>CM055877.1:12139354-12739354 GCA_029582165.1 Portulaca oleracea | reverse complement strand
GTGTTGGCGGTGGGGGGAGGTTGTCGGCGTTGAGGTGATGGGCGATGGGTCGCCCTCAAGTGGTGGTTGTCGTCAAGGATGAGAGGGAGTGATTGAGGGTTAGGGTTTGGGAGAGAGGGGAAGTGATGGAGAGAGAGAGAGAGAAAGGAGAAAGGGAAATTAATGTGACGTGGCGGTTTAGGTAGGATCCTGAAAAAAAAGAATGTCACTAAAAGTTTCTGACATGCCACATAGACTTACAATCGTGTTGGTTTCACCCAACTCGGTGGTACTGTACTAGAATCTAACATGTTTACATTTTGGTCTACCAGAATACAATTATAAAGTATAATTTGCCACAATCCAAGACCCAAAATACAGTGCACTAGTATCCAATTTTCTTTATCAAAATTACTTCTACCCTGCTTATATAACTATATATTGAAAATGATAATCCTACCCTATTTTGGATAACAAGCTCATATTTCTTTCAAAACTTTCAAATTAGACAAGTCCACAACTTTAGGCATTGGGTTAGGAGTTAAATGGGCTGGGCCACAAAGAGGGATGAAGTCAAAGCAGCCCAGGTTAGGAAATTGACCCAGAGTAATAGATACCATTGACCAAAATTTGGGGACAGGTGAACTTTGGGTCATTAAATGGATCAACATTAAAATTCAGATAGGAAATTGTTGAGAGTTATAAACATTTTTTTTCTTTTTGGGTCAGGTCAAGTCAGACAATTCAGACAAATATGTAATAAAATCGAGTTTGACAATAGCAAAATATTATGTCTGAATATATGATTGATTGATGTTAAATTGCAAAATTTAGAGGTAAGAATGTAAGATTGCTATATTGAACTTGTCCATGATTGCTACATTAAACTTGTCCATTCCATACTTCCTGAACAAGATTTCAAAGTATTGGTTTCAATTTTGGTTTAAGTGTTGGTCCATAGTTAAATAATATCAGTCATGTTTTTATTTCAAAAGAGGGTAAAAAACTTAACAGGAAAGATTGCAAAATTATATTTTCCTATACAATCACACACAATACATCTCCATAATTTCCACTTCTTTCTCATCAACCCAGATGGAGAGAGATACAGAATGATGAAAATCTCATTCGTTAACTGTTTATAAAGTACACACAAACAATGCATCAAACACTAGAAAAGAATAGATTTTTGAGACACACAAACACTACTACCTATTGATGTCATGATACCTAAAAACTAACAACCAAACACTTGTAAAAAAAGGCTAAACTGCACAAAAACTGTGAATCTTCATATTGACAGGAGCAAAACTCTGAAGCCCAAGATCAAACTTCCACTTTTTGCACATTTCACACAATCACACTGCATGGATTGGGTTGCTGCTAGAGTTCATACCCGATGAGCCGCCAGACTCCGATTTCGCATGGAATGCTGACTGCCGAGATGACCCTTTTTCGAGCAACTTCAGTGACAAACTCGAGGGCTCGCCGCTCCCTATGGTGTCCCCCAAGCTCAACTTTGACATCCCGACGAGCTCGTCCACGTTGATCGGGCTCTTTGAGTGGACTGCGGTGGGCTTGACCACCTCGTGAGCCTCCTTGGCCGGCTCGGGCTCAGGCCCCGGCACGGGGCCTGGGGCGGCCCAGAAGGGGATCGGAAAGGGGTAGAATGGGGGAGCGAAGGCAGGGTAGACGACAGGGTAGTAGGCGGCCTGACAAGTGTCGCTTGATGATGGTGGTGGGGGCCCGATCTCGGGAGCGTCATTGGGAGGGTGACTACTATGGGAGGCTTCTGAGGTGGTTATACCCGGATCGGCCTCGTTCGAGTTTGTGGAAGCCATTGATTCGCACTCTTCGTCGATCGGAGGGGCGGTGCCCGGAGGTGATGTGTTGTGGTTGTTTTGTGTTTCGGTCTCTGATTGGGGGTGCGATGAGAGGAATTCATGTGTCACCATTGGAGTGTCACCCGACTGAAAGTGGCAAAGATAATTCAGCGATAAGTGGGAAAATTGACAAATATAACAATAAGAACACCTCATGTAGGTCCCACATAGCGGCTATCAAATATTTAGGTTCGGGCCATTTCGGTTCGAACAAATGGACATTGGACAACAACATTGTGTCCAATTTTTCATTCAAATCTGTCAATGTCAAATTTCGGACCGAAACATCCATGATCATACCCAATATTTTCCAGGTCAGACTACAGATGTTTGACTCAAGGGATATCTAACTATAGGCAGCCTTATTACACTAGCAGACATAGCTGCGTGTCGAAAGACTAAAAAACTGGCAAATATAGATCCATAAATGACAACAGTGCCTAAAAGGAGCCAAAAGAAGAAGGAAAGGAATTTTTGCATGTTTACCTCGTCAGCTACAATATCAAACAAGCTGGATCGTCTCTTCCTTCTGGACATATTGCTTTGCCTGATGAAATATTTCTGGGCATGGCTCGCCACTTGGGTTGGTGTCCTAGATATCACATAATTACGCGCTATTCCCCTCCAATCGCCCTTCCCAAGTTTCTGCAACCCCATGAGAAACATCCTATGCTCCTCCTCGGTCCATGGAACCCCTGTCCCAAGAAAGAAATGTCATTGAAAATGGATGTCATAACACATACTTGGGTGCCTAAATCAATCTCTCTCAATCAGTATATCATATGCTCTCAAGCTTTCACTTCTGAAACTCTTGAGTTTCGAGAAACAGGGGACACAAATCCTCATCAAGTAGGAACATAGCACTCACGTACTGTCAGAACTCTGCTTTTGTCCAAGAAAACAAGTAACAGAACAAGCGATACAATAAGTTGCATTTGAAGATATTAAACAAAGGACGCCATCAGACAAATACCATATCAGCTCCTAAGCCAGTAAATCCTACGAAGAATGGAAGAACCATGAATTCATGATCGAGCATTAGTTTACTAAATTCATTGCCAGTTTTCAACATCTCCACTTTGACATCGAACAAGTTTAAGAGAATGTTTCATAGCGGGGTTAATGCCCCCTTTACCTACTTCAACCTAAATTTACCTATTCTTCCTATATTTGTAACACTCGATTTTTCAACTTTTACCTCAACGGCTACCAATAACCAATCTTCCAACACCCCTGAAAAGAACCAACCCTAAATCATCCTTTGACTAAGGCAAATCATTATATTAGCAAACAACGAGCGAGTAGCATGAAAAATACAGTTGCATGTATTCTCAAAGGCTACAATCTGCTCTAAATTTGACCAACTACAAACTGAAGTTGCAGCAGTTACTGTCTTGCTCAACATCGCATCTCATCCTAAAAAGCCCTCAATTCCAATGAATGACAATCATGTCCACCAACCCCTTGAATCGACACCCCCCCCCCCCCCCCCCACGGCTGCCCCCAACAAAAAAAATGGAATCAACCGCTCTAGTTACATGTGCTTTAATATGTGGCACATTTGCTAAAATCAATGCATGTTCGAACGAAGGACAACAAAGAAAAGGCTCCACCAAGCTCATTCCGCCGTGTAAGCATGGCCGCTTGAAATCAGTACTAATCGGCCTTGGCAATACCCATTTTGGGGGTTAAAAAGTCGGTACTAGTTGGCCCCGGCAATACTCATTTTGGGGCCAATAAAATCACTATTAATCGGCCTCAGCAATACCTATTTTGGGGGTCAAAAAATCATAACTAATTGACCTTGGCAATGCTCATTTTGCCTTGGGGGTCAAGCATCGAACACGGTATCACTGTGGGACTTGGCATTTGCTACAATTTGTGTGTTCTCTGTCTACATCAACTAAACTGTTCTAGCTAATAATGTGATCAAAATTCCCAGCAAACCCACCAAAGGGACATTACAAGCTGAGAAAATCTGAAATTAACCCTTATCATGAATCAAGCATCAATCATAAATCAAATTTACAGCACCCAAAAAACAACACCCAACACAAAACCAATCACAAAACCCAAAACTACCCACCAGACAAATTGAAACTCAAAATCAATCAAACACTACGGTCACACACAATCGCATCAAAACTCGATCAAACCAATCAAAAAGGCCCAAAAAAATCGAACCTTTTTTACACTCGTTGCAAGAAGAGGTCCCAGCAACTTGGCATTTGCTACAATTTGTGTGCTTTCTGTCTAAATCAACTAAACTTTTCTAGCTAATAATGTGATCAAAATTCCCAACAATTCATCAAAATTACATTACAACCTGCCAAATGTCTCAAATCATCCTAGTTCTGTATTCCAATCCAAATATCATCCAAAAGAAAGAAACTTTATCCCACAAAGCATCAACCACAAATCAAATTTACAGCATCCAAAACAATTGCCAACACAAACCCAAACACACAAACACCAAAATTACACACTACACAAACTGAACTCCAAAACAAACCCAACAACATGATCACACACAATCACATCAAAACTCGCTCTAAACAATCAAAAAACCCTAAAAATCGAACCTTTTTCACCCTCGCCGCTAGAAGAGGTCCCAGGAACTTAGCATTAGCTGCAATTTGCATGTTTTCTATCTAAATCAACTAAACAATTCTAGCTAATAATGTGATCAAAATTCCTAACAAACTCACCAAAAATACATACAACCTGAGAAATGTCTCAAATGATCCTAGTTTTGGTTCCCAATTTGTGTTCTAATCCAAATACCATCCAAAAGAAACTAACTTTATCCCACCAAACATCAATCACAAATCAAATTTACAGCATCCAAAAACAATATCCAAAATTACCCACCACACAAATTAAAACCCGAAACTAACCAACACCACGATCACACACAATCACATCAAAACTCGATCAAACCAAACCAAACCAAACCAAAAACCCTAAAATCAAACCTAACCTTTTTTCCTCTCGCGGCTTGAAGACGTCCCGGGGACAAAATCCTCTGACGCATAACCATCGGCGGCGGCGCCACCACCGCCATGATCAGGGGTGTTATCTCCGGCGGGGGAGGTGCTCCCGACGGCGCCGTTTTGGAGATGAGAGCTCGAATACAGGGATAGATTGCCCATACTAGCACTTTTCCGGATCGACCCATCAGTCAATCGGACTCCGAACAGCTTTACCCCGCGATTCGGACAGGTCCGTGAGTTGTGTCCGTTTTGGCTGCAATGAGAACATCGCCGCGTCATGGATTAGGGCTAGGGTTAGGGTTCGGATTCAGAATCGGGTCGGTGATCGCTTTGAGAAGATGAAGATGGAGAGAGAGAGAGAGAGAGAGAGAGAGAGAGAGAAGGGGGTTTAGGTTAGATTAGAGCGAAGGGAATTGAGATTGGGATAAGAAAGGAGGTGTGAATGTGATTATGTAAAGTAAAATTAATTAATTAATTTGGGGGGTTTAGGATAATTAGGCCCCACTAATAGTATCTTAATAGTGGTATTAGTTATTATCGGTACGCTTGGTTTTTATTTTTATTTTTTTTTTAGGGGGGGGGTGCTGTGTGTGAAGTCATGATGTCTATTGTATTAATTCCTTGTGGATCACTCAATTCAAGTTGGGGAATTTTCTAAAATTTTGTTGAAGTTTCATTTGGGTTAAGACAATATCAAATTAGTAGTATTCTATTGTTGATTCATTCTAAATTTTGGATTGAAGAATAATTTGGATTGAAGAGTAATTTAGATTGAACAAGTATGAAACTTTTTTTTATTGTTGAAAGCTAATGAAAGGTCATAAAGATCAGTAAAATAACAAAACAGTAAAAAAAAGACAACAAAACATAAATCAACACTTAAAGATACAAAACAAGTGTTCGATAAAATAGTCACCTAATCTACAAATATATTTTGCGATATAATCAAATATTCTATCATTTTTTTTAACATCTTTCTTGAAGTGTTCTCCTACTGCATGGTGATCATCAATGACATTTATACCACAAACACTCGTTTGTAGATTTAACCTTGCTAGAAGCTTACAATGTTCTCTTAATTGTATGCAAAATTAGCGTCAATATCCTTGCAATGTTTGAGTTTGTTAGGAGTTTCATTTGACCTAGCTAGACTTAACCTTGCTAGAAGCTTGCATTATCATCCTCCACTTACATTTCAGCAAGGTCTCCTCCTCTTTCTTCTTTCTAACCTAAAATTTCGAGCCCTCTAAGAATTTAAAGATACACCTCACATTACATCCTAACATATCATCTAAAATCTAAATACATCTCTCTCTACACACACCACAAATTAATCAAAACCCTCTAACAAAAAAAGAACAGAAAGAAAAGAAAGAAAAAACACTCAACTAAACTCCAATCGCACCTAAATCTGAAGATCAAACCATAATCACCCAAACTAGTTATACAATAGATACGATATCATTTACCATCGGCAAGAAATAACTCCATGATACTAAGGCCCCATTCCTTTTTATGGTGGGTTCGTTTGCGGTTCTACACCACACTGTAAATTTTCAATTTCCAGTACAACTCACCATAACTTTCCATTTCTCTTTTACTAAACGTGAAAACTTTTTCAATAAAAAAATCAAAACATTTACTTTATTTCCATCGACTATTATTTTCAAATTAAAATATATCAACTCACATTTCATTATTTCACCACAACTTTCCACATTCCACCACACCGCAGCCAATCACACCGTGAAAAAGAATGAGACCTAATTAGCGTAGGACCTAGGTCTTCGTATTAGGGCGGACAACATATTATTATGTTCACTTATAAAACATATTATTCGTAATTTTTTTTTCTAGTCAAGGGTGACTATAATCACCCTAATATTAATATAGATCTGCCCATGATATTAATCTATTAATTTGATTATGAAACATTTATATAAAAACTATTATGTAATATACGCGATATGTTTCTCCTATTTTAAAAGACGCATATGTCAATTTCATTATCAAAATCCAAAAATCAGAATTGTATAATTGAAAAATCTTTGTAGATTATGAAAACATAAATTCTAATTCACGCACATTTTAATAACGCGGGATAAAGATAATGACACACGTGGACGGTGGAGGATAAAGGGGGGTTGGGAACCAAGTAATACCAGTCAAAAAAACTGGAAATGTTAATGGGTAGGGTTTAGGCCTTAGGGTATCTTAAAACAGTTGAAAAGTCGCATATTCTTGGCACATTTCGGAAACCTAACTCCATCTCTATGAGACTATGACTTATCCCATCTCAATAAATAAATAAAATAAATAAATAAATAAAAGTCTTACATGATCCTACCAGTTTATATTAATGGTCATAATTTTGATTTTTGGAGTCTTTAATATCATCTTTTTTTATAGATAATTTTTTATCTAATATGTTATTAACAATTGTAATATTATACTTTTATGATAGTATTTTTCGTTATAAATATAATTGTGTTAATTTAATATAGCAACTCATTGTATTGAGAAATTTATATTACCTTCGTCCCAAATTGTTTGTCAACCTACCTAACTCCTTTGTCCCAAAATGTTTGTCCATTTTATAATTCCAATGATTGTAATTCTTATTATAACCCTAATAAATACTCTTTTGTTTCTTTTTTATTTTTCTTTACATGAGAAAAGTAAGAGCAATTCTGGTACATTACACATTTTTCACCCTATTTCCTATGACCATTGGACTTTTAAATATAGTTGGTTGGACAAACAATATGGGACGGAGGTAATAGTCAAAATTTTTAAAATTTAATTGTATAATTTCCAAAGATGACAATTAACATGGAAAGAAGTAATCTGTATTGATTTGCAACCCTTAAAAAGAAAACAGAAAAACAAGGGATAACATTGCAAGTGTCAACATTCATTGAATTAATCTATTTGGATTGGTCTTATAGTAAGATACATTTAAATATAAGATACATTAAATAATATGACATTATAACACCTTTGTCTGTTCATCTCCACCTCCTCTGAAAAGAAAAAGTTATCTGCAATACCGGATTAGGATTAATGCTGGCAAAATTTTAAATTTGGATTAGACTTTGATCGGTTAAATTTTATAAACATCAAAATTCGGACAAGAAATTAATGTGCAAACCTAATTTTTTTGGGTCGAATAACTCAGATGGGACTCAAATCAGATCAAAATAGGGATCAGACAATAGAAAAAGAGATATATTATACACAAATATACAATCATTTCGGACAATGTCAAAATAGATTTGGACCAAACCGAGTTTTCTTTTAGGTTGGACAAATTTAAATATTCAAGTCATAAAATTTATTTGCTCTAGTTAGGATATACTCCAGTGAAAAGAAGGAAAGGAATATCTTGCATTTGAAAATCAATGAAGTTTTTTTTTTTTGGTGGTTACAATACAAATTGCTCTAAGTAGGATTTACTATAGTAATACTGCCTCCGTCAGTGTCGGTTTGACTACGCTTCAAACGTTGATTACTCACAAATTACAATGAATTGCAATATTAAACTACTACCGTTAGAAATATATTGACTAACAATTACAATGACGTTAATTTTATAGGGAAATTGGATTCTAATAATCCCTACTTTTACAAATTGGATGACAATAATCCATACTTTCAACTTGTATTCTGGTGGTCCAAAAAAAAATTGTATTGTAGTGGTACCAAATCCATCACCACATTCTTTTAATTTTTTTCATGCCTACCCCATATTGTTTTTATTTTTTTCGTTCCTGCCGCCAGATAGGTAATGAAGTGTAGTTGCTAAAACATTTTTTAAATTATTTTTTTTGAGATTCCGAGCAATTATTATGATTTTTTAAAAGGAATAAAATTGAAAAAAATCATAAAAAGTTGAAAAAAATTGAGAGAAATGCTGTAAATTCATTAAAAATCGTGGTAAACTGCTATACAAAGTTTTGAATCAATTGCAACACAAAATTTATGATATTTAGGGTATACTCTCGATTATGTCCCACTACAATACAATTTTATTTTTTTTGGACCACCAAAATACAAATTGAAAGTAGGGATTATTGTCATCCAATTTGCAAAAGTAGGGATTATTAGAATCCAATTTTCCTAATTTTATATTGTAACTCACTGTCATTTCTAGATAATTAACAGTTAAAATTTAGTCAAATTGATACTTATTTAGGGACAAAGGTAATATATGTCACAAAGTGCATATAATTTGGTGATTCTAATTGCGGTGCAAAACCAAGGAGGTGAGGCCTTTAAGGCCCCGTTTTTTTATGCGGCTGATAGGCTATGGTGCCACACCGCACCGCTGTAACACCCTAAAACCCTTAACCACAAGATTAACTTAAACCATCAATTAAACATGTGATTAGCGCAGCGGATCACCAGGGTAAAGGTATTACCGCCGTCCCCACTCGGGACAAGGCAAACACAAACATAACCCAAAATAAAATATACTTAACCCCATACAAAACAATCACCAAACTTTGAAATACAACATAAACAACCCTTTAAACATTTATATAAAGATTTCCCAACATGAGAAAAGAAAAGTCTCCAAATCCCATAAAAACGCTTGAGGATCGACTAGCAACCACCTTAGAAACGACCTTGAACGGGACGATCTACTTTTGCTTAGCCTTGGCTTTATCCTGTGAGCTCGGACCTCCTAAAACAAAACATTGAAAACAGACGCAAAGTGAGTGGGGAAACACTCAGTACACAAACCTCCAACACGTCAAACCGTTCGAAAACGATTTTTAGTGCCGGCGTTTTAAAAACATTTTGAAAACGAGAAAGGGGAAATAACCATGAGTGAACTGGATTGTTGCATAGATAAATATGTACATACATAAAGGAGTTAAACTTGTAATAATTGAAAACGAGTGGTATCCCTTACGATCGATGTAAAGCACCTCACACACGCGCATGCCCAAATCGATCTAGATTTGGATTGGGTGACTGCTAGGCAGTCGACACTGCCAGGTCATTAGGACACTCTGATCAGGAGCATCTAAAAAAAAAGGCTAGTACATCACGTAACTAGCTAGCATAAAAAAAGGCGGGACCACTTTTGAAAATAATGTGATAAAAGATATTAGGTCAATACTTTGACATGATGATAATATATATATACTGAATGATAAGAAAAATATTAAACGTTGGACAATTTGCGTACCTTGGGTGGTAGAAAAGTCTAGCGACGTGCCTCGAGCTTGGGACGGTTTGGGCGACTTGGAAACTATAATAAGAGCATAAGAAAATTGAGAATTTAAATAAAGTCCTTGCATTTACAAGCTAGGATGAAAGTAATTAAAACTTGATAACTTAAAAGGGTTGAGAAAAATAAAAATTTCAGTTTTTTTTTTGTCAATCAAAGATTTGGTGATAACTTGAGCTCGGAAACTCGGATTTTTGCAAACGAGTACTTTTCGGAAAGGGAAAAACACGCCCTACAACTTTGTTGACTGGCTCGAAGGCTAAACATAAAAGGAAGGGCTCGGAAAAAGGCCCGGACAGAAGCAGAGCACTTGAAATTAATCATGTGGCTTGGAAATTTAAGCGAAACTTATGGTGAAACTTGAATAGGATCAAAGAAAGCTTGTGATGTATAAAGCATCCTTAACAACCAGCTTAGATGAGCATAGAATTGGAGTCCTTGAAGGCTTAAGAAGAGAAGCTATTCGATTATTGAAAACATGAAAGAAACGTTGTCAAGTGACGGTAACTAGATAAGGACATGGTTATGAATTTTGGAAAGTTTACGAACCAACGACCGGTGAATTGAATACATAAAAGAGGTGGTCCTTAGCTATTTAGACATCGAGGAAACCCATAAACTTGTTAAGAAGTCAAAAGTACGACTTAGCCATCAACAACACTCAATAGAACTTTAACCCTCCACAACTTGACTCATGGCTTTGCTAATGTTTGATAAACCTTTAGGAGCTAAACTCCAACCACTAAATTGCCGTAAATCATCTTAGCATACCTCTCCAACCCATTTAACAAAATCACATTGGTTACCATCTCATGAGAGCTCCCTAAGAAACCCCCTTGCACCCTTAAAGATAGAAATTAATTAATAAAATTCTGGGCAGAAACTTTGTTGACGGCCCTCAAACACAGCCTCATATCTCACTCTCCCGATACCGTATGGATGTAAACTTTATGTTTCCGGAAAGCTTGAAGAACGACCTAAAACTTTTATGTTTATCACTTAAGCCCATAGAGTCTCCAAATGGACGAAAACTTAGCAAGAAGATACTGACTCAGAACACGTATATAATTGCACCCTTTCACGGTTTTGCTCGTATCTCGGGTTACACATACCGGATTCTCGAAATTCCAAAGCCTAGAGTTAGATAATCACTTGGGCTATCATTTCCAGTAAAAATCTGGGCAAAACTCACATTTTACCTCCTCTGTAAAAATCAGATACCTAGACAGAAACTTTTTACTTCTTTGATTCTTACTTTGGTGCCTCCTTTGGCCTCTAACTTGTACTAATATACAACCAAAGCCCAAATTAACTATTACTCATGGTTATTCCAGATTTTAATACTCAAAGACTACCCAAATAAGCTCATGAAACTCACATGCAACCATGGATTACACAAGCAACTATAATTAACACTTGAATTAACACTCTTCCACCCATTTCCACACTAAATTCATGTCATCCATGTATGTAATCACTTAATTAACATAGTAGACAATCTAAAATAGTCCCTTAATCATCATATTTCTCCTCTAAAACCACATGCAAGCAAGAATTTCAACATTCAACAAGAACTTAGCAAGAACTCATCCAAAATCAAATCAAACTATACATGCATCCTTCTCAAACTCAAACCCTAATTAACCCAACTTAACCACAACTTAAATTCATGCTTAGAAATCATAAAGGAGATAAAGAACAACAAGAATAACACAAATTAGAAGTGAAAATCAGATTTGAAACATTAAGAGTAGAGTTAGGGTTTGAGAATTATACCACTTGGAGAAGAAATTGAAGGAGAAAAACAAGAGAGAGGTGGAAGGGGTGCACGGCCACCGCCTGGTGGTCGCCGGCGTGACCTCCGGCCGCCGGAAAATTGGTCGGAACAGATGGGGGCACGGCTGGGCTGGCTGGGCAGAGAAGAGGGAGAGAGGAAGGAGAGGGTAGAGTGAAGAGTGTTGGTGAATTTTCTGAAATGAATTAACACTATGGCCTTAGTACTCTCCCCTCCTTTATAAAAACTCTCTTTAATGAACTTAGACAATTAGTAATATAAACTAGCTAGGTAAAATAATTGGTATTGACTAAATAAAAATTAATGAACATAAACTTGGTAAAATAATTTAGTACACAATTAAATAAAATTACTTGGAAATAAACTGGGTAAAATTTACTAGTATTGAACCAAATAAAATAAATTAGTAGGATAACACTTATTAAAATAAATTGGACCATAAATGTAATTAGGAAGGTTGGATAACATAAATCGTAATCGAAATGAGAATTAAAATTAATATAACCTTCTTCGGTTACAAGCGTAAAATTGAGAATGATAAAATAAATTATAAAACTTATCGTAAAAGTATTCATAAACTCGTAATAATAATTATAACTTTAAATTCGTGATAACATAAAATCAACCCGTTTAACCATCGCCTTGCTCGAGACCTGTCGCGCATAAAAATAAATAATAATAACAGTAATAACCATATTAACGTAAAAGAAAGAAAATTTTTAACAGCGTAATTTAGTTAAACACCGTGATTAAGGCCTTAATTAATATGGGTTTAGGGCGGGTCGTTACAACCGCAACTTTCCACATTACAGCACAACCCACCACAATCTACGTTTTTTAATTTAATTTATCTTTTTATTAAAAGTTAAATTTTCCATATTCCACCACAATCCATCACAACTTTTCCCAACCCACCCCATGTATCATCCTGCTTAAGAAAATTGAAACATTCCCAAATAAGTTTTGCCTACATCTTTTTCAATTTTATTAGAAGTAATTGCGGACATTACTTATTGAAAAATAGAAGTAATCGCTGGCATTAATTATTGATTATTGAAAATTACCGAATAAAATTCCTGAAACAAATAAAAACAAGAAGAAAGTTACTGAAAACCACTTGAAATTTGTTGAAAGCTGCTAATGACAATGCTAAATGATTACAAAATACAAATAAATAAATGGGTGTTTAGTACAAATTACAATAAATACATGAAAAATATTGAATGATATCCAAAGTTACTGAGTACTTGGTGTCGAAGCCAAAAATTTGTCAACCGATCAAGACTCGCCACGTGGAAATTAAAATAATTTTAATTCAGCCAATTATAATCCGTCATATGTCAAAATTAATTATGGTGGATCATTTAATGATAAATTAAATGACATTATATTTTGGCCAATTAAATTATACCACGTGTCATGGATGACACATAAATTTTTATTCCTTTTATTTTATTTAAAAGGAATTAAATAGGCCTAAAAGTGTTGGCCCAACTTCTCTATAAATAGAAACTCTCTTCCTTCATTTTGGGGGTTCAGAAAAAGACATCAAAGGAAGACTCAAAAGCTCTCATACTCTCTCTCTCGAAGACAAGAAGCACAACAAAGTTTAAGCTCGTGCCGTCCATTCGTGGGAGATCGAACCACTTCCTCTTGATCGGGATCAAGTCTCTACGACCCTCGTTCAAGACCACATTCATCCAAGAATATATTCATTCAAGACTATATTCATCCAAGATCATATTCATCCAAAACCATACTCATTCAAGACTCGTTCAAGTTTGCTCAAGGAGATCGAATCGGAGGAGTTACATTTTATTTTGTAACAAATACATAGAGATTGTATCCAAAATCCTTTGAAATTAATATATTATATTTGTTCACTAATTTCTTGTATTTATTTATTTAGACCCGGAAATTTGTGTTTACAAATTTTGGCACGCTCGGTGGGACATTTCTACCTCTCATCTCTTTCTCCAAGAACGAACTACTCGTCATTCGAAGAAGATGGCTCCTAAGACCAACATCTATCATGCTTTGAATAAAGTTACTCAATCCAAGTCACAAGAATCGGTAACTAGTGCAACATCCAATGGAGTAATCACTAGTAGTATGGCCAAGATCACCGCTATTGAGGCCACGAAACAAGTTGGTGCGAGTGCCCCGTTGCAAATCTTTGACTCCAACTTGCCAGGGACAAACCAAACTACTTCGATTCAAGCCGTTGATGACCCGGAGAAGATAGTCGCTCAATGGATGAATGAAATCTTCCATCAACCATTGAGTGAAGAGGATGAAGACTATGAAGATGGCGAGGAAACGCGAAAATCACCAAGGGATCCACTCTCCTCCGATTCTGATACCGACTCTATTGACACCGTTATTATGTCCGCTATGGTCACAGATGCTATTAACTATGAAGAAGAATTCATGACTATGAAGGCCACACTGACAAGACTTGAGAAAGAAAGCGAGGAAAAGACTGAGCATATTAAGCGACAAGATGAGCGGATCAAGAAATTGACAAAGAAGCTAAAAAAGCGACCCGCTAGCAAATTTGACGAAGGTTCGGGAGATGAAGATTCCGATGAAGGATCCAATCACGAAGACTCCGACGAAGAAGAGAAATATGAAGAAGGTTCTGGCTCGGGCTCATTGTCTGTAGAGCAGATCCAAAAACTAGTGGCCGATGCGATAAAAGCTCAAATTGAGGGAGACTCTCGTAAAACTCAATTGTACAAGAAGCCTTACACAAAGAGGATTGACGCACTTCGCATGCCTTACGGTTATCAACCGCCGAAATTCACTCACTTCGATGGTAAAGGGAATCCTAAGCAACATATAGCTCATTTCATCGAGACTTGCAACAATGCTGGGACTGAGGGAAATCAACTAGTGAAGCAGTTTGTTAGAACCCTTAAAGGAATCGCCTTTGATTGGTATACAGACTTGGAGCCGGAGTCCGTCGACAGTTGGGGAGAAATGAAGCAAGAGTTCTTTAATCGATTTTACAGCACTCAACGCACCGTTAGTATGACGGAGTTGACAAACACGAAGCAGTGGTACCGGGAGCTTGTCTTGGACTATATCAATCGTTGGAGGTCACTCAGCCTTGAGTGTAAAGATCGATTGTCCGAAGCCTCCGCCGTCGAGATGTGTATACAAGGCATGGAATGGGATCTGCTTTATGTTTTGCATATGAGCAAGCCAACAACTTTTCAAGAATTGGCAACGCGAGCACATGACATGGAGCTCATAATTTTCAAACATGATGCAAGAAGACCAAGTTTCAAGGAGAAGCAAACTTCACTCGGGGGCACGTCAAAAGGAATTTCTTCATTCATGAATTTTGAAAAGAAAGAATATCCTTTTTCCGATTGTGATGCACCCGAAATACTTGATAAACTTCTTGAAAAAGGAATTATTAAACTTCCAGAGTCGAAGCGTCCAAATGAAGTTGGAAGAATCAATGACCCTAAATACTGTAAGTACCACAGGATCATTAGCCATCCGTTGGAGAAGTGTCAAACTTTCAAGGAGCTTGTCATGAAGCTTAAAAATGAAGACAAGATTGTGTTCGATGAATCCAATTGAACTTATTGCAAGTTGTCAAGTCAAGTTAAAAAAGACTCACAAGTCATCCGAATCAAGACTTCTAAGTCATCCAAATCAAGACTCACAAGTAAAAAATTCAAGACTTTCAAGTCATCCAAAAAAAAAATCACAAAAAAAAAACAAATTCAAGACTTTCAAGTCATCAAAATTGAAAAAAAAAACTCTCAAATCGAAGTTCAAGACTTTCAAGTCATTCAAATCAAGACTTACAAGTCCAATTCAAATTTTCAAATCAAAAGCTCCCAAGTCATCAAGTTAAAGACTCCCAAGTCGAAATCCAAAACTTTCAAGTCATTCAAATCAAGACTTACAAGTCCAAATTCAAATTTTCGAATCAAAGGATCCCAAGTCATCAAGTTAAAGACTCCCAAGTCGAAATCCAAGACTTTCAAGTCATCAAAATTGAAGACTCTCAAGTCAAAGTTCAAAATTTTCAAATCAAAGACTCTCAAGTCATTAAATTAAAGACTTTCAAGTCAAAACCAAGACTCCCAAGTCTTCAACACAAAAGACTCACAAGTCAGCAAAATTAAAAACTTTCAAGTCAAAATTAAAGACTTTTAAATCAAAGGTTCTCAAGTCGTCAAAGTTAAATACTCTTAAATCAAAATTCAAGATTTTCAAGTTTGAGACTCCCAAGTCAACAAAGTCCAAGATTCAAGTCATCAAAGCAGAATGTTGAATTTCCAAGGTCGAGACGTGCGAGGCATCAAAGATCAAGACAGTCAAGTGTTCAAAAGCATAATGTAGACTCATGTAGATAAGTTGTCTTCCGATTATCAGTGATATAATCCAAGACGGGCCGAATTGATGTCCCCAACTGAGGAGGACAATCAAAGGTCACCGCTTGTCTTCTGGTCGCCAATACATGCTCAAGACGGGCCGAATTGATGTCCCCAACAGAGGAGGACAATCAAAGGTCACCGCTTGTCTTCCGATCATCAAGTTGTCTTCAAGATGGGCCAATTAAAGATCATCGACTTCCAAGTCTCGCCTTTAAAATTATACTAGGCCACTCGTCCATCAAATATGCAGATTTCAACTTGATATTATTATTTTGGCTCCAAGCATTAAGGCCTTTCCCGATAAAATGCAAGCCTACAAAAAAAAAAGAGAAAAAAGGGGACAAAATAAAATAAAGTGATTAAAAAAAAAGATGGAAGACATAGTGCAACTGTGCAAGCATATCTGGAGTTAATGTCCGGCAAAACTTTGTCACTATTAAAGGCATGTGGACAACAAGCATATGGTGTGGTGGCATGATAATTAACCGATAGATAATGATCTGATGGTGCTTGATCAAACGCTTTCCTTTAAGTTTTGATTGATTCTTCCATGGCGGATTAGCAAATGGATTCCAAAAGCAGCAGCAAAGGACGAAATAGATGCATAGAGGGACATCAACAACTTTCAGTGAAATCATGGCTAACATACAGCTAAGCAAAAAGCTTATTAATCAGTTTGTGGAAGATGAGATGGAGCCCCGATGTATGGCACCATCAATGCAGTATTAGGCAAAGCCCGAGGCGACGACGGAGAATCTCGAAATTTAAAGGAGGTGATGACTACTCACAAGCTAGGGTGAGGTACTCCTAGGGTGAGCCATATAAAAAGGAAGCGTCCATCGATACGCTGTGTGAGAAATATTGGAAAGTCGAGATTATTTCTCTAAAATGATGACCTTAATTGGGTCAAGTAAAAAAACGAGCCATACAAAGTCAAACCGCACAAGTCTCATATTCAAGTTTCGAGACCTGACCGCGACCATTACTACCAAGTCGTAAGCGCGACCAACTTTCGAGGGGGCATTTGTAGAAGCCAAAAATTTGTCAACCGATCAAGACTCGCCACGTGGAAATTAAAATAATTTTAATTCAGCCAATTATAATCCGCCGTATGTCAAAATTAATTATGGTGGATCATTTAATGATAAATTAAATGACATTATATTTTGGCCAATTAAATTATACCACGTGTCATGGATGACACATAAATTTTTATTCCTTTTATTTTATTTAAAAGGAATTAAATAGGCCTGAAAGTGTTGGCCCAACTTCTCTATAAATAGAGACTCTCTTCCTTCATTTTGGGGGGTTCAGAAAAAGACATCAAAGGAAGACTCAAAAGCTCTCATACTCTCTCTCTCGAAGACAAGAAGCACAACAAAGTTTAAGCTCGTGCCGTCCATTCGTGGGAGATCGAACCACTTCCTCTTGATCGGGATCAAGTCTCTACGACCCTCGTTCAAGACCACATTCATCCAAAAATATATTCATTCAAGATTATATTCATCCAAGATCATATTCATCCAAAACCATACTCATTCAAGACTCGTTCAAGTTTGTTCAAGGAGATCGAATCGGAGGAGTTACATTTTATTTTGTAACAAATACATAGAGATTGTATCCAAAATCCTTTGAAATTAATATATTATATTTGTTCACTAATTTCTTGTGTTTATTTATTTAGACCCGGAAATTTGTGTTTACACTTGGTCTAAGTAGTCACAACCCGGTCTTCATTTTTTTCGGTAGTCACAACTTGAGTTAAATGATTTGAATGTCACATAACTCTTCATTTTTGTCAATTTTGCCACAATCCTCACTCAAATATACCCACCCATTTATAAAATAATTATCTGGAACGCATTCTAATGTCACACGTCCATTGTACACGCTATAAAGAAATGTCTACAACTCATGCCTGAGCCTGAAACGTTCCCGGAGGTAGTCCCCAAAACGAATTGGAGGGAATCTGCAGTCAATATGTTGTGTTAGAAATTAACGGTTAAAGTGATGTACAGAGACCGTAATAAGTCAAAAGTGACAAATAATAAAGGACAGAGAGGGTATATATGTACCTTGGAGGATTCGAGTCGCTACAACAATTCTCCAGGCACTCGACCAAGAAATCTTCAGGCGGGTCAAAGAAAAAGGCTGCCTGTCCACATTTTTCAGAATCACAAATCTGTCATTAGTAAAAAAGTTGGACACAATCAGTCGCGCACATTCAAAAATGACAGAGGGAGAATATGAAATTACTGAATATCGGTCTTGTCCTGTTGGTACCACCCTATGCAATGCAGATCTGCCAGATAAATCACACACAGCATACTGAATAAACAGTCGTTACTTATACCTGAATCCTGATGTAATTGTATAGGGGGTAAAGTTAGTTACTTATAGTTATACCTGAATAAACAGTTGGTCCATCTTTCTGTCATGTCTGCGATGTTAATAATCAAAGCCCTGACAGTAGTACCATATACATCGATCAACTGTATGTTCTGAGATTTCCAATCTGGGGCCGAAATTGTAATGTCTTTGACAGCTCGGGCTTACTTACCCCTCGACATGAAGAACCTCCTCCCAGATGCGCGGCTCTTGATCTTTGTCGCGGCATACCTAATCAAGAACAGCAAACTACGCAACATCGTTTGTGCAGGTTATAGACCTGACAATTAGGTCATTTGGGTCGGAATCAGGGAGGACCCATTTGGGTTGGGTTGGTTCGGGTCAAAAAGTGTTCAAGTTAGATTATTTTCAGGTTGGGGGTTCATTTCAAGACTTCAGGTCGCTTTATTTCCTCTCAGATAAGATTTCCTTTTCTTTAACGAACAACTTTAGTGAAAGATAAACTCGAGTCAGGTTGGATAACTTCGGATTTGGGTCCATTTCTGGGTGGGATCATCAGGATCAAAGCAGTTCTGACTGTTCTAGACTTCAGTACAGAATATCAAAATTAAAGATTTCTGGGAATTCCAAACATGCCTCGAGTCCAGGCACACCATTAGTAGCCAGCAGAGTGATAATTCCATAATCAGAATGAGCAGAAGCACCCAAAACTTCTTCATTACAGTCACTAATATCGCCTGAACAAAGACAATGTCAGCTGTAGTAAGTAGACCATCAAAATGGACACCCTAATCATATCACGAACCAACTCAGCCAACAGTGCCTAGTGTGGGTCCCACTTACGCAGGTACCTCAACTAAAAGCAACATGAAAGCATATGAAGTTTCACTGTACCTGGGTAATGCATGATCCGAACAAATGTCAACGGTTTGTCGAAAATACCCACATCCTTGAAATAATTCTCATCGAAGTTCAAGGCCAGAGCAATAAGTGACAGTAAACTTTCTCCAATGCTCCTAAGGCATTCATTCATTCATGTAGTCAAGTAGTCAGATGTCTTAAACCCTAGGAAGTTACACTTAAATGGACCGTCAGAAAACAGGGAGACAAAGGAACCTACATGACTTTTCGATAGTAATTCTCTATAGTCGGTCTCCAATTTGGAAGTATTTCTGAGGATGCCACACGCAACTACATTAATCCTCGACAAATCGCATTGAACTGTCAAAATAGGGCATGTATATACCTTCAGAAGGCCAGTGATTCAAATTGCAAGCTTCATCATCAAGTCGACCAATCAAGAAAGACTCCCTTGAGTCACCTGTTGTCTAAAAGCATCAAGTTCCTTCCTTGAATCATAGTGCACAAACTAAAGCTGAACTTGTAATATAAAATGCTCTCAATTTTTTCTGCTGAAAAGAAACTAATGTTCTGGCTTTGCTGGTCACAAGTATACATTTCTTACAGGATGTTGAGCAATTCATTAACTGCTGCTTGACAAGGGCCATTCGACTCATTTTAGGGATTGTTCTTTTCAACATATGATAAGTACTTATCATCAACATTCAGAACTATTCAGCACTGTTCAGCACACCTAACACATTAATGATCAACATTGATCAGCAATTCAGCACCAAACAATACTGATAAGTAATGAGTTCTTATCATAAGTCGAAACTCGAAAAGAACAAATGCCTTAGCGAAATTGACGCAATCATAGCCAAGCATCAATCAGATACCCGTTTAATTTAAGGGTTTGGTTTTTTCAACTTATCGCAAGTAATTATGACGAACATTCACCACTGATCACCATTGAATGACACTCATCAAATATACTAATTAGCATTCATCAACATTGATCACCCACTTGATCACATTTTCAAGAAATAGTTTTAACTACAGTCAGTACTCATCAACACTTGATCACCTACTCCATCGTGTTTTCTAGTTCTACTGTTCTAGTTTCAACTCCAATCAGCACTCATCAACAATCAACATCATTGAACACTTATCAGCAATAAAGCTACTTATGGCTATAAGCAACCAATCACCATTTTGAGACATTCCAATGCAATCAGCAAACAAACGAACTTGAAAAAAGAACCCTACACACAAAAGCAAATCAGGAAGAAATACATAATGAAAATCGAACCATTTTTCTGCAAACTGGTGGGATCGAGCTTGTCAGAATGAATTGGTGCATATCCTCTAACTTCCTTCTTCGATAATTTCATCTTCTCCTCCAATGGCAGCGAAAAGAACCTCTCACTCTCATCGAACAATTGGGAGACAAAATCTTGGCCCAATCCATGATTCACAATGTAGAAGAAGCCAAATTCAATGCAGGCCTAAACCATAATTCGAACAATAACATCAGATTATATTCCAAACATAGAATCAGGCAGTTTAGCAGCACAAATTACAGATTATGCATACACCATGTTCAGAGATTTCAGTGAATTCTTACTACAAAGCAGTATTCTAAAGTCGATATAATGAAGAGCTTAATTACTTGAATTGAATCATGAATTAAGTAGTTAATTACCTGACGGATTGAATGAGCAATAGAGCTGCCATCAGGATCTGATAAGTCGATTATCGGAAGGTTTAAGCCTGGTTTTCCCATCTTCAATTCTCCTGCTCTCAAATTGTCAATTCTTAAGATGTTCAATTTGCAGTGATAAAATGATTAATTAGTATGATTAGCTTCAACTATCATAAAAAATGTCAAATGCCAGAATTAAACTATAAAAAAAAAAATATGCACTTTAATCAAATTGTCAACTCTTGGGAGTAATTATAAACTAAAAAATTGCATCTTGCTGATAATTGAGGACTCATTAGCTTGCTGCCCACGGTTCAGATTTGAGAAATTATTGGATATAAATAACCATTAACAAAACTAACACAATTTCACTTCAGACAATAGGGGGTGCTACAATTTTGGTTGTATCAAGTTCCAACCCATAATTATCAATGGCTTTTCTAGCAGGTATTCACAATCTGAATCTTTCTATTTTTTTTATTTATCAACTTTTACATTTTCAATATACTGATTTTAGCCTTAAAAAATACTTTTTTTTTACTTGGAGGATTAAGAGAAATGTAAGTATTGAAAAGTATGTTACAAAAAGGCTTTTTTTAGAGGCAAATTTCGATAAGATATTGTAATTTTTGGCAGATATTTACACTGAATTTTACGGGCACGACGTGTGTTCTTTTAGAGGGTAAGGGGATAGATTGGGTAAATTGAGATAAAGCTTGGTTGGGAAAGTTTTGGTAGGACGTGGAAGATTTTAGAAAGAGTTGGATAACATAAGTAATGTATATATGAGTATTTTTCTATGTGGTTCGTAATTTTTTTAAAAATTTCTACACTGTTCCGAAGCTTTTCCAATAATATTATTATGGTTTTGATGACTTAACTAATCCGAATATCTGCCAATAGAGGAGTTTAACTAGTCACTGTGATTAACAGGAGATGAAGAGGAGGATTAGTGCATCATCAATAAAGAAGATCATCAACTTGGAAATGATCATGATTATGATGGAGTAATGCAACAGCCAAAGTAATTCATCAATTTTATTTCGTCAAACTGAATCCGAGTTTCATCATCCCACTTTGGAAGGAAGGATTGGTCGATTGAACAACTTAAAAAGACGCCTCGAAGAAGAAAAAAAAGGAGCTTCTCTATCAAATTAGGTCCTTGAAGGTATTTAAAAAAAATAGTATGTTGAAATTAATGAGATTTAATTAGGATTTTTGGTTGATTTGATTTAATTTGATATGTGGCATGCAGCAAAAAATCACCGAGATGAGCGAATTCCTGTGAAGAGGTCTATTGTTGTTAAGTTAGTTAAGAAGGTTGTTAATCCTTCTTACTTTAGTTTCCTTTTTTGTTTTTCTTTCTTTTCTTTCTTTCTTGGTTCTTGGTCGTGCAGGGTGTTTGGTTGGTGTATAAATACTCCTTCTGTATCTCTTCTGTTTACTAAGTAATAATATACACAGCTAGCAGCTCTTAGTTCATCAAACTCTCTTCCTTTCACATGGTATCAGAGCACATAGGTGCTGGACCTGTGGAAACCCTTCCCTTCCCTGCTGTCTCCCTCGTAACTCAGCCATTCTTAACCAAACAAAATGTCTGAATCAATTACTTCTGGGGGAGAGTCATCTTCTAATGCTGCAGAGGGATATAATAATGATCCCCTCTACTTGCATCCAGCTGATCACCCTGGAATCCCCTTAACAAATGTCAAGCTGGAGGGTTCCAACTTCCAGAAATGGAGTAGGGCGATCAAGATGACCCTCAACACCAAGGTGAAGCTGGGGTTTATCGATGGGAAGTGCCCCAAACCTGCTTCTGGATCTCTCAACTATGAGCAGTGGATCAAAGTAGATAGCATGGTGGTAAGCTGGATTCTTAATGCCATGGTTCCTGATCTCTCAGATTCTTTCATGTATGTAGATTCTACTCAAAATTTGTGGAAAGATCTCATAGAAAGGTTTGGACAATCTAATGGTCCTCTAGTTTATCATCTTAAAAAGGAACTCACTGATCTATATCAGAACAGTGATCCTGTTGCTGTGTACTTTACAAAACTCAAAAGAATTTGGGATGAATTATCTGATGTATCTGAAACTCTCATATGCAATTGCAAAGAAACTTGTCCTTCAATTAAACAAATTTCAGAAGGAGATCAAAAGGAGAAGTTGCTGCAGTTTCTCATGCACTTGAATGAAGAATATGACAGCATTCGTAGTCAAATTCTTCTTCTTGGTCCTCTACCATCTTTAAACAAAGCCTACAATATGGTGCAACAAGTAGAAAAGCAAAGACAGATTACCAGCAGTTTTGGGAAGAATAGAGATTTTGCAGCAGCTGTGACAAATAAAGAATCTATACAGGCCAAGAATTTCAAGGCAAGGAAAGAAGCCAAGGCAAGAAAGTTTTGTGATCACTGCAAAAGGAATGGGCATGACATTGATCAATGCTTTCTACTGCATGGGTACCCTGATTGGTGGAAAGGATCAAAAGACAACAAAAGACAACTAAAGGTGGCAGCAAATGTTACCAAGAATGATCTCCAGGATACGCCTCTTGAAGATAGTTTGGATCAACAACAGCAGCAAGTGACAAGTGCAAGCAAACATAAGTTTGATCCAGATTTGATTCAAGCTCTTGCCCAAGAATTGTCAAAATTAAACAAGAACAAGAGCATCGAGGATCAGTCTTTTGCACAATTTGCAGGATCAAACAGCTTCTCAGGTAACCTATATAAAGCTGTCATTTCTTGCGATGTTAACATCACAAACAGTAAGTCATGGGTTATAGACACGGGGGCAAGTGAGCATATGTGTTATGACTCTACCTTATTTGATAATCTTGAGTTTTTAACTGTGCCTATTTAAATTATTTTGCCTGATGGTACAATGAGACATGATAAACAAGCTGCAAATATCAGCTTGAATGATAAAATTAAGTTGAAGGGTGTTTTATATGTTCCTGATTTCAAATTTAATTTGCTTTCAGTTTTAAAGCTTGTCAAGGACCAAAATCTTTGCATTCATATATATCCTAACATCTGTCTTTTCCAGGACCTTTCAACTAAGGAAACTCTCATCTCTGTCTCACCCACAGATGGACTACTACAGCTCAAATCAAGACCAACTCATAAGGCTACTAGTTTTACTTCTTCTTATTTTCTGAAAGATGTCAAAAAACAAGATACTTCTTTGCAATTACTCCATGCTAGATTAGGCCACACTTCTATGTCCAAACTTCAGCATATTACAAAATGTAAAAGAACTGAGAATTTTTTTTGTGAAATCTGCATACAGGCTAAGGCTCACAGAATTCCTTTTGATAGAAGTTTCTCTAGGGCTTCTGAAAATTTTTCTTTACTCCATATAGATCTTTGGGGATCATATAAAGTTCCAAATATAGATGGCTCAAAGTATTTTATTACTATTGTTGATGATCATTCAAGAAATACTTGGACATAATTGCTAAACAACAAATCTGATGTTCATTCTACCCTTTCTCATTTCTTTAACATGATATCAACTCAATTCAAATCCAAAGTCACCACTGTCAGAACTGACAATGGATCTGAATTTGTGAATAATGCTTGTGCTGCTCTTTTTGCTAGCCTAGGGATCATACATCAGAAAACAATGACCTATACCCCTCAGCAGAATGGGAGGGTAGAAAGAAAACATAGGCATCTTTTAGATATTGCTCGAGCATTAAGATTTCAGGCTGGTCTTCCTATGAAATTCTGGGGGGAGTGTGCGCTTGCTGCTACTCACATAATCAACAAACTTCCCATGGCTGTTCTTGATTGGAAAACTCCACATGAAATTCTTTTTAATCAAGCTCCTGACTTAAGTAAACTCAGAATTATTGGTTGTTTATGCTATGCTGTAAATGTCAATAACAAAGACAAATTTGATTCAAAGACAGCCAAGTGCATATTGCTTGGATACACTTTTGGTTTAAAGGGTTATAAACTATATGACTTAGATAGTCATAAAATTTTTCACAGCAGAGATGTTTTGTTTTATGAAACCAAATTTCCTTTTAAAGATTCCTCTAATGTTTTAGACATTTCTGACATTCATATTTGGCCCTATGATCCTTTACAGCAAAATGCTAACAATATTGATCAGGCAGATTTTCATCAAAGTCCTGTTGAAAATGATAATGAAAATAGGCGAGACAATCTTGAGTTTTCTGACAATAATGTAACAGATTCTTATAGTGATGAAAGAGAGTTTGAAGAGCAGCATGAACCTCCTGAAGATCAGCATGACAACACCAACATTTCAAGTCCAGAGCCTGCCTTCCCAAACAACACTGATTCTCTTCCTATCAGGAGATCTACTCGTGTGAAAAGACCTCCCAATTGGCTTCAAGATTATACACAATCTAAGGAAAGAAGGTCCTCTACTCAATCTCAAAGCTTCAATGCAAATGTAAAGTATCCCTTATTCAAACAAACTGATTTCTCTCATCTTTCTGGGGATTATGTCAAAGCCTTGATAACTACTTTACATGTTGCTGAGCCAAGATCCTTTGATGAGGCTCAAAGACACCCTGAATGGATACAAGCTATGAAACATGAGCTTATAGCCTTAGAGACCAATGGGACTTGGGAACTTACAAAACTTCCACCTGGAAAAAAGGCCTTAACATCAAAATGGGTGTATAAAGTCAAATTCAAACCCAATGGGGAGGTGGAAAGGTATAAGGCTAGGTTAGTGATCAGGGGTTTCTTACAAGAAAAGGATATAGACTATAAACACACCTTTTCTCCAGTAGCAAAACTAAGCACTGTCAGTTTTTTTATGGCCATTGCCTCAGCAAAAAATTGGCCCCCTTTTCAGCCTGACATTAACAATGCCTTCTTGTATGGATTCATTGATGAAGAAGTTTATATGGAACCTCCTCAAGGCTATACCAAAGCCAAACAAGGGCAGGTTTGCAAATTGATCAGATCCCTATATGGGCTGAAGCAGGCCTCTAGGCAATGGAACCTGGAGTTGACAAAGTTTTAGTGCAAAAAGGGTTTTGTGCAATCAAAGAATGATTACTCTCTTTTCTCAAAAACAACCTCGGCAGGGCACATTTATGTTCTTGTTTATGTTGATGATTTGCTAATTACAGGAGATGATCAAGCAGGAATTGAAGATCTGAAGGCTTCTTTGCACACAGCTTTTACTATCAAGGATCTAGGACAAGCTAGATTTTTCCTTGGAATAGAAATTGCAAGATCAAAAGAAGGCATTTTACTCAATCAAAGAAAGTTTATAATTGATTTATTGTCTGATGCAGGTCTGAGTGCAGCCAAGCCTACAAATTTTCCATTATCTAGAGGACTTAAGCTGTCTATAGATTCATTGTCCAAACGGGCAAATAGCCGTTGGCAACGAAAGGATTTCTCCTGCCAACGGTAGGCTTTTAAGCCTATAAATGGAGCTCCTCCATGGCTGCAAAAACACACACCATCTCATCTTCTTCTCTTCATCTTCTACATCCACATCCATTAATATTTTCTGGGCAATCAGTTTTTACATACTCCAAGTTCTTAACCTTGAGTGCACAAGTCTAAAAGCTAGCTGAGTTAACCTTGGGGAGTGACCGGCAATATCGATTGTCACCTAGGTCGTGCCGTAATCGCTTTCAAGGCAGTGGTTTATCCACGACTCAGTTTTGTGATTCCGAAACCAGCAGCCTTGATTCAATTATTTCCAACAAACTATTGACATATTTTCCCCCAACAGTACACCGCTGAGTCGTTATAGTTTTAACTCATTGAAAAGATGATGTGGCTCCATAATGTGTGTGCGGGAAGGCAGATTAGTGTCTCCGTCAACATTTTCTACACAAGCTCCGCCTTCCACGACACACATTATGGACCCACCTCATCTTTCGATGAGTCAAAACCATACCAAATCTGTGGTGTACTGTTGGTGGAAAATAGGTCAATACTTGTTACTACCAGTGTCCAAGAAAATAATCTGTATTATTAGTGTTCACTATCCCCAAAGTTGATATTATTGACGTCCAAAAATTATTTATAATATATAGATAAATTTTTTTTCACTATTTCAGGTTTAGGAAGGAAATATATATATATATATATATATATATATATATATATATATATATATATATATAGAGGATACACTTATAGTGGTTGTCAACCATGACAACCACCGTAAGTAAAATAAATTTTACTCATACATATGTCAAGTTTTATCTTGACCGTTAGCTTTTTTATTTAATATAAATTGTAAAAATATTTTTTTAAATTTTAGTTTATTTTTAAAAATTTTAAAATAAATATTTTTCAAAATATGCTTGTTCATTAGGCAAAAACTTAGAGTTAAGGCATTTAAATTTTAAAAAAATTTGTAAAAATTTTTTTAATTAAAAAAATATATTTTATAATGTTGTACTAAATAAAAAAAATGAATGACAAAGATAAAAGTTGACAAATATATAGATAAACATTGTTTTCATTGTGGTGGTTGTCATGAATGACAACCACTGTAAGTTTTTCCTATATATATATATATATATATATATATATATATATATATAATGCAAGGTAGGTAAGGAAGAATGAGTTGTGTGAGAAAGATAAGAAAATGTGGCTCTTTACTCTTTAATAGAAAAAAATTTCAAGATCAACATACAACAAAAAATGAGGATGATTGGTCAACTTGAAAAACTGACCAATTTTTCTTGGGACTTTTGACCAACTAAATGCTCTATAACTGAATTTCTTATACTGTGTATGGTTTAAACGAAATTCTAGAACGATAATCCAGAGGAGGCAATGAACCCAGAACTTGAGGATGCCAAAATCGACAAGACAATTAAACAATTGACATATCAATTGAACCATGGAAATCACAAAACAGGAGATCAAACACGACTTTTCAGAGAGCTCAAACGCATGCAAAACGAAAAAGAACAACTTAAAACATCCGATTAAAGCAGGAGTAGTTTCTAAGTACTAGATACAGCACGGTCTCCCAATAAGGCTTCTTGTCTTTATCTACCTTTTTATTTTGGAAAATTGGATTTTAATAATTCTACTTTCTGCTTTTTATGGCAATAATTCCTACTTTATTTTTTTTGTATTTTAGTGGTCTAAAAAAAAAATTTGTTAAATGGTGGTGGCGGTATGCAACGGAGGTGGGGGTTTTATGGAGAAGAATGGTTAACTCCATTCATGATGCAGACAATGCCAAATTACCAAATGCTTACCATTTGAGAGAATCAGGGATTTGGAAGGAAATAAAGAAGTTGGGAAGGGAAAAAGGAGCTACACAAGAAAGCTTCATGACTACCTAAAAAAATAAATGAAGAAGACAGTGTCAAGTGGAGGAACAATGAAGACTACAGTGTTAAATGAATGGTAAGCTTGGAAGAAATTGGGCGGAGGAACTAGCACGAGGGGCATGTACAAATCGATTCAATTGTGGGTGAAGCTTGGAAGAAACTTGCACCCCCCAAGAGTCGAAATGATGACCTGGATGGCTATGTTAGGGAAGTTGAACACCAGGGGTCAGTTAAACAAGAAAGGAAAACCATTGATGGGGGATCTGGTGCTGGGTGTGACCAAGAAGAACATTGTGGGTTTTGACTTTTGAGGAGTGGCCAGCCACCGTCACCATTCGCACGCCTTTCGCACAGCAGCCACAGTGCTGACTGCATCGATCCATTGTTGTTGTCTGCCATAACCGCCCTCACTGTCTCTCCCTCACATGGACCACGGTTGGCGACGCTGCCCTGAACCGACATCCGCCACCTCCTCGCACACACTCAGCACCACCTCTACCCCTCGCCGCCGCGCCTCCCGTCTCCTGCCCCTGTTGCGTCGCTGACCACCGCACGTCAACCTAAACAAAACAACGGTTATGACATGGAATTAAAAAAAAAAAATCTTCACTGGCTTTTAAAATAAAATCAGAAACAAATACTAAAATCTGACTTGACATGCTTTTCATTAAAGGACCACGTGCTCCGGTGGCCACGTCAGATTTCCGGCGCCGGAAAGCTAATCTGGACTGCTAGGAGCAAATATTGAAAAAGTATAGACTGCCAGTGGTCTAAAAGTCACTTTTGATTATTCTCGGTCACAAGCCCCTTAGTACGTATTATTTGAGGCCAAAAACCCTTATTAGAATTCAATTTTCCTTTTCTTTTTGGCTTGCTATTATTGTACCTAAAATGTGTTCGTTCTATAAAGTACAAAAATACCACCCTAGTGTGCATCTCTTACTTTAGACCTGAGATCTCTTGCTTATCTTACTCTAATATCATGTGAAACTATCCCAACCAAAAGCTTAATCCGATAGCTGAAGCCTGATGATGGTTTTAATGTTATTTGTTTGCTTATGAGTTCATTTATATATGTATGGTTGGATGTAGAATTGTTTGAAGCATAGAAGGGAAAGAAAAGAATCCAAAGAGAAGGCAATGGCGCCAATAAGGAATGAAATAAAAAAAAGCTCGAAGAGAGGGTATGTTTTATAAAGCAGAACCAAGCTAGGGTCCCTAACCGCATTTTGATGGCTCAAAATGATGTTGATGAACAGGTATAACTTTATGTTTTTCTTTTGATCTTCATGGGTCAGGCTTAATTTCCTCAAACAATTATTAGTTTCTATTCAAATTGCTAATTATATATATAGGTTGCTTACTATGAAGAGTTTATTACACTACTGCAAAAGGCCAAGGAGCTTGCTGCCAACAAAGATTTGGTAGCCCTTGAACAACTATCCTACAAACAAGTTAGTCATCTAATCTAACCATATCAATTAGTTGATACAGTTAGAAAATTATATATTAATAATCCTTACTTTCAACTTTTGTATATCAATATCTCTACTCTGTTTTTGGATTCTAGTGGTAAAAAAATAAAAATTATATTTTTCTGGCACACCCCCGAATATATATCTTAAATATTATAGATTTGGCTTACATTTAATTCAGAACTTAGCTCAATATTTCTCCACGATTTTTAATGAATTTACAGTGTTTGTTCCAAATTTTTTGGTTTTTTTTTCACTTTTATTCCTTTAAAAAAATCATAATAGTTGCTCGGATTTCAAAAAATTAATTTAAAAATTATTGTAGTAACTACACTTTATAACCTTTTCGAAGACGGGAATGAAAAAATTATATGGGGCAAGAATGAAAAAAAAAATATGGACATAGATTTCATATTACTAGAATACAATTTTCATTTTCTTTGGATCACTAAAATACAAAAACAAAGTAGGGATTGTTGTCATACAAAAACTGAAAGTAAAGACTATTAATTCTTATATATATTGTTATACAATTGGTGAAAGTAGGGACTATTAGAATTCAATTTTCATATACATATATACATACATATATATATATATATATTAGCATTCAATTGGTGAGAGTAAGGTTAGTTCCATTTGAACCTCTGTTAAGCACTTAGCATGTACAATGACATTCCATAGTTATGGAATGTTGATAGTGGTCCACTTAACCACATCATCTAAAATTTTAATTTTTTGGAACTCCATGCCACTCATTCCCTCAACAATTAGAACTCATTCCACTCTATTAATGTAAATATCTTATTTCAACAGTAAAAAAAATATTCTCCAACCCAAATTCAGCCACTTTATTTAATTTTCAAATATTTTATCTTTTTTCTCCCTTGAAATTTTGGTATGCATGGAAGAACTTGATATCATTCCAACTTGCCTTCCTCCACTTCATTCCATTTTACTGTAGCTATACTATTTCCACTCATGTCATCTTTTATTCCCTCATTTCATGGGCTGCTAGTGCTCTTAAGGCCGAGTAAACAAGACTCTCATTGCGGGCCGTTATTAGGGGTGAGCCAAAAAAAGGGTACCCGGATCCAGATCCGGAACCGGTTGGATCCAGTGGATCTGGATCCGGATCTTAACCATCTGGATCCGGTACTGGATCCTAAAATTAGGATCCATTAGTGAATGGATCCGGGACTGGATCCTGATTTGATGGATCCGGATCCGAACCCGGGATCCAGGATCCATCTAATTATTTAATACAAAATTTTTTTAGGCCTCCATTAACCAATACTCACTGAGCCCACAGCCCACATAGCCAATTTAATAACCCTAATTTCACTAATACTTAAGTCTCACACTCTCACATGTTGTCTCACACTCTCACTCACTGCCTCAAGCCCTCAACCGCCTACTCCCAATCTCACATCGTCCATCTACAGATCTACTCCCTTAGTCCCTCTCAAATTCTTAATCCCTATCATCCCTCACTCCTCTCAATCAAAAACCCTAACCATAATATCTTCCTCTCAATCTCAGATTCTCAAATCTCAATCGTCCCTCTCAATCATCCCTCGCGCGCGACTTCAAATTTGTGTTTGTTTCAAGTAAGTGTTGAATTTTTTCTGTTTGTGTTGAATCTTCGATCTATATATCTGATTTCAATCATAAATCCCCTATGTCGATTTAAAATTTGTGTTGATTTTTTTCTGTTTCTTCTCTCAGGTTTCGATCTGTATTCATCCATTTCACCACTTTTTGCTCTAATTCTTGAATCTACTGTGGAGAATTGGATACAATCTTTTTCAAGGTCTCCTTCGGCGAGTTTCGATTTTTGAGTCTCTTGTTTGGCTGGGTTGATGGATTGTTTTAATTTGCAGCTCTAGCTTGTCTTCTTCTTTCAGCAGTACTATAATGGATTGTTGTTCTCAAGAAAAATCATGGATTGTTGATCCCATTTTTTTCCCTTTTGAATTCTTTTGTGAAGCCTAGGATGCTTAAATTTTTGTCTCCTAATTAAGTATCTGTTTGTTTCCCTACCTAATCATGAGCTTAGGATGCTTTTCAAAGTTTTACTTATACTCTATTTGTTTGATATTAAGATTTGGGCGATGGAGACATTGACAAGATTGATGAAATGATGGCTGATTGAAGACTTGAAGAAGGACCTAAGTGGAAGACTTGAGATGAATTGTTGGTTGTTATATTTCTATTTTGAGTTGATGTTGTAAACTTGTAATGTTGAGACTTTGTGTTTTATTTTTGTTGGTTGAGATATTGTGTTTTATTCTTGTTGTTTGAGAGTTTTGAACTAGTTGGATTGTTGGAGCCAATGACTAAGTGAAACTATGTTCATATTACAGTTGCTGATTTGCTAATGAAAATTATAAAAAAATCATGGAGAATCATCATGTGTCTTCGAACTGGGTACCCGGATCCAGATCCAGATCCAGTGGATCCGGGACTGGATCCTGATTGTAGAATCCATTTCAAAATGGATACGGGACTGGATCTTGATTTTAGGATCCATTTTGAAATGGATCCGGGACTGGATCCTTGAATTTTTAGCGGGTACCCGCATTTGCTCACCCCTAGCCGTTATGATTGTTGATGGAATTTGACATGATCTCATTAATTAATCAATTAATTCATTAATTAGTATAAGTTGCGTGTTTGTGTGTGAAATCCTAGATGGAGGAGTTTAGACAAAGATGGAAGAGTAGTGCCAAGTTGAGAGCTAACTATCATATATCATATATCATATCATATATCATATATATATATATATATATATATATATATATTTCTGGGTACAAAGGGCAAGGTTAGAATTTGTAAGTTTAATGAGGGTAATTTTGTAAAACTATAATTACTACTATTTATCTTTATTTAAAAAAAGGAATTTTATATATATTAATTGAGAATGTGAGTTACTGTTACTAATAATTAAATAGATGATATTAATATTAATTACCAATTTAATGGATACAAATATTCATGTATCCGTTTTGCATATATTAAAATTTTAACAATTTCCTCCTTTTAATCATTATAATTACCAATTAAGAGGTAATTATTGCCATTGGTATATATATAAAAAAAAAAATTGGATGTGACTTTCTCCATTCTTTTACCTTCCCTCAAGGTAGGCTATGTTCTTATCCATTTATTTTCTCTTCTCCCTCCATTTTTATGTTGTTTATTACTTTCTCACATCCCTTAATTCTCTCAATGTTTTTTACGGAACTACCAATCTTCATTATGTCATGCGTATTATTATTGGGAAGATAAATTCATGCTAATATCCATGCTAATAATCTAAGTTATTTGATTTCACATATACTTAATTATTTTCATTTCAACCAAACTTTCATTCATATTTGTTATTTCCCCTATGTTGTAGCAGGTTTTGGTTATTTGGAGACTACAATTGGGTAATTTCTCTTTGCTTCTTGCATTTTTTTGGTCACATTCACCATCTTTCATTGTTTCTTTCTCATTATTATTTACACTAATATCATAATTAATTAGAAAAATATATTTCAGAATACAAAGAACAAAGATTGAAATATGAATAGTTTAATGAGAACATTTTTTAAAAATCATAATTAATTATATGTTTTTTAGAATACTTTATAGATTTAATCAATAGATTCTATTATTATTATTATTATTTTGAAGGCCAAGTCAAAAAAAAAAGGTCAAGCCTATATCAATGTTAGGCCCATACTCAAGAGTAACATGCACAAGTAATAAATGGTAAAAGAACATTAATAGGAGTAATTAGCAAGTCAATAACAATTAACAATATTGTAACTCACGTAGTAATTAGATTTTGTACGTAATCAATTTTGTAACGTACATCTTATTTATTTATTTGTTTTGTTGCTAAATGAAATCACTTTTGTCATTCTATATATAAAAGCATCTTTTGATGTCAAATATTGGAAGTGAGAACTAGAAGAATAATAGAGAAACTAGGTAGTATTTAGTAATAGTAGAGTTACCACGTTTTTTTGTAATTGTAAAAGGTCGTATGCATATTATATTGTTATGTAAGAGAAATAATGATCAATGATTTTTTTTTTTTGGTTCTTTAAGGGTAGTGATTAGATTTTTGAAAACATTGGGTTGATATGTTGATTAAAGTACCTCAAGATTGAGTAGTGATATGGTATAAATCTTTGGTGTCGTTGATAATGGTCACTAAATATTTTGCTATTGAGGTAAGTGTAATTTGCTTTTCTGTAATATATTTTTGTCCTTATATTTTAACCAAATTATTTTGAAATATTATTTTGGTTTCTTTGTCAAATCCTAATTGGAGAAATAACATTGTAATCAAGTAATTAGCAAATATTTTTACCAATAGAACAATTCCAATAACTTTTTTGTTTAAATAATTTGATCATATTCTTTTTACCATCTTATTATTAGTGGTATACTATTTTTCTCTCATTTCTCCTCCTATTAATGTTTTTTTGTTGTCAGTTTATTTTCCATTTAATTGTTTGAGGATATGTATTTTCAAAGTTTAGACAATAGAATATGAATAAGTTTAATTTATTTTATTCTTTATTTAAGTGTAGTCTTCATAATCCTTTATCGTAATTTAAAAATTTTCAAAAAACATATAAATGAATGATTTGAATTTCCAACATTTTTATTATAAAGTGAAATGTTGATTTCAATATGATAAGTTTTTATTGAACTCATAAAATTTGACTTTTTTTTTTGTCTTCGACAATGTTGATTATAAGTATTCTATGTATACTTGGAAATTCCAAAAGAAATGACCTAATAGAGTGTTTAGTGTTTACATATTATTTCCCAGTTGATTCATTATAAGCAATGTAGATTCATTAGAGAGGATTATAGTTATATCTAATAGTAATAGTTTTGTATGAAAAATAACTTTATATAAGAAATAATTTTGTATGAAAAATCATTACGTATTGAAAAAGTTGTTGCCAAATTTTATAAAACTTAGCGAGACATACAAAGGTTTCCATTTTTTTTTAAAAAATGTATAGAAATAACTTTCTTTTTTATATTTATTTTATGTACTATTGCTCATATTTTTCATGATTATTAGTTATACAATTATTCGTTCTAATATTCTCACTCCTATTATTTAAGATATAGTTTAAATAATATTTTCAATATATGTGTAATTTATCTTTGTCCCGTGCAACGCACGGGTACATGGACTAGTATATATATAAAACTGGGTACAAAGGGCAATGGTGGAATTTGTGTGATTTTATAAGGGTATTTTTGGAAAACATTAATTGGTTACTTTTACCTTTTTCCTTACATTAATTACATTCTTTTGTATATACTAATTGATGTGGCAAGTTACTACTAACTTTCTAACAATGAAAAAATACCACTACTTAAAAATATAATATTATAAACATACTGAAATGAAAATTTAAAGAAAAGTTATTTTATATATATTAATTTACAATGAGAGTTACTACAAGTTAACAACTAATAAATAATATTACCTAACTATTATAAAAATATCATAATATTAAAAAAAACTACTTCCATATAAAATAGAGTATATTTATAAGAGAATATTTATTAAAGTAATCTTCTTTTTAACAAAAAGGGAAATTGTATAAAATGAAATATATAGCAGTAAAATGATAAATTAATATAGATAAGGTGTTGATTGACCTTAATTTAATAAAAAATGTGTTAATATCAAAAATATGTTAATATAAAAGGACCACTTATGCTATTTAAAAAAATATTTAGACTTTGCACAGAGTAATAGGAGAGAAAATTAATTTCATATGTTAGGGTGATAATATGTGGCTTTTAAGTGATATTATCTTTGAAAAGACATTATATTAAATTCATTTACATTTTTTTGGAGGGAGATATAGCATTTGTCTCGTGTTTGTAGCAACGTTTGCCATGCATTGGCTTTCAATCAACTTTGACTTTCATAAAATGTCTTTCAAATTTTTGTTTAAGATACAACATATAACCTAATTTCTGTTCCAAACAAATTATTGTTTTTTCTGTTCTCCTTTCCAATTACAAAGATATTAATATCAAGTTTAAATTTTATAAAATAATTATTAATTATTAATAGTAAATGTTGTAAGTTACAAAATAAGTTAATATATTTTAAGTTACAAATAGAGTTAATGTATTCAAATTAAATTTTGTAACCTATGGATATTATGTCTTCATGGATGTCCATTGATATCTCTAACGATTTGTGTATAAATCCCCTAAAAAAATGGTGTATAAATGGTTGTATCAATTGTTTGTGACAACCTACTCATTTAGCATAAAATTATATTCTTTGTCCTTTCAATACAATTATCATATCGAATCTAAGGTTTTTTTTTTCAAACTTGAGTATTAGTTTTGCTGTTGTTAGATTAATAAGATTGATAATTATACATTTCATTTTACTATTTTGCAGTAATTGTCACAATGTATGAAGAAGGCAAATCTATTTTGAAGGTTGAAAAATGTTTGGCTCATGAGCTTCTACTTTCAATTTGGGTGTCTTCACTTGCTTTAAAGAGTGAGTTTGTATTTTCATTTCGATCATTTTAAGATTTATCAACTTTGTTCCACTAACTATTATGTAGATTTGTTTTATATCATGAAGTTATGTATTACTTCGAACTAAAAAAAAGTTATGTTTTAATTGCCACTACATATGTAAATATGTTAAAATTTTGTTTGTGTTTTCACTTAAACTACATGTATTGTTGTTTAGATGCTTGGATTATTGCGTTTTTACATTTAGTTAATGTAATGAAACTGCATGTTAACATTGATTGAAAAGAATTGATACATATGAAATATTATGAACTGAATTTTAGGTGTCATATATTAATAATTGATTGACACGTTAGAATTTGTCACATTTTCAGTTTTACAAAATCATATGCATATATATTGTCATAGTAATATAATATAGCTATTAATTTATGTATGTATTTAAATGTCAATTAAAGATTGAACATAATGGTCAATTTTATTGAGAAGCAAAATGATAAGTAACATTGTAACGTTTGGTTCTAATGGATTTTAATTTATTTGTCTTAACAAATTCAAAATAACATTGTAATATATTTATATTTTTATTTTAGTTACAATTTAATTTAGTTTAGCTACTTTAGTTTAATATAAACATCTTATCATCTTAGTAAGCATTTTCATACTTATATAAATAGAGGTGTTTATAATTTTAAAAAATATTTATTTATTTATTTAATCTTACCTTCATTTTAATTACCACCATTTTGTCATCATTTGACAACTTTTAACCTTAAGTGTTCAACTTCTTCCTCCATATGTATCGTAATATATGTAAGATAGTCAAACTTGCTTTATTAACGATCACAATTAATATGTTTGAGTTGATGATTAAAATGCTTGGTACAATTTTCTAACAATAGAATCACAATAATTGACATCCTTTCATATATTAACTCAATTTTATATTTCTTCGCTTTCGTCTATGTGGGATATGTTGGTAAAGTAATATCTAATATAGCTCCTACATTTCATCTATTAAATAGCCTATCATTTTTTAATTAAATTTTAAAGTTATAACCAATTATTGTTATATATATTCCCTAGATTTCATCTATTAAATAGCATATCATTTTTTTATTAAATTTTAAAATTATAACCCATGAATTATTTTCTATTTATACATACTCTATCTATTTAATTATTTAGTTTTGTGTAGACAATTGTTCATTAAGCAGTTTAAGTTGTTATTTTTGTTACTCAATAATTTTCCTAAAATTTCTATCTTTTTTCCTATCTACCAATGATCACTTGGTCAACTTAAAGTAATTTCTAAACTTTTTTCAAACAAAATTTTTCTAAACTATTGATTTAATTGTTGGCTAATAAGACTATCAAAGAGTTTTTAATTTAAAAAAAATCAAAGAGTTCAATGTCATAAGTTTTTTTTTTTTGAGGTACAATGTCATAAGTTGTCATTAACGTACTGTATATTCTACTTCAATTCATATATATGCATTATGAACAATTTATATGAATAATCATACCATCAATCTATGAATTGTTAATGTTTACTTCATTTATTTTTTAAAAAAAAAGAGAGGAACTATTGCTTTAGAATTTTTAAATAATGTAATTCCTAACTTCTTAGCTAATGAGGCTAATAAAACTGCATTAATTTGTAATAACATAAGTATACATTCATTTGAGAGGGATTTATGTATTAAAATTAAAGAACAATTGTAAAATTAGTTATGAGTTTAAATGAAGTTGACAAAAATATTCAAATTTCCATTAAATAAATAAAGAACATATTTTTAAAAACGTACAAGCTATAACAAATTTATCATACAAATAATTTTAACCAAAAAAAAGATGGATCTAATAGTGTCCCGTGCAACACACGGGTCAGAAGACTAGTAAAAGTATAAAACTAAGTGCAGATTATTATAGCATTGCCACTCATGTCTCAATTGTTCAAGAGTAGTAGTCAATGGAGTAACCAATCCATGGAAGCCTTGCATATGAATTCCTCATGTAGGGTTCCCTATAACAGGGTTCCAAGACGTAAATGTAGGTGATATTATCTCAGAAAAAAACAAAAAACGACTAAAGGGGTCTCGTATTTTGATTTAATTATTTTATGGGCTTTGTATTTTGATAAATTATTGTGGGGTGACATTATCTTTGTTGAAATTATTTTTCGGAGACATTTCAACCTATTTTTCAACGCACAAAGCATTAATTGCATTATTTAATGCGGATTAGAGTTATGTATATTTGACTAACCCTAAACATTGAGGTCTAAAATGATAATTGACTTCAATTAAAACAACCTTAAATACAAAAATCACTATTTCGCGCGTTTTTTGATAGAAAAATAGATCGGATTGTCCCCCAGCGAATAATTACAATAAAGATAATATTACCTTACATCAAAATATAGGGTCTTTAAAATAATTACATCAAAATATAGGAACCTATTAATATTTTTTGCCTCAAGAAATATTACCATTGGTCACGTTGTTGGTGAAGTTTGCATTTATAAGAGGTCTAAATGTGTGCAAGATTACTTGAAGAAAAGAGTGTAATATAAAACTAGTTTTTAGTAAATTTATTTCATAAAAATCCATTTAGACCCTTTATTGATAATTCAACATAATTTGTGTATATAGTTGATAAGGATGAAAGATTGATGAACCCAAATAAACTGAAAAGAAAAACACGACTTACACAACTTAACCACAATGTGATTGCTAATGCAATCAATCTCTATCGATGCTACACCCATTACAAGCAGTGGTGGATTTAGATGTTAGAAATAAGGGTGTCCGCTATACTACTACACTCATATGAGGAAACTAAATTCATAACTTTTACATTTAATTTCTTTAAAAATTTATTTTTTTGGTTGGCCTATGGGTGGCCATGGCCACCCCCACTTACTATGGGGATCCGCCCATGATTACAAATATAATTTATTACGTACTCAATGGACTTTGTATTTCAAAGCTTAAGCCCCTATGCGCCGTACGTAAGCTTGAAACGTTCTCCAAAGTAGTCACCACTGCGAATGGGAGGAAATCTACATTTGAGGGGACAAAAAAGAATTAGACATTTAAAAAGCCATAAGGTTATATTTGATCCATGGAAAATGAAATGGAAAAAAAAAGCAAACAAATCTCCTTCACTCTTGTTGCAGAGCTCATTTTCTTCACCAATTCCTCCCCTGATTTCCTGATCCTATCCTCTCATTTAACCTATCATATTTTTCTTCCTACTAATTATTATTTATTCCCCCCCCCCCCCCTTTTTAAGCCAAGCGAAGAAAAATAAGTTATTTTTCAAAATTTTCATTCCATCTTATTTTCTAAGTATCAAACAAAGCTCAAATATTTGAAACTTGAAAATTACAACAAAAGAGGCATTTTAACTTGAATAGACCTTGGAGGATTTGATTGACTGCAACAACTCTCTATACACTTGATCACTAGGTCTTCAGGGGGATCGAAGAAGAAGGCTGCCTGAAATCATATTGCAATACCCAGTATTAAATTATTTATTAACAGAGCTATATATATATATATATATATATATATATATATATATATATATATATATATATATATATATATATATATATATATATATATCCAATTTGTAATATCTACCGTAGTGGTGGATCTAGGAACTTTTCTTTATGTGCCCCTACATAGCTATTTGCCATATACAATGGAGTCTTTTTTTTTTCTTTTTTCCCAAATTTGCCTAGGATTGTTTTTTTGTGAAATTCTTTTTTTCCGATGGTGACTTGCACACCAAAATCACCTAGCAAGGCTCTATGCCTAAGGTACGTTATCACCTACCTTACCCTGCTCAATTCAAATTTGCCCATTTTTTTCGTTTTTTCTAACACTTGAGTTTTCAACTTTCGCTTAAACTTTTACTTACAGAATATCGTTCTTGCCCTGTTCGTATCACTCTGTGGAGTGTAGACCTGCCAGTAGATCACACATCACGTTAGAAATGAAATGAAATGACATGAAATGAAATACTAGCATATAAACACACAATAGATTGCTAAAAGCCCGCTTCCAACATCTAGATCTCTCCATACCGTAGAAAAATTGAAGTGGGACCCATACTGAAAAATCGTTGTTCAAGTTAGTAATGGAAACATGCTAGCATGAAAAGGTTAATACCTGAACAGACAATTAGTCCACCTCTCCATCATGTCTCCAATATTAACAACCAAAGCCCTGAAATGTATATATGTATATTAGCTGTTCTCAGACAAGAATTTATGAGCAAAAATTTACACAAAACGCGTTCTTTTTCTTGACAGATCAGACTCCGTCTCACCCCTCAATATGAGGAACATCCTCCCATACGAGGTGCTCTTGATCCTTGTCCCGGCAGACCTACATTTACCCCCGAAAAGGACAGTCAGAGGAAACAAGAAAACCAAGTTTCCGGTGTTGAAAAATCAGCAGATAAAGACCCTATTTGACTACATTATGAGTATAGTATTGTAATTTTTGATAGAACATTATGTAAGAAATTGTCGGCCAACGAAATACATTGGAAACCGTGAAGCACTTAATAAGTGAAATGTAAAATTGGAAAGATGGAATAACTGTTTAAATTAGCTGTTCAAATCATTTGCTTGAAGGAAAAGTATTTGGTAAAACTAAATGTTTGTGAAAAGTTATTCTAAAAAGCTTCTCCAAAATCCAAATAGCTTCTAGAGTCCAAAAAGCTAACACTCAAAAAGAATTCTTTTTGAGCTATAAAAGCAGACTGAATGAGACATGCCTGCAGTCCAGGAACTCCATCGGTTGACAGTAATGTGATCATTCCGTAATCACAATGAGCTGCGGCTCCCAAAATCTGTTCGTTGTGGTTAATCTGATCACCTGAAGAGCAGATCAGACAACGACGTAAACTTAAGAACTAAAACTCTCATAAAGCAAATCCATGAAAGTATATATACATATCACATCAGTTGATGAAAATTAAATCTCATCGCACCTGGATAACGAAGGATGCGAAGAGATGCCATTGATTTATCAAAAGCTCCAGTGTTTTCGAAGAACTTGTCGTCCTGGTTCAAGGCCAGGGCAATCAGTGATAGTAATGTTTTTCCTGCACTCCTGCAAAGGGGAAGGCATTTAAGTATTAGTTAATTGATGATGACAATTGACAAAGAAAAACACTTTGGTCCATTATTCAATACATGTGCTTGAGTATATACATGCGCGGCGCGCATGCATATATGTATGTGTGCGTGCGCGCGTAAGTTGACCCACCTACTAGTCTTTCTATAGAGAGTAAACCTAGTGGGTTAGAGGGTAGAGGAAGGGGGGGTAATACGGTCAAAGTATAAATTCATTACTGAGCCTTCACTCACCAACTTAAAACTTGTGATTGATATGGTTCTACAAATGCAACAAACTATTTTTGTGTGTGTGCGTGCGTACGCATGTCTATACACACACATATATACACACATAGGCGGATTTCAAGCCACTCTAGGGGTGTCCACGGACACCCTTGGCCAAAAAAAAATTGTGATTCTCTAATATTATTTCGAAGAAATTTTCTTAATTGGAGTTAGTAGACACTGTAAAAAAGTCTCAAAAAAAAAAAATAATGGGGGTGTCCAATTTAGTAGCAATCCAAAAACCTTAAAATATTACTCCCCCGTCTCAAATAAATTGTCCAAGTATGACTAATTAGGTCAAATTTTTTGAATTTTGACAGTTAATCTATCAAATTATATGTTAAGTTATTATATAAGACTACCGCTATTAGATTTATGGTGAAAAATATTTTTACCTAAATACAATATTATTAGTCTTGTTAAGATAAAACGTGAAAAGTTAGTGTTAAAAGTGCTCCATCGAAGACCATAAAAGAGTAGATTGGACAAATTAGTTGGGATGGAGGGAGTACCAAATAATTTTTTTGTAATTAATAAAAAGTGTAAGTCAATGAATTTGGTAATTGTGTATCAGTATAAGTTTAAGATATAAATATCTAGTTAATATGAAATTTCAATTTATTTGGTGGACATATTTATATGATGATGTGAAATTTTGTTAAGCTTGTGAATATGTCATTTAATATTTATTTTTATTTTTATTGATACTTATTTAAATTAATTATTTTATTTTTCAATCACTGACGATCACAAATTAAAGGGTTTTTGGATGCTAATATACTGAACTTGTGGGGTATTAGACAATAATGCACTGAACTTTGACCTTGGACAATAATACACTGTACTTTGGGGGTGTTGAACAATAATGCACTCAATATGATTTTGGCAATGACTAACTTGGTGGGGGTCCTATGAGCGGGTGGAAGGGATGAATTGGTCCAAAAATATTTGTCTTCTCGGTCTGTCACGTAAGATTGTCACCAAGTTCCCCACCGTCGAAATTGTCTCGAGTGCATCATTGTCCAACACCCCCTAAAGTTCAATGCATTATTGTTCAAGGTGAAAGTTCAGTGCATTATTGTCCAATACCCCAAAAATTCAGTATATTAGCGTCCAAAATTCCCAAATTAAATTGTATATAGTTGTACAATGAAGGATTAAGAAGAAAGGAGAACGTTACTATATACATACATGACTTTTCTGTAGTATGATTCCATAGTTGGTCTCCAATTCGGAACGAGCTCTGGAATGCCATACACCATTCTATTAAATCGACGACCAAATGTAGCGAATCCATGTAAGAAAGACAGGTACAGTCCATGAAGCAATCAAACATCGAGTCCGGGTCCAAAAATTTTCCACGGTGCAGCCAAAAAATTGGGTTCAGGTCAAATCCGAGTTGGTCAATTCAGTCAATTTCAAAACTCGGACGAAAAATTGATCATTGTTACCTAATCCCTTTCATGTCGGACCAGGTTGGACAATTCGGACGAACATGTTCATCTCGAAATCAAGCTTGGACAATAGAAATATAAGAAATACTGTGTCAGAAATTTCGGTCAAATCGGTCAATGTTAAAACATGGACGAAAACTCCATGACCATACCAGGTTTTTCCTGGGTAGGACGAATTCACATATTCGCATCGGACAAGATTTTGACAGCGCTAGTTCTAATGATACTAGTTTCGTACCATCATAACATTGAGAAATTAAATGATACTAGTTTTGTACGATCATAATATTGAGAAATTAATAATCAAAGTTTCCAAACTTGCTTTGACACACAAACTTCCTCACATGCAAAGTAGCAAGCAAAGTGTACCTTCAGACGGCCACTGGTTTGCATTGTTTGCTTCATTGTCAAGTGAACTAATGTAGAAAGACTCCTTTAAGTCCCCTGCCAACAAAACAAACCAAAAAAGAAAACAAAAGTTTTTAGTTTCCCTACTAGAGTTCTAGTTCCCAAACTACAGGTGCCAGGAAATTGGAATATGATATGTATATATATACACACGCACCGGTGTTTGAAGTGAGATCCAGCTTCTCAGCAAATAGAGCTGTGTAGCCTCCATGTTCCTTCTTAGACAGTTTCATTTTCTCTTCCAAGCTAAGGGAAAAGAACTTCTTGCTCTGCTCGAAAAACTCCAGTAGAAACCCTTTATCCAACCCGTGATTCACCACGTAAAAGAAATCATATTCAATACATGCCTGGACCATCATCACAACCATATCAATGTCATATATAGTTTTGGATCACATTACTGTATTCAAGTAGCATCATATAACAGTTATGGTGCGTAGTGCTGGCAAAAACATAGTCCGGGTCAAATTGGGGGTCAGGTAAATCGGTCAATGTTAAGATTCGGCCGGACAATTCAAACAAACGTAAATTTGGGTCAAAATTGGGTCCGGGAAATAGAAATATGAGAAACATTGTGACCAAACGTTAGGTCAATTTAGTCCATGTAAAATGTGGACAAAATATCCATGATCATACCTGGTCTTTTTCCGGGTCAGACAAAATTTTGTCAGCTCTAATGATGCATTCGGTTGGAAAATTTTCCAGGGAAAGTCCAAGTTGAAAAATCTTAACATATTTGGGAGTACTTAGTCGATTGGAAGATTTTGAGCCAGGGTCCATTATTTCACTCTCAAACTCGGCAACACTTTCCCAAGGGATCAGGAGAAGGTTTTCCAAGGAAAGTCCCGGGAAACTACCAAGCACACCCGTAAGTTAAAAGGTAATTAGGTACTTCAGTAAATCAGAATCAGAAATAACTCAGTTCGGTCACTCTCTCTATGGACAGTAATGCTCGTAGAATAAGAGAAGGTACCTGACGTATTGATGCAGCAGTAGAGATGCGATCAGGTGCCAACAAATCAATGATAGGAAAGTTTACAGCCTTTTCTCCCATTCTTCTTCTTCTTCTTCTTTCTCCAAAGTTTTGGTAGCAAGGAAGTTTATATAAGCATGCATGGGGCTCTAGTTGCTGCCCCAAGCAATATTGCTCGACACTTTCTTTTTATATTTAAAAAAAATTAAAAAATAAAAACAATAATGTTGGACATTGACAAATGAAAGGCATTGAACATGCATATAAGCTTGTGAACTACTCCACCCACAGCCAACTAGTTTTAGGATGGAACCTTGCTTAAGCTTATACTCATGACTTGTTGAATTATAGCACATGAATTATATAAAAATTTGACAGTATAAGTTTCTCTAAAGTCTATCAAACCATATGGCTCCGGTTTCTCCTGCAAGCAAACTAGAAGCTAAAGTTTTGCTGCTGCAAGCAAACTACAAGCTCAAGTTCCTTCTTGTTAACAACTTACTTTCTACACAATATTGTATTTATATAATAGTATAATAGTATTTTTCATAGTTTTTAATACTTCACAATATTGTATTTATATAATAGTATTTTTCGTTATAAATTTAATCATAGTAGTCTCATGGAATAGATCATTGTAGATATTAATGCTCAAAGTCTTCATTGTTGGGTGCGAAGACCAAACTGAGGAACGAAGAAGGAAGAAAACGCAGGCAGCGTTTTCAAAATGCCACCAGCGCCCAGCAAACGCTACCCGCGCCGTCAGAACGCTGGCAGCGTCTCGTCCAGAAGCCTCACCGACGAAAACGCAGCCAGCGTTTTGGGTTTTGCGTACGACTCTTTGATGGGCTTCGTCCAAAGGCCCACGCGTGTGTCTTATTTTTGGGCAGCTAGTTTTTTAGGGTTTTCAGTTATTGTTAACCTAGTTCCTCTTATGTTTCTCTAGTATATATAGGGGTTCAGGTTCTCCTTATTATGTATTCCAGTATTCCTAGAGTGGATCCCTGAGATCAAGCGAGATAGAGAGAAACACAACATTGTATTGTAATCCTCATATTACTAGTGCATCGATTCCGTAGTTTTTTTCCCGTTTAGGGTTATTTCCACGTTAAAATCCTGGTGTCAAATTTCTTATTTCTTTTCCGCTATTATTTCCTATTGTTTGTGGTTCGCTTGAGTACTCTTCGAACCTAACATTCACAACAGATAAAACAGAAAGGAGTGAGTTTATTCTACAGAGTACTAAATGTTACATCATCACACATATTTCCAACGAGCACCGACAAAAATATATATGGGATAAACCATAAGATGAGAACACACAAAGATCAAGCAAAGTGTGAAAGTGTTCGACAGTATCTTGACCAACAGATACAGCCATAATTCTGAGAAGATCAAGCATATGAAAATCGGATACGTTCTTGGAGGTACTCACCAGCGCGGATTGGAGGATATATGCATATTTCAGAAATTTAAAGGTTAAATAAGATAACTCTATATGGAAACTACAAGTTTTAGGGCTTCAAAAAAATAAACTGAGACGATGAATGCACTTTGGATTCAACATAAGTACATAACCTTGGAGGATTTGACGCACTGCAGCAACTCTCTATGCACTCAATCATTAAATCTGCAGGAGGATCAAAGAAGAAGGCTGCCTGAAACATTTTTTTTATGGTTTTCATTAGTAAGCCTAATCAAATTCATATGAGCTTCATGAGCACCCAATATCACGAGTCAGTCTGACAAAAGAAAAGTACAAAAAGAAAAGTAGAACTGACACCAAGAAAGATAGAAGAGAATTGAAACTACGCACAGAATATCGTTCCTGTCCTGTTGGTATCACTCTGTGCAGTGTAGACCTGCCAGCAAACCACACATCATGTTGGACGAAAATGAAATAAGGCGATAGAATATAAATGAGAATTTGATTGTCAATACAGGAAACATTATGAGTTATGAATCCTGCGAGTTTTATTTATACCTGAAGAGATTATTCGTCCACCTCTCTGTCATGTCCCCAACGTTAACAGTCAAAGCCCTGCAATCATACATTAGCTGTCCTGAGATTTTGAAAGAAATTACTCGTCCTACCAAAATTAGGAAATATGGGTGATGTGGAACTTGAATATGTTTTATATGTATTATCTTCCAATTTTCACCAAAGTTTACTAATATTTACCCTAGTCTACACAACCTTATTTTAACCAACTTTATCTTGCCCACGTAAAGAACGAGGGCCTAAATAGGTCAGTATTTATGCAAACAATGGGTCGCAAGGAAACTTGGACTCACCCCTCAACATGAGGAACATCCTCCCACACACGGGGGTGTTTATCCTTGTCCCGACATACCTACACAAAATGGCAAAATAAGTAACTTCGTAGTTGAAAATTTAACAAATGAACAATTTTAGGCTCATAAAGACATGCCTGGAGTCCGGGAACACCATCAGTTACCAGCAATGTGATCATTCCATAATCTGAATGAGCTGAGGCACCCAGAACTTCTTCATCAGAACAGGTAATGCCCCCTGCCAGGAAGATCAAGAAAAGCTACAGAAATCAATAATCAAATCCGTGAAAATATTTGTGATTGCAATTGCCCAGGCCCAAAATCAAATCATGAACATCATACGAACCCCAATTCCCGACAAATAAAATAAAAAGAAGGAACAATGAACGGTTCATCAACTCTGGTCAAGAACAAAAATATGCGTCGCGAAGGCACAAGAAAATGCATCCAAACCTGGATAATGTAGGAGGCGAAGAAATGCTGATGGTTTATCTAAAGCTCCCATGTTCTCAAAGAACTTGTCATCTAGGTCCAAGGCCAAGCCAAACAGTGATAGCAACCTTGTTCCTGCACTCCTGAGGAAATTTGGTACATGTTAATTATTATCTGATGAAATGTTACCCATCTCAACCAAAAGCTTAAGTTGATGGTTGAACAACCGCTTCATATTCTAACACAATCCCTCACGCGGATGCCCTTAGGATTTGAAGCGTGGATGCTACTGAGGCTCCCTTCACTTTGTGCATATAAACATAACACTGTTAAGAATCGGACCTAAGACCTTCCACTCACTCAGTCTCTAATACCATGTGGAATCGTCTCAACCAAAAATATTAAATTGATGGCTGGAGGCTCAATGATGGTTCGATATTCTAACAATGCAGACTCAACTACATCTATGTTGAAGTGTAAGGTGTCTGGCACATAAACTATTTCAGACTTTGGACAATCTTCTAAAGAATAAACGGCCAAATGCCCATACCCGTCTTCAAATATTAAGTGTGTGAGAGGGCAAATGAAGAGTCAATTTGATCATGGAAAGGTGAAACTCATAGGGGCAAACAGAAATGCCAGAAGTCTCAAGACCTAGTGAATATACAATAGTATGAATTAATGAAGAGATAGGGAGAAAGAAGAGCATACATTGCTTTTCTATAGTATTCTTCCATAGTTGGTCTCCAATGTGGAAGGAGATCTAGCATGCCATAAACCAGCCAAATAAGCCAATGATGAAGTTTAGAGAATATATCCTGAAAACGGAAAATATATGTAGTTGAACAGGTCCATGAATTATTAAAAGAATTGCTTCTTTGATGATACCTAAACCTATGTTAATCGGGAACGAATGCAAGTGTCTAACATAGACACCAGTGCTGGTGTCACACTCGTTCATTTTTTAGAAACTTTACAAACTCTCATAATAATTGAAGAGTCGATCGTAACACCCTCGTCCAAGTGTTGAAGATCTAACATGGGTACGGTAAGGTAAAATGAAGAGTCAGAGGAACACAGGTCCAAACACACATGTACACAGAGTGATAAATCATACCTTTAGAAGGCCACTGGTTTAAATTGCATGCTTCATCAACACAACAAATGTAGAAACCCTCCTTGAAATCACCTGCCAACTGAAAACAACGCTATCAAATATCTTTCCCTCCATACCTCGCCTGGCAGGATTTTGGGGTTTTGGATTTGGTTTAGCTTTTTAGAGGTACATAGGTGTTCAGATGACTCGAAATTAGTCATAGAAAATGGAAGAGAAAAGGGAGAGGAAACAAAAGAACTTTAGAACTTGAAGTGGGATCCAACTTCTCAGCATATAGAGAAGTATAACCTCTATGTTCCTTCTTAGACAGTTTCATTTTCTCTTCCAAGGGAATTGAAAAGAACTTTTTGCTCTCCTTGAAAAACTCCGATAGAAACTCTTTATCCAACCCATGATTCACAATGTAAAAGAACCCGAATTCAATGCATGCCTAAACCATGATCTAACATTACAACATCAGAGCATACATTTGAATAACATAATGGCTAGAAAGGATGAGTACAATGCAATCCATTTTGTGACATCAAATTGATAAAAGCTTTTTGCAACCATAAGAGTTTATACAATAGCAGAAATACTAAATGGGTTCTTAGCAAGAAGATCAAATCATCATATATTCCAAGCAGCGCTGACAAAATTTTGTCTAACCCGAATGCCCGAATTTGTCTCACCTGGAAAATACCCGGTTTGATGCGAAGCTGATTTTGACATTGATCGAATTGACCGAATATTGGGACACAATATTTTTCTTTTTCTATTATCCGAACTTGATTTTAACCCGAATTTAGCTCCGTAAGAGTTGTCTGTATAGAAAATTTGAATTCTTTTGAAAATTTGTAAGATGCGACCCGGGGAAAAAAAAAAAAAAGGGACCTGACGTCAATTTCTAGTCCAATTAGACATTGATCAAACTTGACCTACCCGAATTTCTGCCAGCTAATTCCAAGGTGATTTCATAGATGAGACCCAAAAAGGAAAGATAGTATTCAATTATTTTATTCCAATACTTAATCAACCATCAATATAACTTGGGAGTCATTGATCAATGTTAATCTCCAAATAATCACAAGGAAATTGAACCACAACAACTCACAAATGTCCGCATAGCTCCCCCTCCAACAGACACAGATATCAACAGCATAAACAATTAAGAACAGCATAGATTATAGAAAATTTCATAACACAAGTGTAGGTAGTATATTAAAATTGAAAGAAAATGGTATCACATAACATCAGATTCAGTAATTAGTGAATCAAACCCAGAATCTGCGGAATAAAATAGCAAAAAAAAAAAAGGAAAACAATGATACCTTACGGATTGAAGAAGCAGTAGAGAAGCGATCAGGCGCCGACAAATCGATGATCGGAAGTTTTACTGCGTTCTTCTCTTCCATTTTCTTCTTCTTCTTCTTCTTCTTCTTCTTCTTCTTACTGTAAATTTCTTTCTATAGTCTCTGTGATTTTGATGCTGCTGCAACCAAACGAAAGCTAAAGCAAATCAAAAGCACAAGCAGACGACCTGAATTTCATGGCGGTAATTTTCTACCAATTGTGCAAAATATTTAAAAAAAGAATTGATAAATTTTTTTGGGAAGATTGGTCAAACTTTCTTTAAGTTGATCAATTTTTTTTTTCTATTGGCCGAGTTTAATAGGTGGAAAATCTTACGAAGGATTCCATGGAAATTTCCCGCGAGAACAATTTTTTGGGGAAAATTTCCCTTAGTGAGCGGAGAGTGTTAAAGGAAATTTTTCATAGGAAAACGGAGAAAATGATGGGTCTATCGTGAAAACTTTCATAAAGTCAACCTGCTAAATGTGGAGAAAATAAGTCAACTCAAAAAAAAATTGACCATTTTTTTAAAATTATTGACCAACCAAACACATCCTTATTAAATTGAGTTTACCGGGGGAATTTTATAGAGAATGCTACTAAAAGCTAATTTGCTGCTCCTCCCATTTCACCTTTAATAATTGCTCTACAGTTTTTAATTTTTTTAAAGTGAGAATTTCTCACAACATATTTTATCAAAAAATTACAATATTACATTCTTATAATAGTATTTTTCATTAAAAATCTAATAATAGTATTTTTGTAAGTGTATATCTTGACATATTAATAGTCAAACTATTTAAAATTTGACTAATGTAAAAATTAAAGTGACAATTAATTAAAAAATGTAGGGAATATTAAGAGATAGGAAATTATAATTGGTCTAATTTTTTCAAGCACTAAATTTAGTCTAGAATAAGTTCGGCTAATGTAAGGTGAAGCAAATATATCTCATTCATTTTTTTAATATCCGATATTGTTGACTTTCTACGATGTTCAATTTACTTTTTTAACTTTAAATAGACTTTTCTGAGCATCATAACTTATTATTTTTGCTGAAGCAAATATATCCCATTTCATGTTTTAATGTCCAGTATTGTTGACTTTTTATAATATTCAATGTACTTTTTTAACTTTAAATAGATTTTTTTGAGCATTATATCTTATTATTTTCACTGAAGCAAAAATCTCCCATTTCATGTTTTGATGTCCGGTATTGTTAACTTTCTGTGATTATCAATGTACTTTTTTAACCTTAAGCATTACAACTTATTATTTTCTGCTTCTCATAAATATTTTAAAGACGACATTAAATTATTTGGTCATTTGGTCATCCAATTTAACATTTGATCTCAATGAACTCTAATCATATTGTACTTTTATGATAGTATTTTTTATTTCGAATCTAATGATGGTAATATTATATAGCAAGTCATGGTTTATATTGACAAATTTATGATCAAAAATTTTTTAATTTGGCTATACAATTTTCAAAGATGACAACCAATAATATGAAACAGAATGAGTAGTTGACAATCACAATCAATAATCTATTTGTTCGACAATATTAGTCATTTTTCACCTCCCAGCATCCAATACACTATTTTAACCTTTGATCTCTAAATCTAACATAATATACTGACAAAAATACTTCACTTATCTTTCACATCAAATCTATTGATGTTCCTACTGAAAAATGTACCACTCCAAATAACTAGAAGAATAACATCTCCACATATGAACATCTGAAAAATCTGAGAGAACCTGTTTAAACTTTAAACTAAACAATGAGGCTGACATTTACATCCAAAATAATAATCTCCATACTCAAATAACATCTCATTCTCCACATAAAAACTTGATTAGAAGGAAATCCTAAACAATGAGGCTGACATTTACATCTCATTCTCCACATAAACATAAACATAAACATAAACAAAATCCAAATTTGCTTGGGAGAAGGAAAAACAGCAACTGCTGCTCAAAGTCTTTGCTTCATTGCTTGAAAGAGCTCAACTGTCCCCAAAAAATTCTTACCACTTTCAAGGTATAACACAACAATAATAATCGCTAAACCGGATGCCTCGGATTCAATCCTTTGAGGAGGATTTTGCACTCAATCAACCCCAAAAAAAAAAAAAGAAAAAAAAAGGGGGAAATAAGAAAAAAAGAAACCACTGCAAAACCAAGGGCACTAACAACATCCCATCCTCCATAATCGTCTTCTCGATTCTTCCAAAATACTGGCTTGAGTGCAGAGTTTACTGTACACACGACAAAACCACGAGCTATGTTTGTATGGGTGTAGCCTCAAATCAGTATTATTTCCCCCGGAGATGGGTTTTCTTTTTGTTCAATTTAAAGTATTGATTGAGCCACGAAAACCTTTGTGATTCATGGATGGGCAAAAGCTTCATCTGCGCGAGAGTCTCATCCTTCTAGAACCTTTTCTCATGGGCGTTGTATGAGAAGAAATGCCTCTAAACCCTAACTTTTCCGGGCTTGGGAGCTCCTCTTCGTCACTCGTTTCGTCGGACCTCCATCTTTGAACGCCGCTAGGGTTTAAATTAGTAACGGGAGAACCATTCTCTTCTTGGCTGAAAATTAACCAATGGAAAAAAAAACACATTAGTAGTCTGTAAAGGCAATCCAAAATTAGATTGAATTGGGTTGATACGGGGTCCAACATTAAAAAGTGGCGCAATCCTCTGAGAGTGAATGGACTCCAAATAGTGGCAATCATTTGGATTGGATTGGTAGGGGGACAGGGGCCATATTTCACCAAAAAAAGAAATCAAAAACCACGCAAAGTGAGTCTCAAGATCGCCCTTTAGACCAATGTCAATCTTCGAGACTCACTATCAAGTAAAAGAAAAAATAAGAACAAATTCTATAATCCAAGTTTCAAGTTTGGATAGCTTGGTTTACCAATCCAAAAGATCGCTCCTTTTGGTCCAAAAGATTGTGATCCTTAATGATTATCTTTTAAGGCAATTCAACTTTTTGAGGCTTACTTCGTCGTGTCAGTGAGTGACACTTGAGGATCAACTTTGTAGACGACCTAAAGTACATGGGGGAAAAGGTTTTTTTTTCCGTTTCCTTTATTTGGGCAGGATTGCTGGAATGTCTATAAGTGGGACCAACACCAGGAGTTGTTTCTTTACCTTTTTTTTGGAGGGGTGGTAATCCAGCTCACTCCAAACATAACCCTAAATCTAGCAAATTTAATCACTGAAAGAGTTCCATAATAACCCTAAACCTAGCAAATTTTAAGCCAAGTACAGGCCTAAACAGCAAAGATTAGTCAGTTTTACCTCCAAGATATATCCATTGCATCAGCTGAAGAAAGCAAGCTCCTCGGCCTACTAGCCGGATCTTCCCCTGGTGAAAGCCTCTTCCCATAGGCGGTCTTATATCTGTCCTGAGGCGAATCATCGAGCAAACCCCGGCTGCTGATGGGCGTCATTGTTGCGGGCTTAGCCATAACTCTCCGGGAGTTTGGAGGACTAACTTTGGGAAAACGCCCATGGTAACCACCATTTTGCTCCACTGCAAGAGGGAGCTCGTCGTCGACTTGACTGTCCCTATGAATGTCGCCCTGAAAGAACCTCGATGGAGTTCTTTTGACATCCACCTTGAAATTTTGGGCAGTACTGAAAGGGGTCTTCGGTGATCTATCGGAGGGGGTGAAGAATTTCCCGTGAGAAATGGAAGGCGATGCATGATTAATAAGGCCGGATTGAGTGTCTCTTGAGTATCCATCTGGGTTTAAAATTGCAGAACTTGATGGTGTTCTAAAAGGGGTCCCACGGTCCGTGGGAAAGAGCAGAGAAGAATGCACCGGTGAAGAAGATGAAGACACAGCAGTAGCCTGTTGGTCTTGCTGCCCGGTTGTCTCAGCTTCTCTTTCGAAATCAACCTCGTTTTGGGATAAAACTGCATCATCAGGCAAACCTCCGGTTTTTAGCTGTTGTTGCTCAACTTCAGGAAGCAACTCAGTAGATTTGCTCTGCACCACACAAAGATAGGCATATGATCAAGAACACCATAAAAGGATCTTGCCATTAGTAAGCTGAATATTAGCCCCAAGACATTCAGAAACCGGAACTATATAATCTTATGAAAATTGAATCAGAAAATTCCTGTGTTTCTTCCCCTAATTGTAGATGAATGTTAACTCCTGAAAACAAACAGCAGACCACATTTTCTCCATAACAGATGTCGGACATTAAAAATACAATCAAGAGGCTAACAATCCCAATCTTCCAAGCTCCCCGCCAAGGTTCAATTCTCGGCAGAAGCTCCGCTAAGGTGGAAATTTCGAGGTTGACAGATCATACTTGTCATTGGCAATTCAATACTTTTTGTCCCCCGGCCAATAAAGCATAATGGTGGTTACCCCTTAGATAGGGCCAATGAGGGGGCCAAATTTCCCAGGTTGTACATTTTAAAAAATGTAAAAAAAAAAGTATGAGACTAAGAGGCTATCTAACATAAGTTAAAGCATCTACAAAGGCTGGAAAAAAAAAAGCAAGGGATTTTTAAAGTTGAAACTAATTCACCACCCACCCCCCCCCCCCCCCAAAAAAAAAAGAGAGAGAGAGAGAGAGAGAGAGAGAGAGAGAGAACACATAAATAAAAGGGGTAATACTTACAACCAATCCAGATCTCCAGTGAGCTGCTGACTTCATTCTATGCAAGATTGCCTCATCAACATTGTTCTTTGACAGAAAATCCTCCTCTAAAGTGCAAAGCTTGCGATCAATGTGGTATGCCTCAATATACCGGTGCCGCTGCAGTACAGAAGCCCATGGATAAGAATACATCCCTTCAAGGCAACTCACAAATGAATTTTATACAAAGCATCGTCGCAAGATAGGGCTGTGAACTGAATGCTCGGTGTGTATTCTCTTTTATTCTCTTTCGGAGTTTCAAAAATTATTTGAAAAAACACTCTTAGTTGGATCCCACTAGTATAAACAGCGCTATAAACCTCAGAAGAAATACTATTTCCTTTTTGGGAGGAAAGATTACTGTGCATAGCAAATTTCACAGTAGAAAATGACATTTATGGGGTATTCATCCAACCGATATACAAGATATAACACATAGCATGCCCCTACTTTACCCACATTACCCAACCCAACCCAAATTTACCCATTTCTGCCACATTTTCAGCAATTTCATTTACCTTCTAAATTAGGATAAAAAGAGGTAAATTTTGGGATAAACTGGGGTAAAAAGAAGTATATTTCTTACCTGCAGATAATACACAACCAGGAGACTTCCAGCATTTTTGCAAGGGTCGGCTGTAGCATAATCTAAAAGACACTTATGAAGATGCCTCTCCTCGTCAGGATTCCATGGCAGCTCTATGAAGCGATCCACCCAATTCCTCCGGATGCAAAGACTGCAAATTTCAGTCACCAACACTTGCACCCAATCCGTCCACCTTCTGGTTTCACCTTCTAAATTATCTGAAGCATCTACTAGCAATTTATGCTTGGACTGCTCCTCTTTTACCTTTGAGCAAACCGTTCTCTGGTACATGAATGATTCTGTCAAGAGGGCACATTCCACTCTGACACGAACGGCAGTGACTGCCTCGCTTAAAGACATCGAATCTACGCTGTTGTCACGGCCCGACCAGCGTAAAAACATGAGAGCTGCATCGGGATTCTGCCGTTCCAGCAGGACTTTGGCGATCTTAGGATGAGACTCCGGACCCGATATCTCTGGGAGAAGGCGGCAAGCTTCCTAAAAAAGCATAAAACATGCACTTACTTAGCCAAGAAGGCACACATATGATGCTGCGTTCCGATATTTAGGACCAAAGTGAAGTTTGTTAACCCAATGATCAATTAAACGCACACCCAAATCTATAAATATATTAAAATAAAGGTTCCAAAGGGAAACCTAAGCCTATATGACAAGATTTTAGAGGTTTGGTTACTCCAACGCGAATTCCAAACCTAGTACATAAGTCATGAAAGCACAAAATTAATTGATTCAGCAGTCACCTGGAGAGCATCGTCTGTATGATCATCAAGTAGATAATAGGTAAATGACTCCAGCAAAGAGTGCCTGGTTACGCTGAAAGCAAGTGCAAAATCATTTATAATATGACTCCATTCATCATCAGCTATTGTCCCTTGACGATCAAACAGATAATACAAAAACTGAACACCAAGTTAAGGGATTCACCATTGCCAAATAAATAAGAACAATTAACAGACAAGAATAAACAAAAACTCCACATGTGTATTTCATTCCGTAAAAGGATACTATAGCTCGTTTAGCAACCGCCATATCAGAGCTTCCACAGAAGAAAAGTATGTCAACTGCAGCCCTTACATTTTCAAATGGATAAAACCCTCCCAACCCCTCTATCTTGGATCTGAAAAGAGATGAACCTCCATCCTTCTGTAAGGATGCAATTTCTAGTTCAATTGATGCTGGCTGCCCATGACCCTTGTCAACTTCAAGATTCACCAACGCATCCTCGATGAAGAGACTACAATAATCCTGCCCCGTTGCTTCTCCAGAGAGCTCGGCTGGTTCAGGCCATGCCCGATTAACTGCAGCTGACTTTCTTTCACGGTGAAGAGCACGCCATGAAAAGTAGTTACTATGACGGGAATTGACACCCTCCACAAAATCATGTCTAATGCACCATATCATCATTTCCATATGCTGAGCTCCAAACAAATTAGAAAGAAGATTAGCACGAAATACTTGCTTTACTATGCATGGCGGGTAATCAAATTAGCACATTTCAGTTCCAATTCTCTTAAACTTTTGAGATGCTATCACAATACAGAATCGACAGTTCAACACCGCAAAGATATTGTTGCAACAAAAATACAAATACGAACAAAAAAAAAATACATTGAAGGGGAGAAAAGATGGACAGCATGGTAGACTCAGAGCTACCAAACAATAAATGGTGTGAGTGTGATCTGGAAGCAGAAATGAGTTGTTGATGCAAGAGTAGATAACAATAGTAATGAGTTAAAAATTGGGGGGGAAGAGCACAACAAATTGACCAAGAAAAAAGATATTTTACATACTAAACCTGTTTGGTCTTCTGTATGGCCTCTTGAAGAAGGTGAAGATCATCCAGCTTTGCTGACTGTGTATCCTTAAATGACAAGTCCAAGACTTCTAGCACATTGCACAAGCCAGAAAGCTTCCCTGAGATTTCAAGCAGAGATCCCAACTTTGCTTTCATCTCACTAGTATCACTATTATCTGGCAAAGAAGTTAAGAGATCCATTCCAGTTTAAGACAATAATAGACGCAGGAAATACTGAAAGCAACACATGAAACAGGCGAAAGCATAAATAAGGATACAAATCCCTCGAACATCTTTTACAAGAGTTTTGAACGTCCGCTTGCACCAATCCTTGACAACCACCTCATCAAGCAGAAATGATATCACTGGATCACTTGACACAGCAGTTTCATCCATGCAAACATCTGTAACATCTGTTAGATTCTGTTAAGGAAACTCCATTCCCTAAGGGATGTAAACAATCACTGAGAGAAGTAGCATGACTGCTTTATTAAACTACGAAGAGACAATGAGCTGAATAATTATCATCAAGAAACCAATCTCCCAGAATCTTGCGGACTGCCGTTATTAAGTTCGTGGAAAATGTCCTGAGCACAGTACACCAGAATAGTCTGCACCTTTGAAATTCCATGTAACTGAAACGTTTTAGCAGAAGTTCTAAAGAGCCAACTCTTACAGCAAGATCTTGGAAAGAACTTGGCTGTGATGAACTAGCATGAAAAATCAAGAATAATTTTGAGACAAGACGGATGGGTATAACCTTGTTTAGCAAATTTGGATCAATATGCAAGAGAAACAAGAGTAGCTTGCTGGAAATCAAAGAAAGGATACAATGACATATCAAACAACATAGGTTATTCTCCAAGGCAACATCAAACAGAGAGTAAAGCCGTTGGACATCAGCAGTAAGGTGCGCTTCCACATCCTCCTTTTCTTGAAACCTGTTGCCCCACACTTTTGATATCAGACCCGCCTCAACACACTCATGGTAAAGGCGAGGTTGAAGTATGTTTCCATTCTTGGGAATAGGGGCCCTACAAATGGGACAGTTCTCATATCGTTGACTACACTCTGCACACAAAGATGCATGACCACATGATGTAAGCTTGCTTTCCACAAGACGCCCACAATTCCTTAGGTCTCTGCTGGCACGACAACGTTCAACTTTTGCCTCATTGCATAAATCTATTAGATCAATGGACGCCAAGTGTTCCAGAGCATCCTGAATTCACAAAATGCAACACATGCTATTATTCCACACAATAAAAGTCTGCAATTTATTGCAACGTAAAATGTCTACTGCTAGCACTAAGATATGAAACCCACGAAGCAGAACGCCAGAACCCACATAGGGAGCTATTGTTGCTGTTGCCACATAAACATAGGAAAAGGTCCAATGTGGCAAATTAGTAAAATCTTTCAAGCACTGATTTCAGTCCTCGGCTCCTCGCCAACAATTATACTTCCACAAGCCAAGTACAAAAATTATTTAATTTTCGACTCAATTCACAAGAAGGGCACAATTGACAATATCAAGTGATATTGCCCAAATTTTAAGTCATATCTTACTAGTATGCTGCAAAATTAGACAATGATGCAAGATAACATCCTAAATCAGATACTCTTTCATTTCTTTTTCTTTTCCATTTTTCGGGAGGGAGAAGAATGCCTTGACATTCAAAGGAACGAAATTTCCTTGTCAGGAGGCACTCATATGATATCTATCATAGCCACTTGAAAGTAAGCCCTATCACAACTAGTGACAATACAAAACATCAATTTTTTACACCATTATACTACTCATAGCCTACCAAACTTCCCCATTCTTACTTCCTATGATCTCCTGCTTCTGTTACCCATAATTGCTAGCTCCAAAACTTTTTGCTTCCCATATTATTCCAACATTGTTAAGCAGGTACATAAACTTATACCCCCCCCCCCCCCACCAACGGCTCAACCCAATCCTTTTTCTCTGTGATAATCAGTCATTAGATGACCTATACCAATTTCAATTTTCCTCAAATGAATCTTTATTTGGTCCAACTAATAGTAGTACTAGTCTTCCTGACTCTATAATGGGTTCTACGCAACTACAAGCAGCACCCATGTAGAAAAGCACATCAATCGTGGCAATACATATGCACCGGGTCTGTTTGCATTAGCAGAGATTTCTATTTTGTCTTTTTACGTTTTAATCAAGCTTAGATTCAAGAACACAGATATTCCAACTATTAACCTTATGTCACTTGCGATTGCATACCAACTAAGATCAAGCACAGCTTGACAAATTAGCAGGAACAAGTCCTATTCTGCTTTACATACCATACAACAAAAATCCACCTAATTAGCAACTCAATTCTGTGTCTTCAACTCAAAAAAACCCATTGCAGATCACTCACAACCGTAATCGTATTTTACTAGTAGACTAGCAGTAGTACTACAGTATAATGGGTTCTATACAACTACAAGCAGCAACTATTTAGAAGAGCTCACGAATCGAGGCAATACATGTGCAAGAGGTCTGTTTGCAATGATTTTTATTTTGTGTTTTTCAGCTTCAACCAGGCTTAGATTCAAGAGAAAAGAGATTCCAATTTCCAACCATTAACCTTATATCAATGGCGTACAAACTAAGATCCAAATTAGCAGTACAAATCCCTAACTATTTTATCCTCCATATTCAACCAAAATCCACCTAATTAACCTTATATCACTTGAGAGTACATACCAACTAAGATCCAACACAGCTCCACAAACTACCGGGTACAATCCCTACTTATTTTACACTCCATATTCAACCAAAATCGCCCGAACTAATACTTCAACTATAATTTCAAGCCCACAAACTCCCCTAACAGATAACTCGAACCCTAGTCCTACTAGTCTACTACGCACATTGAACAACTCGCAACCCTAAACAACCTCAATAACCTAGAACGATCGCACTCTAAAGTTCGCATGAACTGAAATAAGATTCAAGAAATGCAAAAAAAAAAAAAAGCGCACCTGAACAGCTTTGCTACTGTAATCCGGCTGCGCTGAGGACGAAGAAGTAGCAAATCTGACGCCATTCGTCGATTCGGAGTGAAAATTCGGACTGTCGAATCTACTCCGCTCCATACCAAACAGAACTGAAGCAGCAGCAGAACTACAACAGTGCTAAACCCTAAGTAGGAAGTAAGTAACTACAAGGAGCGCCAAAAATGCTAGGGTTTATGGCGGAAAAAGCAGGATTGAGTTCGTGAAGGTTGAAGAAATAGGTTTTTGAATTGGTATGAATGTGTGGGAAAAAAAAGGGTTTTTGAATTTGGGGTTTTTTTGGTGTTGAGTGAGTGGTGAGGTTTTTTCACGATGCAAGCCGAAGTGAGAGAGCGACCGCCATGGGAGCGAAAATCGGAATCTTCCTTTGGAAACTCCACAACACTCGAACGCAAATTAAATATTGGACTGGGCCAAAAGATAATGAATGCCAAGCCCAATTACCCAGGCCCAAACATCCCACCCAAACCCAAATTAGTTTTTCCTTTATTTTCTTGGCTGCTCTTCTTTTTTTTTTTTTTTTTTTTGGTTGAGCAATGCTATAAATGCATTTAGGGATAGCAACGGGGCGGATCGGGGGATGGGGGAGTATACCCCCGTCCCCATACCCGCTCTCAAAACTCATCCCCATCCCCATCCCCGCTTCGGGGAATGATTCTTGCCCCATCCCCATCCCAACGGATTCCCCATCCCCAACGGGGATCCAACGGGGATTTTTTAAAACTATCCTAAATTTAACTAAATTTTAATTGGATCCGATTTTTAATAGAATCCGGTTTTTAACATGTTCAAAATACAACGTATTTAACTTGCTTAAGTAATAATACATCAAAATCAAACAATAATACATCAACAAGTGAGAATAAATTGGAAAATTACTATTTTGTCCTTCCCATTAATATATATATTAAATTTGAATAAAGGTTATTTGATAATTTTGACATTTTCGGGAATAGGGATTCGGGGATGGGGACATGGAATTCACCCCGGCGGGGAAAATGGGGATGGGGATGGGGAAAATTTTGTCCCCATCCCTGCCCCGTCCCCGAGCGGATTTTGGAAAACCGTCTCCGTCCCCGTCCCTATCCCCAATGGGGGCGAAGATTTTTCCCCAGAGCGGGGCGGGGCCCTGACGGGTTCGGGGATTCCTCGCCCCATTGCCACCCCTAAATGCATTTCACCCTCTTGACTTCACCTCATCTTATCTTTCCTCCATGGCTGCATAGTTCCACTTAATCCTCTCTCTTAATTTGATTGTTCATTTACAAATATTAGATTATTCAATTTGATTAATATGATTGTTCACTTATAGATATCCTGAAATATAAACTCTACGTGTATGTAATATATATTACTTTCTATCTTCCTTTCACTTTTTTCCATGTTATTAGACAGAATGAACATGCCAAAATTAGGGGAAATGGTGAGTGAGGTGATGAGTTGGAAGAGGGAGAGAACATTTAGAAGATGGATAGTGAAGTGAGAGACTAAGAGAATGGTGGGTTGGGTTGCACATACTCTAAGAGTATGTTCTTTTGAAGGATTGTGTTGGATTGGTTAATAGAACATGTTCTCTTTAAGGCTTGTGTTGGATTAGTTAGTATAAATATGCTTGTCTGGGTATGCAAGGCAAATAAGTTTAGGTAAATATGGAAAATTTGGTTATATAATGAGCATGTCTAAGGTGTTGTGGCTTTTTTTGTCTTTGCTTTTTACATTCTAATGGGTGCTGTGAAACTTTGTGTTGGATGGCACTTTGGTGAAATAAAATGGATTGCTGCCCGAAATTATTGAAAAAAAAGTACAGATAAGTTTTGATGACTTTGAATAACTACAACAAAAAAAAAATTGGGTAAGTTAATATAAGAATGTCGGATAATGGTTGAGTTTTTTCCCCACTAGTTGTGTTATGGTATCAATGATGATTTTTTTTTTGTTACTATATGATGGATAAGCGAGTCAACCCAAGCCTTAGACATCAAGGGTAGTTGGGTGTCAATCAGCCCTTACCCTAGTGGTAATGACTTTTCATCCTATCTCTTTCCTCGATGGTTCGAATCTTGGTGCGAGCCTCCTTGTTGGTTGAGAATGTTCCTATCCATTGTTGATGCATAATGAGACCAAGGGATGATCCCATTACACAATATCTAAGGATCTTTAAAAACGAAGATAGGAATCTCCCTTCTTAAAGTTCCAAAGAACCAAAAATGGAATAGAAATGGATGGAAAGTATGGAAAGAACTATGAAGATGATTACCAAATGAATAGAAAAGATGAACGAATGATGAATGATGATGAACGAATGAAGCGTTTAAATGTGTTGATGAAGAACGAATGCTTCTTGTTGAATGCTTGATGAATTCTTGTTGAATTCTTGAAGAATAACGTGAGATGGATGATAAATGGATGATTGAACGATGGATAGATGATGGCTTTCGAAGACTCTTGGAAGGATATAGCCACACCACCTTCAAGAGACCTTCAATTCCTTCCTTTCACCACTAAGGATGCCAACCTTAGCTAGAAGAAGGGGATGATTCGAATCCCACAAGAGAGAAACGAAAAGAACCTAGCATGAAAGCTAGAATGAACACACCATGTGTTTGATATCTAAAAATTCAATGTGAATGAATGAATTACAAAGCACCTTAGGGGGGGTATTTATAGTTGAAAACCCTTCCCTTTGGCGTGTACAACATCAAGAAACTAGCCTCTTAGGCTTACATCATTCTTCCTAATGCTTACATCATAAAGAAAACAATGTACTAAACTATATTACAAATATGAATAACTCCTTGGATTCTCATCCAAATTTAAAGATTCTTGAACCATATGAAAGCTCTTGGAATGTAGATTAATCCTCTCTAGGATGACTTCTATGATAGCTTCATGGTCCTTGAATTAAGGAGCAAAAGTATACAACTATATGAGTTGATCCCGTCCAAGTAGAGAGATATATGAGAGACTTGAGCTCTTCTTCCTTCTAGGTGAGTATTAGATGTCTCTATGGTTGACCTTGATGCATAAGGCCATCAATTATGCATCATACACCCCCGGTTGAAAAAGTTTGCCCTCAAACTTTGGAAAAATCAACTCTCACTTGCCTTCTTCACAAAGACTTTCTTCTTGAAAGCTTTGAAGTCATCGTAGATTCCTTTGATGAACTTCTTAAACTTTCTTCCGATCAATTCTCGAACACCATAAGACTTGGACTTGCGTTTCTTCACCGTGAACGTGGTTTGTTCACGTTGCTTCTCACTCCCCAAGTCTATTCTTACCACTTTACCCTTGTCATTTAGCATGAAACAATGTACCTTGATGACTTGGGCTATTTCATCCTTTCGAATCTTCGGCCTTTCAACCAAGTGATCTGAGTAGATATCTTTTGGATGCTCATACGCCACACTTGCTTCTTTTGTCACAAGCCACTTTTCCATATGCTCCTCTTCTACCTTTTCTTCCTCTTTATTCTCCTCCTCGTATGCGACATTCCCAATTTCTTCTTCTTTCATGTCAACGCCAACTTCCTCTTCCTTTTCCTCTTCAAATGGTTTGTTATCATGTGTTTGGTACTCAACCAAAGACACATCTTTCTTCTTGTTAGGACACTCCAAATCAATGTGACCTAAACTTTGGCAATGACAACATCTCTTTTGTCTTTCAACATCGAGAGCTAAAGAACTTAACTCTTCCAAGTTTGTGAGAGGTTGATTTACAACAACACGTCGAATGTAATCATTAAAACCAAGAAAGTAGTATACCAGAATGCGTGGATCGTCCTCCTTAAGGCCATTCTTCCATAATTGCCACTTGAACTCTATTGTATAATCAAGTACATCCATGCTTCCTTGCTTAACTCCTTCAAGATTGTTGATGGAGTCACCTTTGTAATCGGATGGCAAGAAATCTTCTTGAACTTTCTTCCCATTCTTTTTGTTGGAATGTTTACTCCGTGCATAAGATGCTTCATATTCAACCTTAGAAGAGTGAACCACACGTGATTTTGTGCTTCTTGACCCCTTTGGAAGAATCCCACATTCTTCCATTTGCTTGGCAAGATCATTAATTTGTTGCTTCAAGCATTGTAGATCACGTTGGGAATTCTCGCTGGACCTTTTGCAATCCATTAGAACCTATCTTGATTCAAAAGATCACAAGAAACTCATGGTAGGATGGTTAGCATAGAAGGGACGTGAGGGGGAATTGGTTGGATTTGTGTTTGGGCTCACGGGTTCTTTGTGGAGTTTATGATTCTTTATGAGTTCTTGATGAGTTCTTGATGGGTTCTTGATGAGTTCTTGGAAGAACTTATGGGTGGCGTGTGATGGAGAGATGATGGGGGATGAAATTTGTGATGGAAGGGGTGATGGGGAACATGTGGGAGAGGGAAAGATTGTAAAAAGATTGTTTCAAGAACTAAGAGATTCAAACTCCTAAGCTCTGATACCAAATTGATGCATAATGAGACCAAGGGATGATCCCATTACACAATATCTAAGGATCTTTAAAAACGAAGATAGGAATCTCCCTTCTCAAAGTTCCAAAGAACCAAAAATGGAATAGAAATGGATGGAAAGGATGGAAAGAACTATGAAAGATGATTACCAAATGAATAGAAAAGATGAACGAATGGATAAACGAATGATGAATGATGATGAACGAATGAAGCGTTTAAATGTGTTGATGAAGAACGAATGCTTCTTGTTGAATGCTTGATGAATTCTTGTTGAATTCTTGAAGAATAACGTGAGATGGATGATAAATGGATGATTGAACGATGGATAGATGATGGCTTTCGAAGACTCTTGGAAGGATATAGCCACACCACCTTCAAGAGACCTTCAATTCCTTCCTTTCACCACTAAGGATGCCAACCTTAGCTAGAAGAAGGGAATGATTCGAATCCCACAAGAGAGAAACGAAAAGAACCTAGCATGAAAGCTAGAATGAACACACCATGTGTTTGATATCTAAAAATTCAATGTGAATGAATGAATTACAAAGCACCTTAGGGGGGGTATTTATAGTTGAGAACCCTTCCCTTTGGCATGTACAACATCAAGAAACTAGCCTCTTAGGCTTACATCATTCTTCCTAATGCTTACATCATAAAGAAAACAATGTACTAAACTATATTACAAATATGAATAACTCCTTGGATTCTCATCCAAATTTAAAGATTCTTGAACCATATGAAAGCTCTTGGAATGTAGATTAATTCTCTCTAGGATGACTTCTATGATAGCTTCATGGTCCTTGAATTAAGGAGCAAAAGTATACAACTATATGAGTTGATCCCGTCCAAGTAGAGAGATATATGAGAGATTTGAGCTCTTCTTCCTTCTAGGTGAGTATTATATGTCTCCATGGTTGACCTTGATGCATAAGGCCATCAATTATGCATCAATTGTAAAGTCGGTTAGTATTTCTTTAAAATAGAGGTTCGATGGATTGGACTACTTACCTAATAAATCATATACATTTATGGAAAAAAAAACGTAGTTGGGTACTATCATCAATAATTTCACAAGCTAAGGGTACATTCGCGAGGGTAGTTGTTAGGCAAGTTCTAACAAACATTACTCGTCACCTCGACATTTTCCAATATGGAAAATATTTGCACGACCACCAAGTTTTTAAATTTAATGAAAAGCTGGAAAAGCATTGTGCATTTACATTTCCTCAAGCTATATAAACACGGGACCATATTTGATGTTTTTAACATTGCTACTATAAAAGAGATATCAATTCGTAGATTGTGATATTTAATATGAAATAAAATGATAAATGTCTTGTGCAAGACACATATTATGTGTCTTGTCACTATAGAAATTCTATATATCTGTAAATTAAATTAGAAAAAAATTACATGATTGACTTCTATAACTATAGTAATATATATAAATGGTATAAAATCACACATTTATCGATATTTTTTAAAATTTACAAAAAGATGTCTAAAATATGTCCAACGGATGTGGTTCATTCGTTAGGGTGTCAATTTTAATTATTGACGTAGCCAACACATTCCAAGCTTTTTATAATTGATAATTAATAGTAATTGTCAAAAAAATTGGGGTTAAAAACAATAATAAGTATTGATTTCATAAGGAATAAGACATTTAAACAGTGTCTTGGGGCAAAACACTTATCATCACCCTAATATAAAACACCCAATAAGGAGATTGTGAGATTTAATATAAATATGGGACTATATTTGATGTTTAAATTGATAATAATAAGGTTGACTCATGTTTTATGACAGGACACATACACTTTATGCAACTTGGCCGATTTCATACAATGGGGAATAGTTATCACGGGAACACAGTCTTAGAATGCAATATTGTTTCTGAACACGAGCTTTTTAATTATTTTATGAGCAATTTATTTTATCTATAATATTAAGAAAAAAAATCTTGTTTTGACTCATATAAATTGATATTTTTAAGTGAAGAAGTTGAAATGAGTTGGAACTATTGTAGAAAATATGGTTTAAAAAGTAAGAATGATAAGTAATGTACAATATTGGATCAGGCCCCCGCCAATATTCTAAAGAAAATGGATCGTTGTTGCCTATGTTCTTAAGACTTTTCAATTCAGGATGACTTTTATTAATGTCTTTCAATATACCAATTTAGTACAACGTACAATCTCAAGAAAGCTTTCCCTAGGGGAATAAACTTTCTCGGGAAAACCTTCCTTGCCCCTGTTGTGAAAAAATTTACTAAACTTGATATTGAAATAACTTATTGCAAATTAAAATTTTCACATTTACACAACCTAATATGAAAAAATTGTGCCAACTTGACAAAGTTACTGCTTAGAGTATGCACAACGCAGGGAATGTGTGCATGAGAATACATGTCTTCATATTGAATTGCTTTTTAGCCCGAGATGAAATGCGAGCGACAACATTCCTCGAACATTACAGAGATCCTCCACGTAGGGACGCTTCATTTTTCTCTTTTCCTTTCCAACAAATCAAATAGCGATACATGTCCGTGACGTTGGTTGAAATGAACATTTTAATGTTAAAAAAACAGAAATGGCTTCTTATCTTTCTAAAAAGAGAAAATGAAACAAAATCCCAAAAACAAAAAATGATGAATAGTGCAAAAGGGTCGGGTCCCACCTACATTCCAAAAAATAGAATTGATATTGTATTTGGGCGCAATTGATTTATTTGATTAGATGCTCTCATAGTCGTTGTTTCGAATAGTGTGATTGTTCACTTGTAGATCTCAGATTAGAGCTGACAAAATTTTGTCCGGTCGAAAAGCCTGAATTGTTCGACTTGGAAAAACCGGGTCCAGTCATAGATCTTTCATCCAAATTTTGATATTGACCGAACTGGCCGAATAATCGAACATAATACTTTTATTTTTTTCTATTGTCTGAATCCAATTCTGACCCGAATTTAGCTCTGTTCAAAATGTCCAACCCATTTTGACTTGAATAAAAAGTAGGTCTGTCCATAAATTTCTCATCCGAATTTTGACATTGACCAAGTTTGACCGACTCAACTTTACCTGAACCTAAATTTTTGTAAATACTATCTCAAATTATCCGCTTACAACAGAGTAATTGTTCATTTGCACTACCATAAAGTATAATTCGTAGCTACATGTGATATATATGATATCCCTCTATTTGACTGTTAGTATGCACCATCATATGGTATCACACTATGGCCCTGTTTGGCAACTAGCTGGTAGTTGTTAGTTGTTAGCTTGTAGCTGCTAGTTGATAGCTGTTTGGAGTAGTTATTTGACTTTAACTATTTGGGTTAGTTAATTGCAGGAAAAGTGTTTGGTAAAATAACTTTTTGTGAAAAGCTACATCAAAAAACTTCATCAAGACCCTATTTGGCAACCAGCTGGTAGCTGTTAGTTGTTAAATTATAGTTGTTAGCTGATATCTGTTTGGATTAGCTGTTTGACTTTAGCTATTTGGTCATGTTCTTTGGATTGGTAACTCTTTCCAATCCAAACCTTACGTAATTCCAAAAAAATCCTCTCTAAAAACATAATTCCCCAAAAAAGTATCATAACTTATTCAATCCAATCCAATCAAATCCAATCCAAAGAATCTAATTGTAGGAAAAGTGTTTGGTAAAGTAGTTTTTTGTGAAAAGTTAACTCAAAAAGTTTCATCAAGTAGCTTTTTGGAAACAAACTTATTGGGTCCAAAAAGCTAAAATAAAAAGCTACTTACCAAACACCTCAAGTAACTTTTTAATTTTGGTTAAAAAGCTAAAAGCTATCCAAAAAGCTAAAAAACTACCCAAAAAGCTGGGTAACCAAACACCCGCAAATAGCTTTTCGAAAACTAGCTTATTGAGTCTAAAAAACTAATATAAAAAGTTACTTACCAAACATCTCAAGTAGCTTTTTAACCTTGGTCAAAAAGCTAAAAATTATCCAACAAGCTAAAAACTACAAAAAAAGTTAGGCCATCAAATACCCCCTAATGGCCCCTATGACATAAAATATTCAAGTAAAATTCAGCTTGAATTTGTGCAGCTTAGTTACTCATGCCATTGCCCACCTCCCCCTATAGCAAAATACGCTGCATCAAGTCCAAGCGTATACGTACACTAGAACACCTTCCAACCCATCATCATATTTCTCATTTATTCATCCCGCTCTATATTAACCCGCAAAACCACAACCTTCACTGAGAAAACCACCGCCGAAGCAACACACCCTCCACCGTCGCCGTCGAGTCATCATTCCCGCATTTTCCGGTCAAGATGACATCATCATCCGGGCCAGTCAAATCCCCGCTCCACAACTTCCCAATCCCCCCCACATTCTTCAAATGGGGCTCCAATTCCTCCGCCAACTCCACCACCAAATCCCGCCGCACCTCCTCCCCCTCCGCCGGAAACCACCGCCAAACCCGACCCGGAACCCGAAGTAGAGAAGCCATGGAAACTACGCCCTCGAAGAACAACCACAACAACAACAACGCCCGCCATTTCCTCATCCATGGCCAATATCACCTCCTTCGAACCTAAATCCGAGTTTATCACAAAACCCTCGAAAGACAAGCGATTCTTCATCGCGCTTTCTAAGGAGGAGATTGAGGAGGATATCTACGCATTTACCGGCTCCAAACCCTCTCGCCGACCCAAGAAAAGATCCAAGACTATTCAGAAGGAATTGGATGTAAGAAAACTCGGTTTATAACCTCTTATTTTTCCTCGGTTTTTGAGTGTTGAAAGATCTTTTCTGTGTTCGTCTTTTTGCAGAATGTGTTTCTTGGGTTGTGGGTTTTGTGTTTTTTGAAAGATTGCTTCTGGGTTTTGTTTTTTTCTCAAAGGTTTCATCTGGAGTTTGGTGGGTTTTGTTGATTTTGAAAGATTTCTTCTGGGTTTGTTTTTTTTGCAGAAGGTTTTTCCAGGGTTGTGGCTGGTTGGGCTTTCTGCTGATTCGTATCGAGATAATTGGGTTCCTACCAGTGTATGCACACTTTGATCCTTCCTCCTCATTTTTGTTGTCAATTTTGTTGGTTTTTCATGTGTTTGTTCTTCTCTTTTGATGATCTTTCATGTATGATGGATGCATTGTTCTTTACAAAGACAGAGGTAGATAGATAGATAGAAAGATGATGTCCATGGCTGCAAACTTTGTTTTTGTTGGAAGGTACCCTCAAAACCCCCCATTAACCCTTGTTTGAGAATTCATTTTTCTTTTGACATTGTATATGTTTGTAGAGTTAAGGTTGCCTACACTTGGGGCCATGCTAGAAGTTGTTGTATATGACACGAATCGCTAAGGTTATTCTAATGTGTTTTTTTCCCATTTGGGCAGGTGTTACAGATGATTGAACTAAAGGAGAAACTTTTGAGATATTTCGATTGACTACTGTTTCGGAGCTTTGAATTAGAGGTATATTTTTCTGTAAAGATGAGGGGTCGGGGATATGGTTATATAAGAACAATGCATTTTCACCTTTATGCCGTTTAGGTTTCCATTTTGATTCGACAGTTGACCAGGCTATGGTAATGTTTAGCTTATTTTACCTTAGTGATGAATTTAGTAGTTGATAGATGTAAACATGGCTCCTTGGGTTCTTTGTGAATATATAGTAATTCCCACAGTCATGTTGGTTTCACTGTGATTATGATTTTTGTGGTTGCGGCCTGTAATGCGTGATTCAATCATGGTTTAGGGACACGTTAACTGTCATGTTCTTTTTTGGAACCGAATCACATATGGAAAATGCTATGATTATGATCTTTTTGTGGCCTACAAGGCGGGATTCGATCTTAGTTTAGGGTTAGGGTAGCCGCCGTGTTTTTTTGTTTGAAAACTGAACCACATAATGCCCTGTCAGGAGGAATCAAGATGTGTCAAAGGTATGCTCATGTCATCTTGTATATGCATGCCATCGATAATGCACAATTAGCTAGCTATCGATACAGGCTGATTTGGTGAACTTTGTTTATTATAATGTTGAGTTGATTTGCGTAAGTTTAGATAGAGTTGGCCTGTGGCTCTCCGTATTGTTTGCTACGTGATAATGTGGGGCATGATTGGGCAGCTCTTATGGTAATATGACATTCATGATGGAAGAGAGTGGGAGAGATAGATGGAACAAATTTGCTTGATTGTCTCCTTGTTTTTGGACTTTTGAACAAAAGCATATGATTAATACCCACAAGCATTATCTTGGATTCTATATGTTTTGAAAACCTCTGTTCTTGTTGGAAATAGGCAGTGTACGATTTTGAAATATTGGGTCAATTTGAACTAGTCTTTTTGAAAACTTTAATTCAAGAGTAAGGCTTCCATATTAGTCCATTAGACCCCAGACAGGCGGACACTTTGTTTGCAACATAACCCTTGTTTTGGGGTGTATTTGATTTGGATTAACTTCTCAAGTATGTATTGAATGGATTCTTTGTGTCAACGAAGGCTAATCCTAATGTGTTCTACAATATGCTTCTGTACTAAACAATATTTTTTCGGATTTGAATAACGATAATAAAAGTTCATAGGGGTTCCTTCATTTACAGAAATCTGTTAAATTAACAGTTAGTCCTTCTCAGACGGCGTAGACAGTAAATTCTACAAGTTTGTTTTTCTGGTAGCCTTGATCATCTTTCATAGTTGCCTTTGAATGCTAGCAAACTTGAGAGTCCAAGAGTTATTAATTGCCTCTTAATAGTCAATCCTATCTCTAACTTACACTTCACTTTGATATGCAATGCATTTACGCAAAATCTATTTGGCAAGGTGTCCATGTGTTTGATTGTTTCAAGTGGTGACATAATCCATGCTCTAGAGTCCATTTTGGCAAGCTATTCAGAGAATGCTTCTGAATTGCAATGTTTGTCGAGGTAAGACTGTCTATATTTGGTTGTCAAAATGCTTTTGCTCTCCTACTTTATGCGTGCTTTTATTTCTTTCAATTGCTTACATTGACATTTAGATGCTATGGACCGCGCACAAGCGGGACTCATTCGTGTATTGTTTGAGTAATTTAGGAAGAAGAATATTGGCCTACTTGACTACTTGTGCCAAGTCCAGCTGTTTTTTAAGTGTTGAATAAAGCATCCTTTCAGTGATTTGGTCAATGTGAACTTTCAAACTTATTACAGTGAAGCATTCCTTTAGGAACTAAGCAAATTTAAATGGTGGCTTTGATGAGTGGTTTTGGTAAAATATCAATTGGGCACTTGTCTCGGTGTAGGCAAGAAGAAACAATTACTGTTTACAAATGCTCAAGACTAAAAGACATCTTCTTTAATGTAGTTTCCTTGCATATTCATAGCTTGGAATATTCAATATTTTGAGTCATTTTTGATAGAGTGACATCAGAACAAAGACTAACCCAAATGTGGGTTTTTGCTTTAGGAAAAACTTATAGTGGTTGTCAACCATGACAACCACCACAATGAAAACAATGTTTATCCATATATATATATATATATCAACTTTTATCTTTCTCATTCATTTTGTTTATTCAGGACAACATTATAAAATATATTTTCTTAATTTAAAAAATTTTTACGAAATTTTTTACAATTTAAGTATCTTAATTCTAAGTTTTTGCCTGGTAAACAAGCATATTTTGAAAAATATTTATTTTAGAATTTTTAAAAATAAACTAAAATTTGAGAAAATATATCTTACAAATTATATTAAATAAAAAAGCTAACGGTTAAGATAAAACTTGACAAATGTACGAGTAATGTTTATTTTACTTACGGTGGTTGTCATGGTTGACAAGCACTATAAGTGTATCCTTTTGCTTTATGCCCACAAGTCACCAGCAAATATAGACTAGTTATTTATTTTTTTTTAAAAAAAAAAGAATAGTAAGTCTTGGTCTTGTGTGAAATAGTCTTTAATATATTTTTACCGTAAATTTATCATGAAATGTACAACTTTTAAAAGTCAGCTCGGTGAGAATCTTGTCCATGGCCGGTATGACCCTTAACCCCACAATTTCTACCAAATGGGAGATATTATGCTTGCACTAAGGAAATTCATATCATATATATCACTTATTAAATAGATGAACTGTTAAATATATATTATGTAAGATACGTAGGAAGTATGTGTAGTATAGGAAAGATGGGATAAAGTAAGCAAGAGTGAGATATACAGGCTAAATTTATTCTATATCACAAAAGAATAGGGCCCAACTCTATAGAAGTAAAGGGGAAACCTTTCTCGGATGAAGGTTATGGGAAAATTTATCTCAATATTCTATCAAACGTTTTTAGGTAAAAATTGAAAAGCTAAGTGTTAGAAAATACAGTATTGTATAAATAAATAAATTTGGATTGGATTGGATTGAGCGAAACGAGTAATAACTCATTTAAAGAGCAAAGTCTAATTTATTCATATAAAATGAAAAAAAAGAGGATGATATTTTTTGCTTTTTTGCTTTCATCCAGTGAAAAAAAAGTAAAATACTGGCAAACATCTTCAATTATAGTGACAAACAGCATTAGGAAAATACAAGCAATGAGGAATAACAAGCTATGGGCCAAGTGATCAACTGCAAAATATAGGGAGGGAGGGAAGCAAATGACGAAATGACGAGATAATGGGCTATTTGTGGGTTGAAACATGGGCTATTATTGTGGGCTTCATATTTGAACCCATTTCACCCATCAGTCAAAGACTCAAAGCATTCATCATCTAGATTTCTAGACAATCATACTTATCAAGGCAAACTTGACAGACAATAACATTGTCTGAATTTAATAAAATACCAAAGATTTTGAATTAGAATAATCTAAATTTTGGGTGCTGAATAATCCAACTTTTCAGTCCATATAACAAAATTTTGAATTTTAAGAGTGTTGTATTTTAGTAAACTACCATTGAATTTCAACCACTTCAACTAAATAGTAGGGCACTGTGACAGTGAAGTTGTCCTAAGTGTACTGCTGAAATCAAATAAACTCAGCCATATCATTCTACCATTGAGCTCTAGTCGCAAACTTGTGTGAGTCTTAGTGTCTTGCAATTAATCGCTTTCATGTTCAAATTATTGTCATGTATATTTACATTTTCGATTATTCTAACATGTCGTCTTGAAAAGTTTAGATCAGTTAAATTTTAAAAGACAAATTATAAGTGTGACAAGACAGTTATCAATACGATGAAAGAAGATATACACAACGGGTGATGATACGTGTCTTGAGGCAAGACACTGCTTAATCGTTTTGTTATTTATGAAATTAATGCTTATTATCATTTTTAACTCTAATTTTTTAGCAGTTGCTATTAATTATTAATTATAAGAAGTTTGAAATGTGTTGGCTACACCAACAATTAAATTTGACACCCTAACGAATAAACCACATCCATTAAACATATTTTAGACGTCTTTTTGTAAATTTTAAAAATATAGATAAAAGTGTGATTTTATACCATTTATATGTGTTATTATAGTTATAAAAATCAATCACGTAATTTTTTAAATTTAATTTACAAATATATAGGTTTTATACACTAACAAGACACTTAAAATGTGTCTTGCCCCAATATATTTATTATTTCCGTACACAATATTACCAACTAACTAAACTGACTAGTGTTAACTGTGTGGGACATATCAATCAAGCATTTCAACTCAATAACCTTAACCTTGTAATTCCAGAATGTCAAGTCCTAATCTTATTGTTGGTCCCCCATTTTATCCTTGGAACTGAAAACTCACACATAAATGTTTCTAACTACTGCTATTTCATGTTATTTTACTATTGCAATTATTATCACTATTATTATTGTGGTACCAAATTGGGCTAGATATCCAAATATATGACCCAAGTGGGAATGACATTGGGCCTAATAATTTTTATTTTGAGATAAAATATAATTGCATGATTAAGATGGACCACCTGTTGCCATCATATCATGGTGCAAAGATATGGTTCACAATCATTAAAATAATGTTTTGTCCTCTTGGCCCAAACATCATCCTCCATTTGTTTGTGGTCCATTTTGTTCCTCATTCTCAAAAGTCCCTCTCCCTCTAAAATGCAATTTCAATCCACCTGTGAGTCACTTGTCCTTTTTTTTCTTCAACAATTTTTATATGAAAAATTGAATTCATACTAAATTATCACAAAACTATATATCTTTAAATAGTTATTTTCCTTTTTATTTTGTGGTGGTGATTGTCAAATATGTGAGATGATATTACGATAATTCATTCGATCATGTATCTTGATTACTTCATAATAAGATGAATAGGACGTCTGTTTGAGCTTCAAAAATTAGTTTGATATAATAATCAAAAGAAATTACTAGAATAGGTGTTTCATGAGATAATGGTGATGGCTGCTGTGATTTATGTTGAAAAGTTGAGAGATTGAGAATGTCATTGTCAAATTTGAGTGGGTTATTTTGGACCATGGATGAATCAAATTATGAAAGAAAATTAGTCCAAAATCTATCACAATTTTTTTTTGGTGATTTATATTAGATTCAATAATTCAGATATATTTAAATTTGTGTTAAAATTGAGTTCAAACAATAAAAATAAGGACAATTAATTATTATGTTCCTACATTTTAGGTTAAACCTGTTGGGTTATTGGTTTAAAAATTTTGAGCTAACATTTTTATGGACATACTTGGTGTTTTATTTACAGGAGAGCAAGATAAATTAATTTTTTTGATCAGCCTAGTTTGATTATGATGTTATTTGGTTGTTAGGTTATAATGTGGAGACCACATCACTAGTCATGTCAGCCAATTAACATTGAATGGATAATGTATGTTGGATGAAGTTAGGTACACTTTTTGAGTTCCAATTTGCTAATTTTTGTATTAAAAACAAAGGGGTTAATTGTCTTACTTATTATCTATCATATATTTTGGTTCACAAATTAGGAGATTAGGCATGCACTTACTTTAGTCCTCTGACTAAGCAGCCAATCTGAACTAACATTCGTCAACTTGTAATCCAATCAAGTTGCGTATAAAATCCCCAACTAATAAGCAACCCTATGAGAAATATTTGGTGTTACTATCTCATGTTCTCATTCTTCTATCTATCAAGGACTTCTTTTCTATAAATTTATTTTTTTAAAAATTATTCTGAAAGCATTCTTGAATTCTAAACTTATCTTGGTATGTTTGAGAACTTTTTATATACAATTATTCAAAATTGATGCTTGTTTATCAAAAAATATTTTTTTTCCTATAAATTCAACTAAAATAAGTTGAAAAGGTATATTATTCCAATAAAAAAGAAGTTGAAAGAAACGTTCACTGTACCAGTTGATTTGGATAGAGTCGCATATTAGTGGGAGTTGACATAAAAGAATATGAATAATATCTGAGTATAAAATTTTCAAAGTACATTTTTTAACAAAGAAAACGAACACCAATATTTAAACAACTAAAGTTTTGACTGGCCAAAACACTAAACGCAATACCAAACATTGCTACGTACCTAACACAACCAAAGTCTTATTCCTTCGAGCTTATTTTTCTGTAACAAATTCTGTTCATATACGTTGTATAGAAGGTTTATGAAAAGTTTCCAATAAATTTAGAGAAATATATATAAAGTCAAAATAAATTGATGAGCACAAACTCAAAACATCACTCCAGCCATAAGTGATGGAACAGAATTTCCCTATTAAGACACACCGTATTACATTGAAACTCGTTCTATCTCACATAAAACACCGATTTGGACGTGCTTAGAGAGTTTCATGTTTAAATGTAGATGAAGCCTCATCATTTAGAGAGTTTCATGTGTTTAGGATTTTGTTAATAATTGACAATTACACCGATCCAACAAGCTTTTTTTGTCGTTGTATGTAAATTTAATACTTGCCCACACGAAAGTCATGTTTCCAAGTCATGTAGAAATGAATAGAGTTTGAGCAAAAGAGCGTGTTCTCCATGCCATAAATCAGACTAATTAGTCAATCATTACACACGTAATGTGTGATTTTTATTCAATCTAAACTTCCTCAAACAAATGCCCTCATTTAGCATACTTTTTTTTGGGGGGGGGGGGGGGGGGTCCAACAAACGTCTAATTTTTGGAATTTGCTTTGTTGATTTGGAAACGGAAAAACTTATTCAAAGTTGCTTATATTAAAATCAATCACTTTGTTGTTATTTGCTAATCAATTTTGGAAAAACTTATTCAAATGTTAATGGGTTAAAAGCGTTATTCAAAGTCTAAAATATCGTTGAAATTAAATATGTTCAAAATTATGGTTGTCATTTGTTTGGGGAATGGAAGTTACATTTGTCACTTTTAGTAAATATTTTTGTTCATTTATTTAATTGGGTATGGTTTGAAAAAAATAAATGTGAAAGGTAAATACAAGCAACGTGTGAGTCTTGACTCTTGACACAATCAAATTTATCGGCAAACATGTAAACAACTAAAGCTCTGCTAACTGAAACAGGAAACACTGCCATAAATGTGTTAGAAAACCATAGATTAACACTCCAAGTATATCTATGTAGCATTTAGTTTTTCAAATTTATGCTAAGTGCTTATATATATGTATTCAGTTTTAGTAAATACTGATAAATTTCGTCGACGTTAATCAAATACATAGAAATGTTAATTATCACTTATCAATACTCAATGTTGTCGATCAATATTCATCGATACATAGGCTTTATTAGTGTTTAAGGTATCTTTTTGTGTTTTGACCCATTAAAACACTATTTTATCAAATTTTAGATGTCCGGTATGGAGATATTTAGAATTAACAAGTAATGTTTTAAACTAGCGTTTGGATAAATTTACTGGATGTTACTAATTAATTGTAATGCCAACGATTGATGGGGAGCGTTTGACAATTGGGTTTCCATATATACCAACCCCTTGCTACAAAATTTTAAGGGCAACACTTCTCACACTTTCTCCGTCGCTGCAACATTTTGATTAGTAACTTTTTATATTGAATCTTAACAATATTTATAAAATTATTGAAGTAAAGGCATTTTCCATCACAAATATAACAATGCTGGTTTTTATTTAATAGCTCAATATATAATTTGATAAAGTAATTGTCTAAATTTAAAATTTTCCACCTCATTAATCATACACGAGGAACATTTGGGACAAAAAGAATAATTAATAATAATAATAACCACGACATTAAAATAACAACAACAGACATGTTTCTTTTGGTCATTCACATTCATTAGTTACTCCAACTTCTTATTGTATCAAATATCCACTAATATCCATTTACTATCTATTACATAAAGAGTTATCTACTGCTCAGTCGGCTCTTTTGCCTTGATTCAATGAATGTCATGGATACGACACAGATTCCATTTTAAATGACTTCAAAGTTCCAAATACACCGAATAAAAATCAGTTTTTAAAATGAATTATTGCATCTCACACAGAATATACTCTTTATCACCACAAATTTGTATAAGACAATGATGACAATCAAGAGAGTCATGATGCTAATTCGGTTCCATTCAACCTTTATTTGTTCAGAATCCACACTTGCCTAATTTTTCAACTCAAGGTTTTAGAATCATTCCTTCAACTTCTGACTTTCAAACTTATAATAATAATAATACAACCAAAGTCTCTATAATTCCATTCTTATCTAATCATTTATTCCCAATTTTTTCCAAAGGACTACGACATTTTCCCCAAGAATTAAGTACAAATTTTGTGGAATATTTAAAGGTAATAATTCAATTACAGGATAATTATTTAGGCCATATTTTTTGATGAATTATTTTTAAGTTATAATAGTTAGGTTATAAGTTAGATAAGTTATCATATTTTTTCATGTTTTAGAGTGAATGTTTGTTTTTTTTAGAATTGTTTTAAGTTAGGATTAATTAGGGTACTTAAGTTTAATATGATATAAAAAAAAAAAAAAAAAAAAAAACAGGGCCTTAAGAAGATGATGATAACCACATTTACAAGCAAACTTGCCCTCATTTAGGGAGCAAAACTATAACCGGAAAACAAGTACGAAAAAAAACGATGGATAAAATCCCAAGGAGTAAAACAATTAAAGATGAAGAGGGCAAGAATGAAGATGAAGATGATGATGATGATGATTAATTATGTTGTTCACTAAAAAGATGAAAAACCATCCGATTCACATTAATGGGTCAATAAAACCAAAACATATTTAAAGACCCACTCAAAACCCGTCATTACATCACTAATAATCCTACCAAATTAACAACACAACTTGATAATTAATCAACACAGTAAGTATTTTCATCCTCATCATCTACGGGTAAAAATTTATGCTTTTTTTTTTCTTCTTCCTTTTGTAAGATCCATTCCAACCAAAACTTGTCATCATTTGTTCATGCATGACCAACCCCGTGCCGGGCTATGAGCGGGGGTGCAGGGCGGCGTCGAAGGGTCGGATGGCGACGGGGGCGGCGACCCAGGGGTGGTTGACGGGGACGGGCCGTTGGTGGTGGTTATGGTGGTGTTTTGCCGGAGTATGGGCGGATGCTGCGGCGGAGGAGGGCGGCGCCGGGGCGGCGACCCGCTCGCAGGAGGGGCACATGGTGAGGGTTGTCGGCGGCGGCATCTGCATGTAGAACTGCGGCGAGAGTTTGAGAGCCCGGAGCTCCGCCACCTCCTTCTGAAGGCGGCGGTTCTCCTCCGTCAACTGCTCGCAGCACCGCTTCAGAAACTCGCAGTCTACCTCCGTCTGCTTCAACTTTGTCCTGTTAATGACAAAAACCCACCGCCCTCGTAAATACAACCTCCTCGGAAGGGCAAAATCGGAATCACAGTAACAAAAGGAATACCAAAATAGAATCAAATTACCAACCTGGCCCTGCGATTCTGGAACCACACCTCCACCTGTCTAGGCCGCAGCCCCAGCCTCTTGGCCAGCGCCATCTTTTGCTTCTGCCCCAAGAAAAACCGCCCAAAAACCATCAGACTACGCACAAAATGACGAAAACACCCTTGCAACATAGAGAGAGAAACTAGAAAGAGAACGTACTGGATTGAGAGTGTTGTGTTCCTTGAAGCTCTCCTCGAGTATGGCGGACTGGTCCTTTGTCAGCCGGAGCTTCTTCCTGGAGTTATCCCCGCCGTCCTCGTCGTCGCTCAATCCCCTCGACGACGCCCTCTCCACCTCGTTGTCTTCGCCGGCGCCGGCGGATCCGGAGTCCCTCTCGCCGGAGCTCCGCTTGCCGCTGACAGTCGAGACGGTGGAGTTCGGGGAGGAGACTCCGACGTCGTCCTCGTCGGCTCCGGCCGGCCGGTTCACGTCGATCCCCTTCAGGAAAGACGGCCTGCACGTCTCCGAGTTCCGATCTGCAAAACGCACCGTTTTAGAGATAGAATAAGAATAAACCGATTCATCTATAGAGAGAGAAAAAGACAGATCTAGAGAGAGAGAGAGACAGAGAGAGAGAAGGAGAAGCAAACGCACCGGAGGAGGGAGGGAAAGAGTCGGTGCTCCGATTCCAGGGAAGCTTCTGGAGGAGCGACGACGCCGGAGGCATGGAGAGATTCAACGACGTCGTTTGCTGCTGGTTGTGATGATGTTGATGATGATGATGATGAAGAGCAGGCCGAAACACAAAATTTCCGGCGGAGGGACTGGCAGAGGTACTAGTAATATTGTGATTATTATTGCTAGTACTAGTATTATTATTGCTGTTGTTGTTGTTGCCAAATCCTAAGCTCAAACTCAACCCCAGATCTTCCTTACCAAGCACCGTCATCTTGTTCTTATGATGATGAACAGAGTGTATGAAGAAATGAAACCCAGAAAGTGTAGAAACACAGAGGTTGAAGATGAGAGAAAATAGAGGAGGAAGATTGATGATGATGAGTATGAGGGGGAGGTAGGAATGAAGGGGGGGGGGGGATTAAATAGAAAGGGAGAGGGGGAAAAGAAAAGGGGAGAAAAAAATGTGGAGGGGTGGGTGGGGTCCACAGGAGGTGGGGGTGTGTGTTTGTGTGTGTGCAACAGTTCAATCATGACATGCTGTCAGGTAAGGGGGGAGGGGGAGGGGGAGGGGGAGGGGGAGGAGAGAGAAAAAGGTATGTGGAGAGAAAAAGGAAAAAGGATGGAAAATAGGAAAATTAGGGAAAAGGAAAAATAAGAAAAAGAGTGGAGTACTGCAATCAATAATAATAATAATAATAATAATCTTCAATCATAGCAATTGCAATTGCAATTGCAATTGCCTGCCTCTGTGAATGAACATAATACTACACTACTCATTTTGTACCACCTTTTGTGTACCCCATGTCTCCCCCTTTCCTCCTCCCCTCCATTTTTCAGTTTTGTTGCTTTTCCTTTTTTTATTATATATATATTGTCTCTACTTTTTCTATATTTTATATACTCAAAATCCTAATGGAGATATGGAGTTATTATTTTCTACTATCCTAGGTAAAAGTACGATCCAAATTAAATTTGGATTTGTTAAAATTTGAAAGAGAAATTGATGTATGAAGTATTCTTACAGGTTGTACCATTCAAACGTAAAGAAATCTGAGTTAAAATTGGGTAGTACAAAGGGATTAGCCCTGCGTTTCGTGGTGCTTACAAATGAATTATTTATACTTAAAAAAAATCCACAACATGTAATTGCAAATGAAAAACAAACAAACATATATACCACCTTAAAACTTTTACCCTTTTTTCCCCTTAAAATTTTGGTAATATAACACAAAAAGGGGTTAAATATGTTCAATCTGTACGTTTCAAAATAGATTGAAAAGTAAAAGACTTGTACAAGCATGCATTAAGATGTACTTTAGGGAAAATAAAGTGAAAAGCTTTTGTAATTTCTCGTAATTTTTATGGTACTTTTGAACATCGTAGACAGCATATATATAACAAGCATAAATTAGTGTGTTTGCTTTTGCATGCTTTGTGTGAATGCCTGGCCTACTTAATTAGGAGATGAGGCACACACAAAGCTGATTTTTTTTAAAAAAATTTATTTATCAAATAAAAGTAGAAAAAAAGAGGGGATTAATTAGCTTTGACTAATTTAAGTTTGAGTTCCAAATGAAAGCCCTACTTTTAATGCATCTTTTACCTAGACTTTTTGCCTAATTTAATGGGCTATATTAACTCCTCCTTTTATTTTATTTTTCTTAAAAAAAATTACATTTTCCCAAAAGGAAAAAAGTTGTGGTAATGCATTTATTTCTATCTATCTACTGCATGCCATGCCAGTAGTTCCCTTGTTGGTGAAGCTAAGAATTTTAGTTGGTTGGGTTGCCATTTCCACCTCCCCTAATCCCCACTTATTCATGATGGAAAACATGAATTATTGGAGCAAAAAAAAAATTAAAAAAAAGAGGGAAAAAGTGAAACTTATTGAGGGGGTCAATTTAATCTTATTAGTAAGCTTTGACCATTAAGTTGAAGTCAATCAAGTTTTAGGCACAGTAGTAATTGATTAGGGATGAGAGTTATATTTTATTAATTTCTCCATCTATTGAAAAATATTAGTCATTATTGTTGTAAATCAGAGTTTAAAAACTTAAATTAACTGTAACTTTTTCGAATATATAATTTTATCACTAAGGGGTCCATTTGATAGAGTTAATTTATATTATTTTATCCATTTATTTTCTTTTTTCTTCTCGCAATTATCATACTTTTTCATTATTTTTTATTAATTAACAATTTCTTAATGTTATAACTATTTTTTTCAAGAAATAACATTCAATCCTATAAAAATATTATCATTTATTCAAAAAAAATTATTAAAATAATGTAATCTTTATATTTTAAAAATTATAAATAATTTAGAGATATGGTAAAAAGCAATGGAGTATGTATGATTCACCACATATGTTGCATGCCATAATTACCACCACAACACCCACTCCAAAAGAGGGTTAAAAAAAAAAAAAGGACCCCATGAAAAGAAGGAAAAGAGGAAGAATGGAGTCATGATTCCAGGGGCAGTTAGGCAATGATGCATTAATAAGAACACATGAAATTCCAACATAAATAAAAGGACAACAAATTGGGCAGAAATCTGAGCAAACACCATCATACCAATCCAGAGGTTCAAAACCATCATATAATTATTACTCCTCCCTCCCATATCATTTGTCATTCCAATGTTTATTATCAAGATTTTTCAATTTTAATTTTTAATTTATAATTCTTATACTACTTTTGTTCTATGTTATTTATTTTATTCGAAATTTATATGGCCATATTTATAATTTTTATTTATAAATTTTTAAATATATATAATAATTTATTAAATAAAAATAATGTTTTTAAATTTGTAACGAAAACTACTATTTTAAAAATATAATATTATAATTATTAATAAAATATTATATCAAAAAATCAAAGAATAGAAATAGGAGATAACAGTAGTCAACAAAAAGACCAATAATGAAATAGAGTGAATAAAATATTTTATTAACAATTATAATATTATAATATAATTTTAAAATAATATATTCCGTGACGAATCTAGTAATTATAATTTTATATAACAAATCATTTATATAGTAAAATTTTTTATCAAAATTTTCAAAGTTTAACAACACAATTTTAAAAAAAATAGCTAATGGGAAACATAGGAATTATTATTATTATTATTATTATTATTATTATTATTATTACACTGACCCCACTTCAGATAGTGTAGATTGTAGACAAGACCCATCAATATAGCTCCAATTTGAATCTTAAACCATTAGATCTTCTCTCATCAACGGCCAAGATCTCATAAGAACACACAACCTATCATATCATGGAGCAACTAAGCTACAAGCTCTATAGTACTACCTACCTAGCTAGGGTTAAAATTTCATTGTAGGTCAAAAAATAAATACAAAGCTATTAGGAAGAAAAAGAGAAATCGGCAAAAGCTAAGAAATTGACAACCATCAAATCAAATCATGACCCGGTTGGAGAGCCATGATTGGGGGAATGAAATATGAGAGAAAAAAATAAAAGAAGGAAAAAGAGAAAACATTACATATCAAAACCTCATCATATTGCCTCAATCACACATCCCCCACCCTTTTTATATTTTTATCATCTTTACTTTATATTTATTATTTTGCTATGGCAATAACAATCAAGTATAGTTAGTTTTAATTGATAAAAAAGGGGGGTTTTCCTAAAAAGAGATTAATAATAAAGATACATTCATAAATATGTTCTCACTATTTATGTTGGTTGCTCACTATGGATGTATTTTGCAAATTTATTTTTTATTGTGTTAACCAATTTTATAATTTGAATTAGGTTTTGAATAATGAAAAGTATTTTTATTTTATTTATTTATGTTAAAAAGTTATCTATTATGCAGAAATTTGGATAGTATATATTTTAATATATTTTTAAAATTTTTATAAATTAAGATACAAATAAACAAATATTAAATATCAAATATTAAATGTTAAATTAAGAGATAATTTTATGCTAATTTGAGATAATTAATTTGAATATATATTTATATATGTATATAAACTAAGATACATTATTTTACTAATATTAAACTATGTCTATTCTAAAAAAATTGTTTTCTTTTTTTTTTTGACAGCCTTTAGTGTAATATTTTAACTATTGATTATTTTATATTTTATTTTAACAAGATTTATAATATCATATTTAAATAAAAATATGTTTCATCATAAATTTAATAAGAATAATCTGTTTTTTATGAAAATAATAATAACCTTACGCATTGATAAATCAATAGCTATAATTCATAAAATGTAACCTCACTAATTAAATAAGGGTAATTTTTTATAAATGTAGGGAGTATTTTATTGATAATTTTAAGAGGGGGGGGGGGTGTTTTAAGCATGATTGCACGAGGGGAGTAGAATGTAGATCTCCCGACAAACAAGTCGCTTTCTTAACTCTTTTCCCACTTTAAAATGTCTTTCTCCCCCCATTTAATTTTTATTATAATTTATTAAAAAATACCCTCATCTAGTCATCTCTATTTATTTGTACATAGGAGTATTTATTATTTTTTGGTAGTAGTCAGAAAAAAGGCTGTGGGTGTGGGCTAGTGGAGCGCGTTGATTAGACTTGACCAGTAAAAAAGGGAAGCAGTACCAAACCCTCCTCCTACACTACCTTTTTCCTCCTCACTGTAAAAGTGTTTTGTAAATTATTATTCAGTTCCATATTAATTGGTATTTTAACTAATTTATTTTGTTTCAAAATAATTGTCACTTTCCTATTTTCAATACCCAATTTAATTATTTTACATTATTCATTAGAGAGAAAAAAAACAAATTTAATTGAGGTTTGATAGTTATTATAGTTATATATTGCTATGTGTGAAAATTTTAATTTCGTCAATTAATTTGGAATGGAGGGAGTATTTTTTTTAAGGATTATTGGATGATAATACCTTGAATTTTAGAGATATTGGACAATAATGCACTGAATTTTTTTCTTGGACTCTAATACATTGAATTTTGAGGGTATTGGACAATAATGTACTCAGACTAATTCAGCTGGTGGTTGATGCGGTGGTTGTCTTACTTTAAGGTATTGTTTTTCTATTTTTTTCCAAAAAATATATTAGTCATCCTGTTTATGTGTATTTTCTTACACGATAAAAGTTTGTTCTGAAAAAATAGAAAAATGAAACCTCAAAGTAAGACAGACACCGCGTCAATCACCAGCTGAATTGGCATGAGTGCATTATTGTCTAATACCCTCAAAGTTCATTGTATTAGAGTCAAAGAAAAAAGTTCAATGCATTATTATCCAATATTTTGAAAGCTAAATGTATTATCATCCAATAATCCTTTTTTAATGAAAAATTATCTAAAAAACTGCTTTATCAAATATTAAAATCTAATTGATTGAGTCCAATAAATTTAATATGAGAAATTTATTAAAAAAAATTAATAATATTAAAAAGTTAAAAGCGGCTCCAAAATTATGAATATAGCTGAGCTTAATAATATTGGTAAAGCGCGTGAGCAGGACGCGGTTGAAGAGAGCGTGTGGGTGTAAAGGTGGTCCAGTGGTGGTAGTACTCATTACATTTTGGTATGATTGCATTATGGAATGGAATGGGATTGACTACTGAGTAGTGACCACTGGACTCATCACTGCCTTGTTATTTCACCCCATTAATTCCAAAACCAAACACCTTTTTTTTACATACACCATCTTATCTCCTTTCCCTTTCCCTTTTCTTTCTATTTTCCCAACCCCATATTTTACTTTATTACTCCTTCCATCCAGCTTATCAAAAATCCATTCCACCCAATGTGTTCCACCACCTGAACTAAATCTTGTTTGGACATTAACTTTTTGTGTGAATTTTAAATTTGATTAATTCAGTCATGTTTTAATTCAAAATCAGGTCCGGTTTATATCTATCATAAGAAAATGAAGGTGTTTGAATGTTGTGTCAAATTGAAGTTAGACATATTCGGACAATATCCCAACGCCAACCCAAATTTAAAAGTCGATCAAATATTGAAATCGGTTGACATAATCACACAAATTTAGGCTTTGTTTTTTTATGTGGTATTTTTGCGGTATGATGTGGTGTGGTGCGGTGGAATTCTGGTGGGTGTGGTGGAATTATAGTAGGTTATTGGTGTGTGGGGTAGGTGAGGAGAGAGAATGTAAAAAATAGAGGAAAAAAGTGAGGAGAGAGAAAAGTGAAGAAACAGAAAAGTAATGATTTGTGGTAAAGTGGTAGTAATGCAGAAATCATGTGATGACTGACGATTGTGATCATAGCTGACAACCGCAGAAAAGAACAGGACCTTAGATCCATGTATAAATTTCACGAAATATATAAATTTCAATTTCGGAAAGTGATTTAACTTACCTTATTCACAATACTTATAAAATTATAAATATTTGTTCATATACTCTGGGCACACTTTATCAAACTTAACTACTTTATCAATTTAACCGTAATTATAGTTTAATGCCTACGTGGAGTATATGTTGCCATCACGTCATTTCATCCTTGGGTTCAAAATGAGTGTGAAGCTAATATATATATATTCTGTGACGAAAAATATAGTGGAGAAAACACACGAGGGAAGTTATGATTGGATAAAAATAAAATAAAAGAGAAATGTATTTATGTGGGGGATGGGGATGGGGGGCCATGGTTGGAGATGGGGGTTGGGACAACTTAGGGTGGTACTTCACGTGGGGGGTGGGGTTTTATAAACCTTTATATATATATATATATATATATACTTCAACCTTCTACTTCTACTGATAATGACACTATTAAATCCTCCTCCATTTAATTCCCTAAAATTAAGTAAAGGTGGAAAAATAAATATAGTCCATTGAATTTAGGGATAGATATCAAACAGAATGCTTAATTTCAATATATACTTCATTTCCACATGAAAAAATGGCCTTGTCATACATCTTTTATCTGAATATTGTGACAATCAATTTTTATCAAAAATTTCAACATAATATTTATTATTTTTTTATTGTTAGATTCTAACATTAAATAGAGCTTAACCGTGGCAATTTTTAGCATTTTCCTATAATTTATTCTTTGTAAAATATTGGGAAAGTTAGTGTCAAATGAGTAGTCCCTCCCCCATTTTTTTTTTTTTTGCTTTTTATTAATAACGGTCAAACAACAACATCAAAAGACTCTTCTCTCAAGGGATCTTCCAAGTGTATTCTCACTTACAACAAGGAGTAAGCATCTATGAAAACAATAATCGAAACAACAAGAAGAATCTAATGTAACACTTGCAAATTAACTGCAAAGACGGCTTCTGCACGAAAAATATGAGACACCTGACAATCCGAACACAATGCCATGAAAGCTTGGATATCTTGAACTAAGGTCGCAATTTCCTAGGGAACCTTATAAACTACCACTATGGCTTTAATAAGCACCAAATTATGCCCTTCAAAAATGATGCGCCGAAAACCACCCAACACCGCAGCTCGAATCCCATTCCGCATAGCTGTAGCTTCCGCCACCAACACTGAAGAATTCCCAAGGTTAAAGGACGCCACTTGAACCACTTTCCCTCGCTCATCTCGGATAATAAAACCACCTCCAGCTCCACACTGACTCTAAGACCCATCAAAGTTGATTTTGACAAAACCATTGCAGGCTTACCACAAGACACCCACCTAGTTTTGTCACGAACAATTGTGGCTGAAGTTCAGGACCACCGAACGAATCAGTCAACCTTTCTCTAATACGCCACTCAGCAGAGGCTCGCTTAGCTCTTAGCAGAGTACCCCCAGCAGGGGTAGATCTTTGACTAAAGACAACCAATTTTCTTGTCTTCCAAACACTCCAAAAGAGAGCAACTACCCTGTCAAGGGCAGAAATTGATGAATGCGTTTTACACTTGTGAAGAAACTCTTCTAAGGTGTCATTGATTGTAGGAACTAGTTGAAGCCAATTATGCTGCTCAGCTAGTTGTCACACCTCAGTCACGTAGTCACAATCAATAAATAAATGTTCACTTTCCACATCAGAATTACAAAAAGGACATTGTAAGGGTACATCCATACCTCTATATACTAGATGAGCTTTAATAGGAAGCGCATCTTGAAACATCTGCCAAAGAAAGACCTTGAAGTTTGGTTGAACATTGAGCTTCCAAATCCATTTGAAATTCCAGACTTGCTCAAAATTAAAACCTTCATGCGCCAGCTAACAATTTATTTATTAGGGTTAGGAGATTTTGAAAAATTAATAACATAGGTTGACAATTTGGACTATAGATTTTCATTATAACGAGGCCCTGATATTTAGGATACTAAAGCAAAGTTTTATTCATTTTTAATAATAGAAATTCGTCATAATTAACATATTTAAAACCTTATAGAACTTATTTAATAATGAAAAAGAAATAAATAATATCACCATTCACACTCATTATTTTACCCATTTTTATTTGTCCAATTTTATAATATCTTATTTTACTTTGTCTTACTTTTCTCCTTACCATTCAAAAAAAAACAGTCTTACCATTTAAAACAAATATTACTAATACTCCCTTCGTTCCATATTAATTGTCCAAAATATCATCTTTGACTAAGAATGTTTTATAGTATATTTTATCAAAAAGTTACAACATTATATTCTTATGATAGTATTTTTTACTTTCGTATACTAGAACATTGTATATGTTGAGAAATTAATGACGCCTCGGAACAATTAATATGGAACGGAGGGAGTAGTTTATAAGAAAAAATGAATTAGTCATTCCATATTTATGATAGGACGTTCTCTCGACCTATATTAGAAACTACTCCCTCCGTTTTTTTTTATCTGTCATTTACGGTTTTCAGTGTTAATTTTTAATCAATAATTTCTAATATAAATGTTTTGCAAAAAAATATAATATTATACTTTTTAATAATATTTTTTATTACGAATCTAATGACATCAATTTTGTATGATAAATCATTATACAAATTAAAATATTAACGGTCAAAGTTTTGACACAATTTCCAAGGAAGATTAATAAAACCAAACAGATAGAGTATCTAAGAAGGGGTTAATAAGTATAATAACTAATAAAAAAACAATTAGAGAGGGGGTAATAGCTAATAATTAAAAAAAAAAGTCAACCAGATCTTGTTTGAGTGTCAAGAGCTAATCCACTTCTATCTCAACCTTTCGGAGTTTAAATCTTGATAGTGGCATTTTACTATTATCAATTTGAAGAATGTTGTGGGTATGAATAAAGCTAAGCATTGAGCCATTGGCATCCTCATTCCCATCCGTTGTAGGTTTATTGAGGTACATCGCTAAAATAGGAGTATAATAAATTGACCTACTTACCTATTTGAAAAAAAACTAATAAAAAAGAAAAAAAAATGAAAGAAAGGGTGAAAATAGAAGGAGGGGAGGGGGAGGGGAGGGAGTTCACGTGGAGTGGAACGTGTGTTGCTGGTTAACACGTGGGGTCTCATACTTTTAACACCCACTTGACTTCCCTCTTCTTTTTCCACCTTTCTTTTTGTTTTCCCTTTCTTTCTCATTATAATTACTTTTTCTTTATCTACAAAAATTAAAAATCAAAAAAGGTTGAAATTAATAAAGGGGTGGGTGGGACCCAGCGGAAACACCTTGGATGTGGTCGTGCGTGTCATCCTGTCCCTCCTCCATCTAACATCCTCTCCTCTTACAATCATTTCTAGCTTCATCTCTCTCGAACTCTATTCTTACCATTATTAATAATATTAATTAATAATAATGATAATAATAATAATTTGAGGATGGTATGTGTATGCAGAACATTTCTTAAAAACTTTAACTATATTATCCTAAATATATAATAATTTACTATCAACTTTAATATGTTAGTAGTTTTTTTCATAAAATTATTTTATAAAAATATAATTTTATAATTTATTTTAAAAATTATGATTTAATTTAGAGAGGATGTTTGTTCCAATTATCTTAAAATTTAAAAATTATTTACTACTTACAGAAAGAAAAAAAATAGAAAAGGTTTAATGAAATGTTAAATGTTTTTAATAAGATATTTTACTTTAGGCCTTGTTCTTTTATACGGTTAGGTACCATAACTCATCTTACTACTCAATATTCTTCAACATTTTATCATATCATACTTACTTTACTACAATAATTATTAATATATCTCCTTACTTTTTCTCCTCTACTTTTTCAAATTTTCTCTCTTCGTCTATCACATCAATTACATTTTCCACAAATTTCACTATATCAGTCTATACCTCATTACGCTTTCCACAATTTCACCACACCGTATCATTTTCGTATCTTACCAACCGCACAAAAGAGCAGGGTCTTAGGCTTTGTTCTTCTATGCGGTAGGTTACGATGTTGTATCACACTGCACCACAGTCTTTAATTTCTACGACACTTTACCACAATCATTACCAATATATCTTCTTACTTTTCTCTCTCCTCACTTTTCTTTTCTACTTTTTACATTCTCTCTCTTCACTTACTCCACCTACTACAACTCCCACCACAATTCACCACACTTTTTTCAAACTCAATTCCACGACACCGCACCAATCGTATAAAAAAATGGAGCCTTAGGCCCTGTTTGGCAACCAATTGTTAGTTATTAGCTGATAACTGTTTTGATTAGCTGTTTGAATTTAACTATTTGGGTTAACTGATTGCAAAAAAAGTGTTTGGTAAAGTAGCTTTCCGTGAAAAGCTACCTCATAGGGGGTGTTTGGCTACCCAACTTTTTGGGTAGCTTTTAGCTTTTTCGATAGCTTTTAGCTTCTTGATATATCAAGGTTAAAAGGCTACTTGAGGTGTTTGGTAAGTAATTTTTTATATTAGCCGTTTGGATCCAATAAGCTAGTTTTCAAAAAGCTAATTGATGAAGCTTTTTGGAGCAACTTTTCACGAAAAACTACTTTATCGAACACTTTTCTTTCAATCAGCTTACCCAAACAAGCTAAAGTCAAACAACTATAATTAACAGCTAACAACTACCAGCTGGTTGTCAAACAATACCAAAAAGTTTCATCAAGTAGCTTTTTGAAAATTAGCTTATTGGATCTAAAAAGCTAAAATAAAAAATTACTTACCAAACAATCCAAATAGCTTTTTATCTTGATAAAAAAACTAAAAGCTATCCAAAAAACTACCCAAAAAACTGGGTAGTCAAACACTACCTTAATCCATTTAAAATTTTAATTAAATAAATGACATTTTCTAATATAGATATACCCTATCCTTTTGGATGTAAGAAATTTTACTTATCCTTACTTTTAGATGATTTATAACTAAAATTCTTTATTCAACCCATAAACTTTATTAAAAAAAAAAACAAAAAAAAAATGATGTGACCAATTACCTACCTCCATTATTTTTGTTACCTTTTATTGTCTAACATTGTCTTAACTACACATTCCCATATGTCACAATTGCTCGGCAGTTGCCAACGCAAGTTTTTAGCTTTCAGGTATTGTCGTATCAATAAGGTAAGTAGGCAAATCATCAATGAAGCATATGCTCTAGCTAGACAAGCTAAGAGAGTCGAGCCTTTACATGATGAAGAGGTTATTGGTGTACTCTATCTTCCTTTGCATTAAAAAAAAAAAAAAGAACGAAAAAGAAAAAATTAAATATAAATATGCAAAAAAGAACATGACCATTAAATAACAAAATTTTAATCACTAATTATAAATATGCAAAAATTATCAGTCACATGTGAAATTAATAATTAGTGATATATATATATCGTTTTCGGCTCAAAATAATTTGAAATCAGAAATGAATGACTGAAAATAATCTAAATTGACTTTTTGGTTGAAAATGTGCCAAATTTTTAACCTATTTACTCTAACTAAAGTAAAATTGAATTTCAACCTCGTAAAGCTGACCTGACACCCTTAAAAAAATTCAAAGATACAGTGAGTTAATATTTGGTTAAGTCAGTTTATATTATTTTCAGTCAGGTCTGAACTCTTCAAGGGTGTCAAATCAGTTTTGCGACTTCCGAATTAAATTTTGGTTTAGTCAGAGTAAATAGGTTAAAAGTTTAGCACATCCTCCACTAAAAGGTCAGTTTAAATTATTTTGTATGATTTGCGTTTAACTTCAAATTATTTTGAGAAAAAACGTTAATAGTAAAGTCCAACTTATATCCAATTGGGAGATATATTTCGGATGAATATTGATGATGACATATACTAGACGACGAATTCTTATGTAAGGATTGTATAGGTAAGGCCAATCAATGCAATCGATGATGCATGACATGTACGTTGTGAATGAACTTATGATTAATGCTTCCTTTATCCCAATCTAATCATCACTTTAATCAACATTCTTTAATTAAAACATACCAGTATTTTTAATAGTATATTGATAATAAATTGTCAAATTTATTCTCATTACTTTATTATCTCTCATCACTTTTTTTATTACATCTTTTGTAGAAATTAGATTGAAGGTTTGAGACTATATTTCTTTATAGCCCTAACGCAAACAATACAAACAAAAAACGGGTAATTTATCAAAACTCATGCTGAAATAAATATGAAATAAAATTTGTAATTAATGGGACCATATTGATTCATAGTCACAGCACCACAATCTAAATTACATCTACTATTTCAAAAGAAATGTAGAATTTGGACTTCATACTTAAATTTGTCAATAATGTTAATTATTTATACATAAATTCATTCTTGCTAGTTAATAGTTATGACGTCCTCTCCCACATATCTATTTTCCATTCTTCAAAATAAAAATCTTTTGGATAAACATCATTTAATGTCAATTTCAAATAAAAGAAAATAAATTTGTCGATTTAATACTATTTATTGCTATATGAATAATACTTTTGAAACTACTACATCATCTCTATTATCTCTACTTATTTAATAACTAGAAAAACCTTCCATAAAAAAAAAAGTAGAAAAACCAAATTCATGTTGTTCTCAAAATAGAAAAAAAAGCATTACAAATAGCAATAGTGGCACGTACGCTTGTGGTAGTCAAAATTGAATATGAGGAAGAGAGAGAGGGAAAAAAAGAAAAAAAAAAGTAAAAAAAATAGAAAAGATTTGAAATGATTGTAGGCATGGATTAGTTGCTTTCATATCCCCCATATTCATTAACTCCCATCTCATCCAGCTTTTTCATGCAATTCTGTCGCCCCCACTCTTCCATCATTTTATTTTCTTATCTTTTTATGAAAAATAAACAGGCTAGTGTATTTCTGAACTATGATTTTTAGACACACTTTTTATTTTATTTTATCTTTGGTAACTAATGGAATACAAAAAATAACAAGATGCATACAATGGGCAACTTGCTATTGTATTGGCTGTTGAATATGCAGCGCGTTGATCATGAGCCGGGACGCATGGAGCATATTGAGCCTAGGCTAGGTGACATTGGCGAGTCTTTGCTCCATCGTCTTTCAAGGTCTAGATTTGTGGCCCAACAAAGGGGACGCGTTGTATTCTCATACCTTACAACCATTATTCTTATAATCTTGACTATTATTGTTCATAAATTTGAACATTGATGTCCATATGTTATAACAAGTTTGTTCATAATCTAGAATTTGTATGCTCATGAAGAGGTCCGGGTTCCTTTCTCCTCTCTGGTGACCACCGCCAAGCGAACCTTACAACCATTATCCTTAGGTAGGGGCCCGCTCACAACACCGACCCCGGAGGCCTCGGGGCTGGACCGGGCCGTCTCGAGACCAGAGCATAGAAGGTATCGGGGTGCGAGTGTTTAAAACCCCCGGGATTAATAAAGACCAGGGCACAACTGCGGCCATCAGAGAGCTAGCTCGACCGAGCCAACTCCTGGCTCACCCGAGCAATGCTTCTGCCGAGCGTGAATCGGCGTCGGGGCTCGCCGCCGAAGCTTCCTTTGCTCGCCGAGCGCGCTGTCGCCGTCATCTTGCGCACAACCACGCATCCGGAAGACTCCGCCGCCGAGCCTTCCTCCCGCCGCCGAGAGCCACCTGAAGATGCAGACGCGACCGCCGACGATCGACGACAGTAAGGCCCGCCGCCCATTATTCCTTTGCTCGCCTGAGCCGTGCTCGAAGACACCTTTTTTACGCTGTTTTGGCTTAATTTTGGGTTTAGTATAAATAGCTTGTTATTATACTTCCGTGACTTTTGATCGATTAATGAATGTGCTTATGCATGGAATAGGGTTGCTCCTTTCTCTCAAAATCTTGCTTTACTTTATCCATTGATTAATGGTGGTATTTGCAAGTCTTCTTTATTGATCATTTGGTGGATTCTTCCTTTATGATGGTCATGGTGGGATGCTAGGCTTTGGTGGTGGAATCTCCTTTATCCAAAGTCATATCCAAATCTTTTGGGTGATCAAGTCGTTATTCGATTGTGAATCAAGTCTCTCAAGCTAGTCCATCAATCTTTCCCATCACGCCACGCTCCATTTGGTATCGAGCACAAGGTTATTCATCTAGCTTGAGTTTTCCATCGTTTGCTAGTTTGTTCTCTATTGTTGGAATTTTGGTATTTTGATTGAAATATTGGTGTTCCCCAACCCTTGTGACTCCAAGTGTGTTGGAGAAATTGTTATTGCTATTGTGTTTGTTGATTTTGATGCATACTGGAGCTTTGAGGAAGAGTTGGAAAATTTGTGCACACAAGGTGTTCGATAAAATGCCCAAGTGAGAAAAACACAAAGAACCCTTATCCCAAACACAATCCAACTACAAAAAAACCCCCAAACTCCACAAAATATCCCAAACACAATCCGTCCCATACCTTTCCCTCGATATGGATGGTCACGATGATTCCGATCGAGAGGAATCAAGCCACCGGGGTGGCCCTCAACTTCGGGTTCTCGAGAATCGACTTGCCACCCATGACGAACAATTCTCCTCCATCAATCGAACCCTTAATGCCATCATAGCACGGTTGGATAACCTCGCCCTAGAGCGTCCGGTTCCGCCTCGAGTTGAACGTCCGAGGCGTACACAAAGCACAGTCCGTCCTCCTCCAAACTTTGAGTCGAGTGACGATGCTAGAGGCTCTCCACGACGCCGAATTCGCCGGAATGTGCATGAACAACCCCCTCGAGATGATTTCCAGGACATAAAAATTGACATTCCCGAATTTCACGGTTCCACTGATCCGGACGACTACATCGAATGGACCCAATTGATGGATAGGATCGTCGAAACCAAGGAGTATGATGAGGAGAAGGCTTATAAGATCGCAAGTTTAAAACTCACAAAGGCCGCTTCACTTTGGTTCGAGAATATGAAATCACAACGGGCTCGAGAAGGGAAGGCGAGAATTTCCACTTGGACCCATCTTAAGCAAGTGATGAATCGCCGTTTTTTACCAAGCACTTACCGTCATGACAATCTGAAAAGGGCCTATGCCCTAACTCAAGGCAGACGAACCGTTGGAGAGTACATATCTGAATTCGAGCAACTTCTTATCAAAAGTGGCCTCCAGGAACCTGAAGATCAAACCATGATGCGTTTTTTGAATGGCTTGGATCCCACCATCGCTAAAAGGGTTGAGATCCAACCATACTATTCCCTGGATGAGTTGTGTAGCTTGTCCCTTCGGGTTGAACGACGTCGGAAAGAAATGACTCTCGCCAAGTCTACTTCACGCAACTATTTTCCACCGTCAAATCGACCTCCTTTTCAATCGGCCACACCCAAACCTAGTGAGACACCCAAGTTCCCCGCGACACCGAACTAACAAAGGGAAGGGACTTGTTGTGGCGTCTCCTACGGGACCACTGCCTTTGGAAGGAAAGAAATGCTTCAAGTGCCATGGATATGGCCACTTCCGTGCCGATTGTCAAACCGTGGACCTTGACTCTCAAGGAGGTTCGGGACATCGACGAGGAATTGCAAGGAGCCCGTGATGAGCCTGAATTTGTTGTCGAGGATGCATACACTAGTGAGGAAGGAGAAACCGCTATGCTTTCGTGACCAAGGAGACGCTCTTGTCTTGAGGCGAGCTTTGCGTGTTCAAGAAGTCTCTCGACAGAGCCAATGGAGACTATATTCCAAACACGATGCTTAGTTGGGCAAGGTGTGCGAGCTCATCATCGACGGGGAAGTCAGTACTAATGTGGCCTCTACCTATATGGTTGACAAACTGGGATTACCCCTATTGCCACATCCCTGTCCTTATTCGCTGAAATGGCTCAATGACCGCGATGGCATTAAGGTAACAAATCGTGTCTTAGTGAATTTAACCTTTGGCACTAACTACAAGGACTCTATTGTTTGTGATGTTGTCCCCATGAGCGCGTGTCACATATTGTTGGGTCGACCGTGGCAATTTGACAAGAAAACCACTCATGACGGATCGAAGAATACTTACTCCTTTATCGACGAGGGCAAGAGGGTTAAACTCCTCCCTCTAGCACCACATGAAATATCACCACCTAAACCTGGGGCGGGAAGTGAGGAGCCCAAACACTTGAGTGAGACACGGGTCGAGCGAGCCCTAAGCAAGGGGAAGGCCATTTTTGCCTTGCTCCTCTTAGAGGCGAACACATGTGAGGAAGTGAAACCTAAACACCCTCTTGTTGCCCCCTTCACTGAATTTGGAGATGTATTCCCGAAGAGCTCCCACCGGTCTACCTCCTATCCGAGGTATTGAGCATCAGATCGACCTTATTCCCGGCGCTCCACTTCCAAACAAGGCGGCATATCGGTGCAACCCGCAAGAGACAAGGGAGTTACAAAGACAGGTTGACGAGCTTATTTTACGAGGCTATGTTCGAGAGAGTATGAGTCCGCGTTCGCCCCCCTCCCGGGTTCAAGAAAGATGGTACTTTCGGGATGTGTGTAGATAGCCGAGCCATCAACAATATTACCATCAAGTATCGCATTCTATACCGAGGCTTGACGACATGCTCGATGAACTACATGGTTCCTCTATTTTCTCCAAGATTGACCTACGGAGTGGATATCATCAAATCAGTATGAAGGAAGGCGATGAGTGGAAGACAGCGTTCAAGACAATAGGGGGATTATATGAGTGGCTTGTCATGCCATATGGGCTTTCAAACGCCTTGAGCACATTCACGCATCTTATGAACGAGATGTTGAGGCCCTTTATCGTAAATTCACGTGGTTTATTTCGATGATATTCTAGTATATTCGAGGAGTGAAGCGGAGCATATTATGCATTTGGAGCGTGTGTTCGAGTTTTTGCGGCAACAACTTCTTTATGCTATACTGGAGAATTGCGTATTTTGCACTCCCCAAGTCACCTTTCTTGGGTATATTGTTTCCGGCACGGGTATTTCTATGGACCCTTCGAAGGTGGAGGCCATCCGTTCTTGGCCCTCTCCCTCTACTATCACGGAGGTGAGGAGCTTCCACGGTCTTGCTTCGTTCTACCGCTCGGTTCATCAAGGGCTTTAGTACCCTTACCGCTCCCATTACCGAGTAGTGCATGAAGAGCGCGCTGAGTGGACTCGAGCACCAAGGAGCTTTTGAGAAGTCAAGTCACAACTTTGCTCTCCGGATTTCACACAAGCCTTCGTTGATTGCGATGCTAGTGGTGTAGGCATTGGGGCCGTGTTGATGCAAAACCAACGCCCTATCGCTTATTTCAAGAGAAACTCGGTGGTTCAAGGAGGAACTATTCCACGTATGATAAGGAGTTTTATGCTCGTTCGGGCTCTAGATCATTGGTCACACTATTTGAGGCCGAGCCGCTTTGTCCTTCATTCGCACTACGAGGCGCTCAAATATTTGAATGGACAACAAGCTTAGCTCCCGACATGCTAATTGGGTTGAGTTCCTTCAAGGATTTAATTTTGTAGCGAAACACAAGAAGGGAGTATAAATGTGGTCGCCGATGCGCTTCGAGGAGACACTCTCTTCTTCCGTAGGCGAGGGTACTTGGGTTCCAACACTCAAGGAGTTTTATAAGGAGGATGATGACTTTAAATCACACTTCGGTGGTGGTGATGGACCGTATTTGCTACAAGACGGATTTCTCTTCAAGGGCAACAAATTGTGCGTTCCAAAATGTCCGTTGAGAAAGCTTCTAGTGCAGGAGGTTCATGGAGGTGGACTCACGGTCATTTCGGTATCAATAAGACCATCGACATGTTAAAGGAGCGCTTTATTGGCCAAGATGGGAGGCGATGTGCAGTACTTTACATCAAAGTGTATTATTTGCCACCATGCCAAAAGCCAGTTCCACCAAGGGCTTTATACACCCCTTCCGGTTCCGAATGGTCCGTGAGAGGATTTGAGTATGGACTTCATTGTAGCTCTTCCCCGAACCGTGCGTGGCAAGGATGCAATCCTAGTCGTTGTTGGCCGCTTTTCTAAAATGGCGCATTTCATTGCCTGCGAGAAAACCGATGACGCCACACATATTGCCACCCTTTTCTTCTGAGAGGTGGTGCGCTTGCATGGTGTCCCGAGGACTATTGTGTCGGATCGTGATACTAAATTCATGGGTCACTTTTGGAGGTCTTTGTGGAAGCTCTTGGGAACGAAGCTTTTATTTAGCACATCGCATCATCCTCAAACAGACGGTCAAACTGAGGTAACTAACAAGACACTCATTACAATACTTCGTGGTCTTGTGAGTCGGAGTCTACGAGATTGGGATGCCAAGTTATGTCACGCCGAGTTTGCCTATAATCGGTCCCCCTCTCTTGCTACGGGTCATTCGCCCTTTCAGACTTGCTATGGTATCAACCCCATAACTCCTATCGAGCTCCTTCCTCTTCCTCTAGAGTCGAGGGTTAGCTTTGAAGCAGTGAGAAAGCCACGAGATCCCAAGCTTCACCGAAAATTTGGGAAAAGATCGAGCGGACCAATGAACTTTATAAAGCCCGAGCCAACAAGCATCGCGTGATATCACATTCAAGCCAGGACTTGGTTTGGCTACATCTAAGGAAGGAACGGTTTCCATCCCGAGGAGTAATAAGCTAAAGCCACGGCGAGGGACCGCTCAAAGTTTTGGCCAAGATAAATGACAACGCCAACAAGCTTGATCTACCGGGAGACATCGGAGTATCATCAACCTACAACATCGGGACCTCTCACCCTACATTGAGGATGATGAACCCGACATGGATTTCAGCGCAAATCCTCTTCAAGAAGGGGAGGATGAAGAGGTCCGGTTCCTTTCTCCTCTCGTGACCACCGCTGCGAACCGCCTCGTCCAACTCGAGCCTCGAGTTGCAATTTCCGGTCACTTCGGGAGCTGGGAGGCTAGTCTCGGCCATCCGATGGATGGGCCCGGGGGCTCCTTAGGTAGGGGCCCGCTCACAACACCAACCCCGGAGGCCTCGGGACTGGACCGGGCCGTCTCGAGACCAGAGCATAGAAGGTATCGGGGTGCAAGTGTTTAAAACCCACGGGATTAATAAAGACCAGGGCACAACTGCGGCCATCAGAGAGCTAGCTCGACCGAGCCAACTCCTGGCTCACCCGAGCAATGCTTCTGCCGAGCGTGAATCGGCGTGGGGCCGCTCGCCCGAAGCCGCTTTTGCTCGCCCGAGCAGCGTTTCTGTCAGGCTGTCATCTTGCGCACAACCACGCATCCGTAAGACCCGCCGCCGAAATAACTGCCGAGATGCTGCAGACGCGACCGCCGACGATCGACGACAGTAAGGCCCGCCGCTCGCCGCTTCCTTTGCTCGCCCGAGCCTGCCTCGAAGACACCTTTTACTGCTTTGGCTTAATTTTGGGTTTAGTATAAATAGCTTGTTATTATACTTCTCCATGGACTTTTTGACTGATTAATGAATGTGCTTATGCATGGAATAGGGTTGCTCCCTTTCTCTCAAAATCTTGCTTTACTTTATCCATTGATTAATGGTGGTGTTTGCAAGTCTTCTCTTTATTGATCATTTGGTGGATTCTTCCTTTATGATGGTCATGGTGGGATGCTAGGCTTTGGTGGTGGAATCTCCTTTATCCAAAGTCATATCCAAATCTTTTGGGTGATCAAGCTCTTATTCGATTGTGAATCATGTCTCTCAAGCTAGTCCATCAATCTTTCCCATCACGCCACGCTCCAGCTCATTATCTATAAGGCTCCATTTTTTTATACGGTTGGTTGTGGTGCGGTACCACACCGCACCGCACTCTTTAATTTCTACCACATTTCATCACACCATACCACAATTATTACCAATATATTTCTTCACTTTTCTCTCTCATCACTTTTCTTCTTTTCATATTATCTCTCTTCACCTACCCCACCTACTACAACTCTCACCACACTTTTTCAAATCCAACTGCACCGCACCATTACCACATTGCACCAACCATATAAAAGAACGGAGCCTAAGTAGTTTGCTGATACATTTAAATTTCATTGCTCATAATCGTGAACACTAATATTCATAATTCACAACAACTATGCTCTTAACCTACAACTACTGTGCTCATAAGCCTTGACACCCAATGCTCATAAGTCATACCCTACAACAAGTTTGCTCATAATCTAGTACTTGTATGCTCATTACTTACAAGTACTATATTCTTAAAGTAATATGCTTATAATCCTGAATATTATTGCTCATAACACAGAACACACTATGTTCATCACCTGCATATACTACGCTATGAACATCAATACTCATACACCAATATGTGATTGCTCATAACCGCAAGATACAAATGCTCATAACTTACAACTCCTATGCTCATAAACTTGAACATCATTGTTCATAACCCTAAATAACAATGTTTATAAACGAAATCGAAATAACCCCTTCTTCTTACTGCGGGTTTTCATTCTCTTCCTGGGCTTTTTCCGTGCCTTTTCATGGACTTCTTGCGTGCGAAAATGGGCCGGACGCACAGTAACATCATGCAACCGGGCTCATAATCGAACTTTTAGTTGAGTATGACCCTATCTCATTTGAAAGTAATCATTGGCAAAAGTTTGTAAGTCGAACATAAAAAAAAGAAATGTAAAACTGTTTATCAGATATATATATATATATATATATATATATATATATACATATATATATATATATATATATATATATATATATATATAAAAGAAAATTGGATTCTAATAATCCCTACTTTTGCATATTGGATGATGGTGGTCCCTACTTTCACTTTGTATTCTGGTGGTCCAAAAAAAAATGGATTGTAGTGGGATATTTTCGAGGAAATCATAGATTTTGTGTTGCATTTGATTCAAAACTTAGTATAACACTTTACAATGATTTTTAATGAATTTACAGCGTTTCTCCCAATTTTGTTTTCATTTTTTTACCATTTTTTACAATTTTTTCACTTTTATTATTTTTAAAAAATCATAATAATTATTCAGAGTCTCTAAAAATTAATTTTTAAAAATGTTTTAGAAACTACAATTCATTAACTTTCTAGGGGCAAGAACGAAAAAAACAAAAACAATATAGTGTAGGAATGAAAACAATAAGAAGAATGTAGAGGTGGATTTGGTACCACTACAATCCAATTTTATATTTTTTTGGACCACCAGAATACAAAGTGAAAGTACGGTCCACCATTGTCCAATTGGTGAAAGTAGGGACTATTAGAATCCAATTATATATATATATATATATATATATATATATATATATATATATATATATATATATATATATATATATATATATATATATATATATATATATTAGAATCCAATTATCCTACAACTTCCAACAAATTTTTGTTAAATGGGTCAAAGAGTGCATAACCACGAACGTCCTTCACACTTCAAATTAACGGAGACCATTATGGGTACTTCAAAGGAGGAAGGGGAATAAGACAAGGCGATCCTATGTCCACCCTTATTTTTGTCCTCACAATGGACTACCTTTCTGGATGCCTCACTTGGGCTAGCAAACAAGACGGATTCAAATTTTTCCCAAGATGCAAAAGACTCAATTTGACTCACCTGGCATTGCAGATGACCTGTTAATTGTATCAGCTGGAGATACACACACCATCCAACACATCATGACAGCTCTCAACCACTTTCAGCAAACGGCAGGGCTAGCAGTAAACCAAGGGAAGTCGACAGTTATAGTAACTGGTACCACACCCCAACAGAAACAAAGCATCCTGCAGACAACAAATTTTCAGGAAGGAAACTTCCCAATCACCTACCTGGGCATGCCTATCACCGATGGAAAGCTAAGTAAGGTGGAATGTATGAAATTGGTTGACAAGCTCACAAGCTGTATTCATTCATGGAGTTCAAGCAACATTTCTTATGCGGGTATGATTACTTTGATCAACAATGTCCTAATGAGTCTATACACATTCTGGGCATCTGTATTTATTATCCCCCAAGAAGTGGTGGACAGCGTCACCAAAATTTGCAGAAATTTCCTGTGGTCAGGAACATCAGACTACGACAGAATCCCACTGGTTTCATGGGACACGGTCTGCAAGCCTAAAAACAAAGGTGGTCTAGGGATCAAGAACTTGAGCAAGTGGAACAGAGCCCTAGTGGGCAAGCAAGTCTGGGAGATAGCAAACAAAAAGGACAACCTCTAGGTCAAATGGATCCACGAAAGATATGTTAAGCATCGAGATTGGTGGTCCTTCACACCAAGAGGAGACACATGTTGGTATTTCAAAAAAATTTGCAGGGCCAAAGACCAGCTGAAGGATCTACACATAACCACATACACAGTCAAACTGGCATATGTGTCCCTATGTGGGAATCAAGAAAAATGGCCATGGGCTCGAATAGTCTGGAACAGGTTCAATACCCCCCGCCACTCCTTCATACTGTGGCTAACTCTTCACGAAAGACTCCCGACTAGGAGCCATCTGGCAAGATTCTCGCAGAACATCACAGATAGATGCGAGTTATGCGGAAAAACAGCTGAAACAATCAACCATGTCTTCTACGAATGCGAAGAAGCTAAGGAAATAAGACTTGACATTGCTCGATGGATACACATCCCACACAATGGGCAAGATCTCCAAAATTGGTGCAAAAAGATCCTCCAATGCAAAACTACCAAACACAAGAGACGCCTGATGTTCGCAACTATCACTAGCTATATTTACAACATTTGGAGGGTCAGAAATCTCAGGATTTTTCGACAAAAAGTCCAAGGTCCAAGACAAACCACCTACCACATAAAAAATACTGTCAGAAACAAAATTCTCTTTCTTTGCATGATACAAAGCATTGTAATCACTACGTAGATATAATTTGTTAACTGCTTAGGGTTGTAATCTTTGTTTTTGGAATATATTTTTAAAATTTTTCAAATATATATATATATATATATATATATATATATATATATATATATGTATGTATGTATGTATGTATGTATGTATGTATGTATGTATGTATGTATGTTTGCTTCAATTCTATCAAAATTAACTATTTGATGAAGACTAATCTTTGATAGACATTAAAAATGAATGTATGTATGTATGTTTGCTTCAATTCTATCAAAATTGACTATTTGATGAAGACTAATCTTTGATAGACATTAAAAATGGGAGACAAATACCAATTAGAATATCACATCCTTGGTCCCCAACCTTATATGATCATATCAATTCCAATTATTTCAATAAATAAGCCTAAATAAAAAGTATAATTCTACTTTTTTTTATGGCTTATAACTATAACTATAACTATAACTAAAACAACAAATTCATAGGGGAACATGTTTTTGCATGGTGGATGTAGGTGTTCTTCCATGTATGAATTGACGTTTATGAAGAGGTTGCTTCCTACGGACCTTAAAAAAGGCTTTCGAAATAAGCAAAAAGTAAATCAGTTTAGACAAAAATAAAATCCAGTTTGACACCTTTTGAAGAAACCAAAGGAAAGACTAAGTGTAACGCCCCGGAATTTCAATTCTAAACTTAACGGTCAAAATCAAACGTTGACTAACATTAACAGCGGAAGACTCGTTTTTTTTTTTCCCTTTAACTTGGGCGTTACTGCCGTACCTCCGAAGAGATACAAGGCAAGAACAGACACTAACAGAACAAACTAAGAACTTCAAGTTTTAACAAACGAAATCAACTTCGAATTCTAGAACAACATAAACTCAACATTTACTAAACTTCAAGTCTAAACATAAACTAAACTTTATTCTCAAACGGCTAACTCCAACGTCCTCACTTCTATTGCCCGTCCCCATCACATAATTGATCTCCACCTGAAAACAAAACATTCACAATATGAGGGGGGAAACCTCAATAATGTTTACTCCTAATCACAAAACAATTGTAAATCTTTTAAACCATTTTAGGGGAGGAACAAGTCAAACCTTTTCGCAATTCAATTGAATCCCAACCCAAAGAGTAACGAGTTCAAAAATATCAAAACTTATAAACCAACAAGATCAACTTCCAACTCGGAAAAACACAATGTTCCAAAAACTACAATAGCGGTTTGACCCGAATCGGACATCGTAAATCGTAAATCGAAACTAAAGCGAGTAATCGAAAACAGTAAACTTTTCCTCGTAAAGCGGTCGAATTTTATTATGCGGGTGGGATTTGCCTATCCCGAATATCGTAACTCGAGAATCGAGCAGGATCTCGGATCCTCGTAATCGTAATGGATGGCGGTCGAAGCGAGAATCGATGTGTGCACAATCTCGTAAATAATATCGACTCCGATCTTGATAACTCCCTGCAGAGCAGATCCTGGTCTAAGGGTCGTTACCAACCGCTTATGGTTTCACTTTGATTATTAGTATCTTATTAATTATCAGGCGTCAGACTTCAAACAAAACCCAACCCAGTTTCCAAAAACTGACAGAATAAAACTCAGAGTTTAAAAGACTGCCACGTTTTACTCAACTCAGAAAAACAACTCACAGACATCCAAATCAGACAGTCTAACTTTACAGGAAATCCCCGTGCAGGATGCAAGCTTCATAAAACATATTAAAATCACAAAACAGATAAAGAGCATGCCAAAGGGGATTAGGACATAGACATTACCTGCACAACTTCTCTTTACTTCACACTTACACACGGGAGCTACTATTTCGTCGTCTCGCTCGGACCTAGAATTCGAATAATATTTCTAAAATTACAACTCTACGATATAATAGTTACACACGAATCCTACCATACCCCAACCTTAGCCTTTTCTTATAAATTGGTTAACCATGTATCGAGCGTAACTATTAAGAAAACATGAACATCGCACACACATTTTCTAAAGGTAAAATAATAAAATCGGAACAACACATTTAAAACCATGACCCGTTACTAGTACTTTAATAATAATAATTTTACGTAGGGTTTTTGAAACATAATATTCGTATTACCACATAGCAACCTGAAAACTTTATAAAAACTTTAATACCAAAGTATATAAAACTTTAATACTAAGACATATGAACTTGATACTAAAAATGTGAAACTTTTAATACTAATAATATGAACTTTCGGAAACTTTATAATAATAATAATAATAATAATAATAATAATAATAATAGTAATAACTTGAAACTTTAAAATGATAACATGAAACTTTAAAATAAAATCTTGAAACTAATAATAATAATAATAATAATATAAATCTTTAAAATAATATGAAAACTTAATAAAGTCATGGAAACTTTATAATAATACATCAACTTAATATGAACACTTAATAATACATGGAACTTAATAATAATAATATGAAACTTACGAAACTTAATAATAATGTTACGAAACTTAAAAATAATAATACGGAATTTAATAACTTATAAAAACTTAATAATAACATTACGAAACTTAACAATAATTTATAAAACAAAATAATAATAATCATACGACGCTTAATAACAACTTATAAAAACTTAATAATAACCTAATAACTTAATATTATTGTCAAAATAAATAATATACTTGATATATAAACATACAAAATAACAAGATATTTACTAATACTTAACTTAACATTATTACACTAATATTCATGAAATCATAACATGGATATTAACATCAAAATTCCACATAACATATAAACTATGTATATTAACTTATAATCCTACACTAAACACACCCTAATAACCACTTATTAAACTAACATGTATTTAGTCAATATTAACAGTAAATATACAAGTTTATTTACTCTAAAACACATTAGTAAACTTAATACATGATTAACTAACCCTTAACACATAATACCCATATTAATTTATAGAGAGAGAAAGAGAGAGAGGGCACAAACAATGGGTCCAAGCTAGAAGAGGTGGGACCGGGGTGGCTCGGGGCGGCGGCTGGACGGCGGCGAGCTTTGGTGGCGGCGGATGGTGATGGGTGCAACTAGGGCACAAGGAGAAAGGGAGAAAAAGAAGGGGGAGGCTCGGTGGAGCTCGGGGTGGCGGTGACCGGACTCCGGTGGTCAGTCAAGGCGATCGGCGCGAGAGCGATGTGGCGGCGCTGGGGTGGTTCTAGGTGGTGCGAGTGTGTTGGTGGGGTTGGTATGTCGGGTTGAAACAAGGGGATTGGGGTCGGTTTCCGCGTCGGTGGCCCGCGGAAAAATGGGGCGGATAGGCCGGTGGTGGTCGGAGGAAGGAGGGAAGGCAGGAGGGAGGTGATGTGGTGGTTAGTGGTGGTGCGTCGGTCGAGCAAGAAGCACAGCAGCAACAGCAGCAGTAGTTGTAGTAATAGAAGAGGGAGGAGGAAAGAAGAGAGAAAGAGAAAAGAAGGAGAGAGAAAGAGAGATACGGGAGAGAGAAAGAGAGAGGGAGAGGGAGGGAATAGAATTTAGCCAAGTGGCATTCTCCCATTGGTCAGTACAATTTGTATGTATGGGTAGTGGGGGGAGAAAATTGTTTTGCTGCAGACGGTTATCAAACAACCAAAAGAAATCAGATAAAATTTGTTGGCGATGTCACCCTATTGATGTCATAAACCCACCAAAAATAAAAGGAGAAATATTATTAACACCCAATATGCTTAGCCCTTAATTATCTCAGCAAAAACCCTAGTAATCAGATAAAATAATTCACACAACTGATAAAAGATTTTTCACCCGGTATCCCAAAAATTCCTAACTGATATTTTTAAAACTCTAAAAATTTCTACGAATACACTCGCGGTCCTAAAAGCTCCGTGTGAAGACAGATAAATAAAATAACGGAATAAAACGTTCGTTAGGAAATTTAACGGCAACACAATAGCATTTTTTTTTCGGGGTTTTACACTAAGATACTAGGGAGGCAAAAGTAGAGAGATGCAAACTTGTACACTCCAAGTAGCTAGGGAGAGCTAAATATGACTTTTTTTTTATGGCTTAAAATGCCTTTTTTTTTAATGGGAAAAGATATGAACTTTATTGATAAGCATAAGGCTGATGGTTCTGCACATCAGAAGCAACCAAACTGGCTACCTCAGCTGGGCAACTCCCCATCCAAATCCTAGATTGTCTCTTCTCCACAGCTATCTTTGCTAATGTATGGGCTACTACATTACAATTACATTTGCGAAAGTTAAATTTGACTAAATCAAACTTAGTGGCTAGAGCCAAACAGTCCCTAACAATAATTCCCGTTGAAGGTGCAATAGATTCAGCACCCAACAGCCCTCTGTAGAGACATTGACAGTCTGTCTCCACCTCTATACATTTCAGCCCCATCTTGCATGCCCTCTTCAGTCCCATTCTGACAGCTCCAGCTTCCATAGCTTCGCTTGTCCACCCAACCTCCTTGTACTCCACTTCTACTCCAATCACTTCCCCATTATGATCCCTAATTACCATTCCCCATCCTCCATCTCCACAGTTTCCCAAGGAAGCATTCGAGTTTATCTTGTACCACCTTCCTTTCGGTTTGGTCCAGCCAGGTTCCTCCTCATATCGCGGTATTCTATTCTCATGTGGCTTCTGAGCATTCATATAGTTGTGGAAAAAATCTACTGCACAGTTTGCCACCAACAGTGGCTCGCTCCATCTTCTGTCAAACACCACTTTGTTCCTTGCTTGCCAAATGCACCAAAGTAATGTAATAAAGAGTCCTCTTCCTTCTACATCCATTTTTTGGAGTTCTGTCTCGACCCATTTCCCTACATCCACCATCTCCCTATTTTCAAGTTCCTTCCTAAAAACACTGCATCGCCACACCCTCCTAACCCATTCACAATCTCCAAACAAATGATTGTTTGATTCCGTGCCTCCCCCGCATGTAGCACATATTGGATCTGCATCTACTTTCCTCCGAATCAAATTTACCTTTGTTGGTAGAGTGTCTTTCCATATGTGCCACGCATAATGCTTTGTCTTGGGTGGAGCCGATGCATTCCATATTAACATTCCTCGGCCCTCCGCATCAGTTGAGCTCGAGCCTTCTGCACCTTCTTCAATTTTTTTCAGAACCCTTGCCGCTCGATACGCCGTTTTAAATATGAAAATGCCATTATGACTCAAAGCCCAGACATGGTTATCCAACCCTTGTGTCTCACCCAGTGGGATGGTTTGTATTTCCTCTTGGATTTGTTGGTCAAAGCAAAGTTGCAGCAAGTCTTTCTTCCATTGTCCAGCTTCATGGTCGATTAACTCTGCTACTGTCGCATTGGCCTCAAGGAATCTAGGTATGGAAGTGATTTTCCCACCCACCGTTCGAGGCAGCCAAGCATCCTCCCATATCTTGATTCTTCTCCCATCCCCAACGCTCCATCTCGCCCCATGCTCAATAATCGGACGTGCTCCCACTATGCTTCGCCAGGTGTAGCTCGGCTGAAACCCTATCGGTGCACTCCAGAAATCCCCTTTTGGATAGTATTTGACCTTCAAAACTCTCGATGCAAGAGAATTTGTGTCCTGGCACAACCTCCAGGCTTGCTTTACTAGAAGAGCTCTATTGAAACATTGGAAATTTAAGAATCCCAATCCACCCACTGCCTTGCTGTCGCACATTCTATCCCAAGTGGCCCAATTTATCCCCTTATTTTCTCCATCTTGTCCCACCAAAACCTCCTACAATAGCTTTCGATATTGCTATAAATGCTCATGGGTATTTCAAAGCATTGCATTGCATAAGTAGGTATAGCCTGAGCCACTGCTTTGATTGACACTTCTTTACCTGCTCGTGAGAGATGGTTTTCCTTCCACCCTTTTAGCTTCTTCCACACCCGATCTTGGACGATCTGAAAAACCATTTTCTTAGACCTCCCGATGTAAGTGGGCATGCCTAGGTAACGTTCATGAGTTTCCACCGCCTTAAAACCAAACCTTTTTTGAAGCATGTTCTTCGATTCTTCGCTCACATTTCGGCCATAGGAGACTTCTGATTTTTCAATGTTTATCATTTGACCCGACGCCCGTTCATAGGTTTTTAGAATGTCTAAAACCTCCAACGCTTCCTCCTCCGTCGCCCGTACAAATAGCAGGCTATCATCTGCGAAAAAGAGATGTGAAACTTGGGAAGCTCCCCCCGCAACTTTGATGCCGTGGAGCTTTTTCTTCTTTTCCTTGTCTCTAATTAGGGCCGACAGCCTCTCTGCACACATAAGAAACAGATAGGGTGACAGGGGATCCCCTTGGCGGAGGCCCCTTTGGGGCTTGATATCACCTATGGGTTTCCCGTTAAGGATAACATTATAGTTGACAGAGGACACACATCTTATTATGAGCTCCACACATGAAGCATCGAAACCCAACGCTAACATTATTCTCTCCACAAACACCTATTCCACCGGATCATAAGCCTTACTCATATCCAACTTTAACGCCATATGTCCCTTTTTAACCCTTTGAGGTCTCTTCTTCAAATAGTGGAAATGTTCGAAGGTAACTAAAATACTGTCAATAATGAGCCTGCCAGGAACAAAGGCACTTTGGGATTCGTAGATTATGTGGGGAAGGATATGCTTTAGTCTATTAGCTATGGTTTTTGATATGAGTTTGTAAACCACATTGCATAAACTAATAGGTCTAAAGTCTTTTGTGGAAGATGGGGATTTCAATTTTGGGATTAGAGCTATATGTGTGTGGTTCACCAGATCTGGAACTCTCCCCCCCCCCCCCCAATTCAAAACATCCAAAACATAGGACATCACATCATCACCAACCACATGCCAAAAATTTTGGAAAAAAAAGAGTGGGCATACCATCAGGACCAGGAGCTTTTGTGGGATGCATTTGTGCTAACGCCTTTCAGATTTTTTCACTCGTGTATGGTTGCCTTAGCTTCATGTTCATCTCCTCCGTGACTAGGGGCTTGACAAGCGTCACCACTGGGTCCGTATCCAGCTGATCCTGGGTAGTGAAGATGTGTTCAAAGTAGCGCACAAGCACTCCTTCTATCTCCTCCTCCTTATCCCTCCATTCCCCCAATTCATCTTTGATCCTCACAATTCTATTCCTTCGTCTGCGTTGGGAAGCTTTTTCATGAAAAAAGCTAGTGTTCTTGTCATCCACCTGTAACCATAGTTGACGACTTCGCTGTCCCCAATAATCTTCTTCCATAGTTTCAATAGCCTCCAGTTGGGTTGTCAACCTTCTCAAATTTTCCAGATTTACAGCACTGGGCTCACAGCATTGGGCCCGCTCAATTTGCTTCTTCAGCTCATTGGCTTCCCTTCTCATTTTTTTTAATATCCAGCCCCATTTGATTATGGGCCTGTTGGCAGCAGCTCGAGAGCCTAGTGGAGATGTCCAAACCCCGCCCATTTTCCCAAGCCTCTTCTATGATCTGTTTGCAGTTTGTTTCCTGAGTCCATGCTTTTTCAAAGCGCCGCATCTTCACACGTGTGCCAACCTGCCTCATTCTTGGGATGTAAGCTGTACAATACATCAATATAGGTAGATGATCAGAACGCCTTTTGTAAAGGTGGGTCACCTTATTCCACATAAAAAGCTATTGCCATTCCTTATTCCCAACAAATCTGTCTAATCTCTCCTGGATATTGTTCCCCTCCTCTCTTCCATTATTCCATGTGAAACAATGCCCTTCATAGTTCATATCTTGCAAGCCACAAAAATTCAAAGCTTCACGAAAGGCCTCAATCTTTCTATTATCACAATTGTTCCCTCCTCGCTTCTCAGCATGGTTTATCACAATGTTGAAATCCCCACCGCACAGCCACGGTGTTGTTTCCATCCCCTTCAGGCTTCGTAGAAGTTCACACGTCATCTCCTTTCCCCTATCCCCAGGGGCGCCATAAAACCCGGTGAAGCGCCATTTTTTCTCCCCTGTCGCCTCCACACACCTCATGTCTACGGCTTTTGAGATTTAGATTCCAGTTTTAAATTCATGCCCTCACGCCAAAACAGTGCCAAACCACCCTTTCTTGCATGTGCCTCACCCTCACAGCTTACATAGATCCCTCCTTCCATATTAAAACGGTGCTTTAACGGATTGACTTCCCACTCTTTCAGTTTCGTTTCACTGAGAAATACTACCTCAGGGTCTTCAGCAAGAATGAGGCGTTTTACACCTCTCTTGGCTCGTGGGTTCCCTAGCCCATGGCAGTTCCAAGCTAAGATTTTCATTGTTGTTCGCGGGGCTGTTCCCCAGCCTCCGCTACTGTCCCTGCTTTGTAGAAGAAGATTCCCCCATCGTCTCCCTTCAGTTTCTTCCCCATTCCGCTTACATCCTGGTCCTCCGTTGGTGCATCCCGTTTCCGACATGGAGTATGATGTAGTTCTTTCCCTTGTTCCCCAGGAGTTTGGTGTTCTCTATGGATTCGTTTCCAGTTCCTCACACTTGTTGCGCTTTCACTTCCACCTCCCTCCTCCGCCACCGATTCACCATTCTCCCGTTGGTTTGTGCAACACTGCTACTATGTCGGTCTTCATCCCCCCTTTCAGTTGCTTTGTCTGGTTCTGCCCTATTTTCATTATGTGTTGCATGCCCCTCATGCATCTTTATATTTCCCAAACTCTTCGTCACTTCCGCCACTCTCGGGGTTGTTTCATCCTTTTCCTCAATTCTTGTAGGGAAAACAACCTTTCTTGCTGCATCTTTTTTCGGTTGAGTTCCCTCAGTAACTAGACCTCTCCGTGCATTCCATGGTGAAGCCTTCATGAAGTCCCCGTAAATTAGGGTTTTTTCTCCGTCTGCTTCAAAACTTTCCGGGCAATCCCGCTCATTGTGACCCACCTTTCCGCAATAATAGCATATTGTCGGTAATTTCTCGTACTTTACCGGCAAACGAATCTCCACCCCACTCTTGGTTTTAATCGAGATCTCCTTCGGGAAAGGATCCCAGAGGTCCATTAGAACTCTAACACGTAAAGATTTCTCCCAATCTCCATACTCAGTACTATCGATTCTGTCAAGCACACCAATATGATCCGCTAGGGCCTTGATATTACGCTCATTACGTCCCTTGAAAGAGGATCATACACTCTTACCCAGAAAGGAGTGTGGGATAGAGTCTGTGCCGCCCTCGACGGTTGCAGTTCGTCTTCCACTCCCTTGAGACATACCACCGCCTTCTTGAACGACCACGGTTGCCCCTCCAGAATCTTCTCTTTATCCTTCCAATGTTGGAACTGAAAAAGAAAAAGATTTTCCGCAATCTCTTTTATCTCCACCCCCCTCCCAATTTAGGTGCCATATCTTCTCCATTGTATTCATGAACGCAAAACTGTTGAATTTTTTGTCCATCCAAACCTTTCCGATCAAACATAGTGACAGTTGAGACTCTTCCTCTTCAAAGACTTCATCTTCCCACAGAACCGGATCCTTTTCCTTCTTCCTTGATCCCTCTCCCTGCTTGTGCGCCGCCATGGACCCCACTGAAACTATCCCGGAACAATGCCGAAAAACAGTGTCGCTGATAGAAACCGTTGACAAAACCCGAGAGCGTCTAGGAGAAAACAGTGCCTTATATAAACATTTACTAGTAATATTTGGTTCTTATTTCTTCAATATATTTTCTTTATATAATAAGCTCTACTTTGTTAACTCTAGGAAAGAAATGTTCAATTCATTTCAATTCAAGAAAAAAGGATTTGGCAAAATAATGCTTCAAATTTATTTCAATTCAAATAAATAACGAAATTAATTGAGGCGAACAAGGCGGATCCAGTATGGGTTCACGTGGGGTCATGTGACCCCGCTTAAAAAAAATCGAAAAATGTTGGGTTTTATATGTAAAACTGGCTAAAAATAAAGTATAAATTGTATATCTGACTTCTACAAATAGAATAACTGGAGTGGCTGAGTGGGGCGCGCAGGTGGCAAACAGCTTGGAGGTCACGAGTTTGAATCCTGTTGAACCAGTAAGACTTGTTTATTTTTTCGTTTTAATTCAAATTTCGTATAAAGCTACTGTTTTAACCGACTGTTCCATTGCCCTTGTGCTCAGTTCTCTCGCACAGACGCAACCCATCCGCCGCCTCTCCCACCGCCGGGTCCACCATTTTCTCAGTCTGTCAGCCGCTAGCCTAGTTTATTGTATGTTTTATTATTGATTCATTGAAAATTCTCTTTAAATTTTAGTTCAAATTAAGAGTAATTTATTCAATTTTCAATTCATATTGGTTTGGGTGTGGTTATGTCATATAATTCTTAGAAATATCAGTCTGGATAAATTTTGTCTATCAAACTTGAAAATTATCAAGGCAAGTTTGCGAAACAAAATCTTGGACAAGTTTTTGCAAAACACATTTATTACTTATTTTAAGGATGAGGTTTTCGGGAAAGTATCAAATAATGACATCACGGAATATTTTCAAGTCATGGCACCTTGTCGATGACAACTACCCGAAAGAAAATAATATTGTAAGTTTTTTGGTTTATTGTTTTGATTTTTTTATGTTTGACTTTGAATCCGCTTAATTTCATTTCTGGATTCGCCACTGCGAACCATGACTTACTATATATGGTGTTGCTGATCTACTATCGAATTATATATTTAAGGGAAATTGGATTCTAATAATACGAACTTTTGGCCATATAAGACTTAATAATACGAACTTTCGATTTTATTCTGAATAATATGAACTTTGACCCCCTGTTGCCCCTAGTAACACGCCATCGAGTTAGCTTTATTTTGACTCGTCGGAAAATCTAGGTGGCGATGGCGGCACGTTTTCTTTGATGTTTGACCATGCCATGTCACCAATTGACCTAAAAAATTGCCACATCACTCTCTCTTTCTCTCTCCTCTCTTCGTCATTCCCAGATCCAATTTCCCCATCTTCTTCTTCTTCTTCTTCTTCTTCTTCTTCTTCTTCTTCCCAAATCCAACTCCAAAATCAGATCCCAAAGAAAACGTGACGTCATGGATTTTAGATGTTGGAGAAATAGTTGAGCCTGCCGAGGACGGCGCTTATGTCAGAGGGAACGATTCCAGGCACAGAAGAACATATTCTCTGTTCCTTGCTAACCCAGGGGACTATCTTGATGCTCGGGGCTTGGAAGAATTTCTAGAGCACCTTGCCCAGGATGACAGTTCAAGGCGAGGAGCCCTTTGCTGCTGCGTCTTTCGTAGCGAAATGGGCAATGCTCAGGAACTCGTGGCCATGTTGTCAAATCTTGGATCTGCTGCGAATTCGTCACATAATGATAATAATGGAAGGGGAAGGTGGTTATTCCTTGCAGCTACCCCCATTGTCGGGCTCATAGGCGTGGCCTTAGTGATGTGGTTGGGCAATTCTTTTGGAGGAGTGACGCATACTGGGCCCTATAACTTAATTTGGTTCTGAAGAAGAAGAAGAAGAAGAAGAAGAAGAAGAAGAAGAAGAAGAAGAAGAAGAAATTGGAGTTGGGAATGACGAAGAGAGGAGAGAGAGAGAGAGAGAGAGGAGAGAGAGAGAGAGAGTGATGTGGAAATTTTTTTAGGTCAATTGGTGACATGGCATGGTCAAACATCAAAGAAAACATGCCGCCACCGCCACCTAAATTTTCCGACGAGTCAAAATAAAGCTAACTCGGTGGTGTGTTACTGGGGGCAACAGGGGGTCAAAGTTCATATTATTCAGAATCAAATCGAAAGTTCGTATTATTAATTAAGTCTTATATGGCCAAAAGTTCGTATTATTAGAATCCAATTTCCCTATATTTAAACTTTGATTGACATACATTAATCATTCTACAAAAAATAAATAAATTATTTAACATGAGGTAAAAAGACTAATCCCAAATTCCAATCATTATACATATAATATCTTAGCTTCAATTCATGTTACACTATTTGATTAGATGTCGATGAAAAATAATTAAATTATGGTTTAAAAAACTCAAAATAACCATGAAAGCACAGATGGAAATAATCAATGTCATATTATACTCTATCATGAACATAAAAATTACAATAGTTGAAGTAATGATTAAGACATAATGAAAACTATTTGGAAGCATGCATGAATGTATTCATGCTTCCCTCGGTCCCATGCATAATGATTTTGCTTAAACTTCATTAACTATTAATTAAGTGGGACTAACTGTGACCAAGTAAATAAAATAAAATTTTCGAATTAGCCTAATCAAACACTAAGCACCAATTATATGAAGCTGCGTGCCCAAGTTTAATTTTGTCAATGTCAATATCATGTCACACATTAGTATCACTAGATAGTGGCATTTTCCATTGTCTTTTTTCAATGTTAAGTTAATTAATCACTAACAATTATTTATGTGGAAAATATTTTACCACCAAATTATATGGAGGTGGTTAATTGGCAAATGAAAGTATGACACGTTAATTAGGGCACCCAATTGTGGTGCGTAATTGGACAATATATATATTGTTGGATGTTTGGTCATGAAAAATCATATCATCACTTTTCCATGAATTGATTGTTTAATATGTACCAATTGGGATAAAGTTGGAAAATTATACGTTTAAAAAGAATTGAAAAAATATAAATTGATCTAATAATTGAACTTGAACCGAAGTAGAAGTTATTGATAGGAATTTTAATCCGATATGGATTAAAATTAATTTTTGTTTATATAATTAGATTATTTGGCTTAAAGATATTATTTTTAAATTTTGGCTGGACATCCATCCTTGACTAAAGCTATCTTGAATTTATTCTAATTTTTGAAAAGAACATTTTGCATATTCGGAACATGCTAATTAATTAAGCTTATTTTTAATTTAGTTTCATGAGCTTAACATGCATGAATTGAATTTATTCTGAAAAAAAAAATGGGCAAAGAGGACATGTCCTAAATTTACCTATTTTATGTCTAATTTAAAATAAACCCATTTGATACATAAGCAACTAGGAGGTGGATTCCTTTTCGGGTACACAAGGTCCTTCAGCGGAAAAATGTCAGCAGCAAATTCAAAATGACAACCGCTTACAGTTTCTTGCTACTCGAAGTGGCAATAATGCATATAGGAGATGCCCACGGGTCTCTAAGGATGGGCAACCAACTCCTAAAGGGTTCAAAGAATGTGTTGCAGGGAGGAAGCGTAAGATATCAGAAAGGAGTCTTTTCCAGGCCACTGAATTCCAACCGAAGCGCCGACACAAGCTGGAGGATGAGGGCGCCATAAGATTGAAGTCGTTTTGTGAAGACCAAGATATCCTTTATCGTCATTGTCATTTTAATTTAGATGTTTGTTTTATCCTTAACAAGACAACTAGCATTAAGGAGGCACGTTCTCTAGCCAAGAGGGCTATGAAACGAATCCTTCCTTGATGTTATTTCTATATTCTGTTCTTATTTTATGTTTCTTTCCTATTGTACCGTTTGCAAAAAAAAAAAAAAAAAGACATGCATTGACTCATTCAAACTCTAGATGTCCTGCAACAAGTAAAAACATATATAATATGCCATTTTGATGCCAATATTTTGACAATTGCATAATTAATTGAGTGTGATATACTAGTACATATTAATTATAAGAAAATAATGGCTATAAATTTCATTCGAACTTGTTGAAATTTTAAAATATCTTACATTAAGTGGTCATTCATATTTAAATGTGGCATATAGGCTTTGATCTCTAGGAAAGCTCAACTAAAATATCCAAATAGGACAACAAGAATGTATAAAAATCTCAATTATTGTAGCTAATAGCCAGACTTTATTTCATACTAAAAAGTACAAAATTAAACTTCCTATAAAATTCTAAAAATGAAAATTATATACATTTTCCTTTATCCTAATAAAAATAGAATACAATCAATTTGCATTCATTGATATGTAAAATATATGCTATTACCTATCTATGCTATTATCTAGCTACCCCGAAAATATAAGAATTTATTAACCATCGATTCAACAATTATAAACATAATTAAAGATGCCTAAATATTTTTATGTAGGATAATAGTATAGGTTCAAACCCCCTAAAGAAAAGAAAAATACAAATTGGTATAGGGGTTCTCCCTAATTAGTAGGTCATATTACCTCGATTCTATTTCCTTGTCCCTTGAATTGTTGATTTAAATATTTTAGAAGTAATTACAACATATAAAACAAAAATAAATACAATAACTTTAATCATTGCAACCATAACTTAGGGAAATCATCAGAGTCCAAGCAGTCAAAATATGAAATAAAATAATTCCCTCACGTAGAGTTATTATTTATTTATATGGAAATAATAAAATAAATCCCTCACGTAGTTATTGTTTTCTAGGACATGATGGGAGAGCCTAATTAGCTTTGTTTAGGGGAAATCAAATTAACATTAATTAAACAAAGTTGTATTAATTAAAGCCAAGACATTGCTTTGTAGGATATCTAGGCATAAAAGGGATTATTAAAAGTGCAAGTTGTGTTTAAGTAATGAAACAATCACATGGTGATTATGTGGCAAACCATAATTAGTCGCTAATTACGAGCATAAGACCACATTCTCGACGACATGTCGTATGATGATGACAATAATTATTATTATTAGCTCCTACTCTTGTTAATGTTTGCCATGAGTGATGTGCAATTAACTTTTCAAATCTTCCACAACTATTTTTTAAATATAAAATGGTCCGTTTTATATATTAATTGTCATTTTTTAAAATTGTGTAGTCTATTAAAAATTTTGACCATAAATTCGTAATATATATACAATGTCTTGTTACATAAGATTACTGCTATTAGATTCGTAACAAAAAATATTATCATAAAAAATATAATATTACTATTTTTATTATAATATTGTACAAGAAATTATCAAACAAAGAATGACATTGAAAATCGTCATAGTCAAATATATGACAACTAGCTAATATGGACCAGAAGGAGTAATTACTATACATGATTCATAGTTAAAAAATATTTTCGTAAAATCTAGTATTTAAATTAAATAAAATAATGGTAAAAGATAATTTATAATCAAAGTGATAAATACTTGAAAATGGAGAAAATAATTATTTGAATATATAGAATAATATTAATGCCAACTCAAATCTACCTCTTTAATGAAACCAATGGCCTGTGCAAAATGGTCTTCGAGACTGCACGTAACATACAAGTTGGCATTTATAATATTCAGATTTAGGTGTTTGTGAAGGACAATATTATATTTTATTACTTGAGCTAACTCATAATCGATTCCATGTTTGTTGATGTCCTTTGAATTGCTAGTTATATTTAGGAACTATTTTTTTCTGCGGTTGTTAAACTGCGGTATTACAGTATATTGCATTTTGTCATAATTCACCACACTTTACCACAAATTATTATTTTTCTCTTTTCTCACTTTTCTCCTCTACTTTTTATATTTTCTCTCCTCACCTAACCCACATACCAATAACCTACCACAATTCCACCATACCCAACACAATTCCACCACACCATACCGCAAAATACCGCAAAAAAGCACAGGGCCTTAGTCTAGCTATATTTTTTTTTGAAAGAGTAAACATATTATCATTTATTTAAACAAAAATAATTAAGCAATAGTCAATCATAGCTTAAATAAGCTAATAGGTCATTTCATCACAAAATCTATAATTTCAAACAACTTAAAACAACCGGTGTCAATCATCTCTTGCCTAAGTAGTAAGAGGTTCACCTCCTATCTTAAACGTTCAGGGTTGGACGCGACATATTTCTTTTACCTATTTAAAAAAAACAATATAGTGGTGCTTTGCAAAGGTTTTGATAATTTGTTGACAACTTATAATTTATACCGCTTGAGTTTAGCAGATCAGAGAACAATGTTAGATAAAGTAGTTTTTTGTTGAAAATTTAAACTCAAAAAGTTTCATCAAATAGTTTTTTGGAACTAGCTTATTGGATACGAAAAGCTAAAATAAAAAACTACTACCTCCGTCCCAAAATGTTTGTCCGTTGACTAAATTTTGACTGTTGATTACTCACAAAATATAATGAGCTACAATATAAAATTACTATCATTGTAATTTTCAGCAAATTATCTTTCTAATGATAGTGATTTCATATTTTAAATCATTATAATTTGTGAGTAATTAATAGTCAAAATTTAGTCAACGGACAAATATTTTGGGACGGAGGTAGTATTTACCAAACACCTCAAATTGTTTTTTAATCTTGGTCAAAAAACTAAAAACTACCCGGGTAACCAAACACCTCCTTCGTATCCCCTGAAGGCGCGTGGCGCAGACGCAGGTGAATAGGGGAGTGAGTCGAAAGGAGTCGAGGACGATAATTCATAAATAATTAAACAATCTGAGGTAGAGAAATAACGAAAAAAGGAAAAAGGAAAAAGGAGGCAAGGGTCCGACACGATGTTGGATGATGATTGGGTGGAGCCCACAAGAGGAGGGATGGATGGCATTTGCATTGCAAGCTGTCCCACGTGTTCCCAATCATGAAATCCTCCTGGGGCCGTACGAGAACTCCCTCACTTCCCATGTGATACGCACGTGAAGTGGGCCCCACTCACCCCACCCCACCCCACCCCACCCCACCCCTTCTCTCCTCACAAAACACAACCCCAGCTTCCACGGAAAAAGAACCCACCCCCTTTAATTTTGTCAACTTCTTCTTCTAAGGATATATTGAATTTACCGTTTTGCCCCCCCATTTTGTTCCATTCAATATTCCTTGTCTGTCTTGTTCAATCAATCATTTAATTATTGGATCATCATCCCACTCTTTGTGGTCTCATTGTGTGAGTTCATTATATTCACATTTCTAATGAGTAAATTCTTGTCCATATCAAAATGTCTCTATTTATTATTCTCCTCCCCATCTCAATAATATTATTCTTCAACGATTTTTCATGAAATATTTTATAAGATTACAGTAGCATATTTTTATGATAATATTTTTCGTGATTATTTAATGGTGATACTTTCTTATATTAGTACATTATACATATTGAGAAATTAATAGCGTCCAGAAATAATTAATATGGAATGGATGGAGTAATTTATACATCACCAACACTAGTACTGTCGTATGTACTCCTTCCATCTGAAATTATATGAAGTTTTTTTTTTGATGCATAAGAATACCAATAAAATTAACAAATTTTACATTGTTGTAGAGGTTATGTGAAAAGTTTGGTTGATTAGATGTATTTGATAATACAAACAGTGATTGTTAGAGAGAATAGTACGTGGTGTAATAATGAAAAAGAAAAGAAAATGTTAGGTGATTAATTAAGAAAAATAAATATAGTAAAATAAGTGTAGTAAAATAAGAAGATGACTGAACCTGAACCCCAATGGTGGATCCGATCTAGGCCCAACCGAACTCAACCTGAACCCAAATTTGACCCAAGATTCCCTCGCTTCAAGTTCGGTTTTCCGCTTTGGGTTTGGAGGCTACCTAAATGCCAAATTGTGTCATGAGATTTACAATGAAATATAATTTAGAAAAAAATGTAGTCTTCAAATATATAATAAAAGATGAAATGAAAAAAAAGAACAATTATTATGATTATGGTTGAGTTGGGACCTAAGGAGTGGCCCTGTTTGTTGCCGTTTTCACTAAAATTATCTACTCTGGCTCCATAAAGTTCGCCTCATCTTAATTACTTGACTTGGTTGTACTCTCAATTAAATTAAAGTTACATCTTAAAAGTAGTTGCAATCAAGTAGATGATCATAAAATAGTTAAAAGTAGTTGGAACATGCTTCAAGTAATTATAAAGTGTGGAGAGGAGTTGAACATGTCATAAATATTGGTTAAAATGATAGAATTGTCGGTTTGAATTTAGATTATAATTGGTAAAATGTTTGATTGATAAAAATGGAATAATATTGTATTTAAGCTTTTCTAAATCACATTAATGAATGGTGTTGGATTATATTCATCTAGAAAGAAAGAGAAGAGTTTAACATATGATGTCAATAGTGTCAATCTTTTGCTATCAATCTCAATATATTTATAAATCGTACGAAAATTAATTTGTAAATGCGTTCGCCCATAATTTATTATGAATTGGAGACATGATGAGTTTTTTCTCCCATATGTGGAGCTTCCCATTGTAAAACAAATTTATGTTAAAATTTATCACTTTTTCTAATCAAAGAAGAAGAAACATATCTTCTTAATGAATTTATTTTCACAAGAGCCTGTAAAATTTGTAAGTAAATGAGATTGGGTAATTATTTTTCAAAAATTATCAAATTTACAAAAATTTATTAGAACTTATACGTTTGTCAATACTTTCTTTTCCCTTAATCGCTCTTTTGTAATACTCACTAAAACTTACCTCTACTTACCAAAAATTGATAAACTTAACTTTTAATTCACCAACAAATTTTAAAGGTCATAAGCTTTTTTTTGATGTAACACCAAATTCATATGAAACTATATTTTAAAAATAGGAAAATTGGAATCTAATAAACCAAACTTTATGTCCATTTTGATCTAATAATCCAAACTTAACTTTTTGTTAATGAAAAACTGTACTTAACATAATATTTTTCTTAGTAAACCTCCACCAATTTCCAGTTACCAGAAAAATGACATAGAGGGTTTTTTGCTGATGTAGAGTGTTTTATATGTAAAAAAATAAAAGAAAATGAAGATGATTTCCCCTTCTTTTCTCCTTGTCAAGCTTGGTTTTGAGTGTCACATTTTCTTCATTCAAACGCTCAAAGTTCTGACTCTCATCCCTTATTCTCTGTAATTTATTTCCCGATCTTGTCACGTTAGACAACAACTGCTCGAGTCTTTCTTCCAACACGTTCATTTCAATTAGGTTTATTTCAATCAGCAAAAAAACCTCCATATTGTCATTTTTCCGGTAACCAAAAATTGGTGGAAGTTTACTAACAAAAAAAATTATGTTAAGTACAGTTTCCCATTAGCAAAATGTTATGTTTGGCTTATTAGATCAAAATAAACATAAAATTTAGTTTATTAGATTCCAATTTTTCTTAAAAATATAACTTTGAATGCGTTTCTTTTTTAGGGTTGAGACTTCAAAAGGTGAGAGAATTGAAGAAAGTTGAAAAGTGATTGGACAACTCAAAATAAGGAAGATGGGGTTAGTCATGTCAAATCAGGGAACCATAATATGATGTATGGTAGGCACATAAATATACACCATCATAGAGGGGTGGCTAATGCTAGCTATAGCCCTAGAAAGGTAGGCTAGGCTACAAGTAAGTAGAAGTAGAAGAAGATGAATAAAGAAGAGATCTTTGTGTATCCTACCAACCCTATATTTGTGTATTTTTGCCACCCATGCAAACATAGCCTTGCCGGGTATGATAGCATATCATATAATAGAGCCATACATATATATATATCATATATCATATATATATATATATATATATATATATATATATATATAAAAAAATTGGGTACAAAGGGTGAGGTTGGGATTTGAATGATTTTATGAGGGTATTTTCGGAAGATTATAATTATTAAAATTTGTTTTTTTTTTTAAAAAAAAAGAACCTTTAATTATTCATGAATCATCATTATAGGGAGTAATAATATATATTTATTATTGTTAACATAGGTTATATTTTTAAAGGAAAAATTAATTATTGAAATATAAAAGAGGAAAGGAGTTACATAGTGATTAATCATCATCAATGATAATCATAAATCTACGGTTATAATAAGTAAATTGCATACTTGCTAACAAAAAAAAAAATTGCATACTTACACACTAACTATAAGAGTATAAATAGGTGGACAACAAAGGGAGAGAATACAATGGTATGTCTCCCACCTTTTCTTCTTTTCTATTTCTTTTATTTTGAGTTAATTTTATTTGTTATTTTATTTCTATTTTTTTAAATTATTGTTAGCTATATTAGATATTCTTTTTTATTAGTTGTTTTTTGTATCATTATTATATTTAACTTTTGTGTCTTCATTTTTTTTTAAAATATTATATATATATATATATATTATTTTGCTCTTTCTTTTTGTATCTATTTTTACTTTTCACATTCTTCTTTAGCGGGTTATTATATAAAACTAGGTACAAAGGGTTAGTACGAGAATATATATATGTATGTCTTAAGGAGAGTGTTTTTAAAAAGTTATGATTAATCATTTTATTATTTTTTAAATACTTTTAGGTACAAAATGGTGAGAGTGGAATATTTCTGTTTTAAAGAGGACAATGTTGATAGTAGTCATATACCTAATATAATATATATGAAGTACAATAAATCGTAATTAAATTAATCATTTTACTTTTTTTTTAATATACATTTTAACATGAGACAATCATACTTTTGACCACCTATCAAAGTGGCTTTTCATTGGAAATATTTTTGGTTTCTTTTATAGAGAAAACATGTTATTTTCAGAAAATATTTAGTCATTATTTAATTTGTATTTGTATCATCAATTAATCACTTAATTGTAGAAAAATTGAAGCATTTCATTTGTTGTCATTGATTTCTCATCACATTTACAAACATAAATAAATTTTAACTGACCAAAACTCTCCAAATGGAATCATAATTTTCTGAGAGATTGTACATATTTAAGACATTTAGGAATTTGATTAAATAAAAGGGAGTAAAAGAATTTGAAGAGAAAACAACTTTACATTAGATATTCTTCTTCCTCCTCTTTTGTCTCATAATTCATTGTATTCTCATGTAAATCAATGACTTCATTTGTTCTTCCTCTTATTTTCCTTTTTATTTTTGTTTTGATGTGCTTATCAGTTCAAGTTCAATTTATTTGGTTCTACAATTACAAGAAAGAAAACTGTGGCAAACAAATTTTGGTGTACTATATCCACAATTATATTTATCAAATATCAAGTTTAACCGATCTTTGACAAATATTTTGAGATGTAGGTAGTATTTGATATTCCAAAACAAATACCATGTTTTAAAAGCTAAACATATTATGATTATCAAACTTTTTTTATGATTCAATTCAACTATCTAATTTATCATTGTTTGGATTCTTCACCAATAGTACATTACACAATATTACCGTGTTATGACTTTCAAGCTTGATTATAAATTGGTATGACATATCTTTTGTAATTGCAAATGAGTTATAAAGAGATGAAAAAAATCTTTTGTTGATTCAAAATGTTATCTAGCCATTTTTTATTATATTACTCTTATTAATATATTTCAATTAATGAAAATATTTGTATAGTATCAACAATTCAAGCATTGCGAGTAATGTTTGTTTTTTAGATTAAGAAATCTCATCAATTTCATCCTCATCATCTTTTAACTAACAATCTCAGTGCAAGATGTTTATTCTTTGTATAGGAAAAAGATTGATGAATATAAGAGGAATTATGTGAAATTCAACAATAAATCTAAATATAAAACAATTATATCTGTATATATACAATTTATTATTTTTGAGATTTATTTTCTATGTTTTTTTGATAAGATTTATTTTCTATGTTGGGATTTGAAATTTAATTTATCATTTATATATAAAACACATGTCGTTAATAATATTTTGAGATGGAACCACGTCAAAGATATTCCTGTAAATCATTTTTTTTTTGGTCTTCTTTCTCCTTATACAAATTGTCATCAATAAGAGTTTAGGCAAGCAAAAATCTAAGTAATGCTAGAAATTTATTCTGTATCATGCGAAATTTATCATTTAATTTAAGATTAATATATACTTCGCAAATATTACGTACAAATATGTAAGAATTCAACTATGGTTTAAAAGGTTAATGTGTTTTTTGAAAAAGAAAAAGATCTAATAATACATCGTGCAACGCACGGGTCAAAAGACTAGTATATATATATATTTGGACTATATGATATATCTCTATTATTATTCATGCATCATATAACTTCATATTTGGCCTAGGTTCTCTTTCTCTTTCTCTTTCTCTTTCTTAGTCTCAGTCTGGTCTGCCTTCCCTCTCTTAATAAAACCTTAGTTACTATTTAGCATCATCATTGGATTCTCTCCTATTATTATTGCTTTATCATTATCATTGCCACATGGATTTCAATTATTTTTCCAGCCTTTTTTTTAATATGGGAAGACTAACTTTCTAGTAGAATTCAATGATATCTATCTATGCCATATATGCCGGATGGAATTCAAAAATGATTATTGCTGCAAAATACAAGTTAATATCCTATTTGACTACAACGTACTCTACAAGTTATTTAGTTAAATTAATTATTTAACTTAAGCTATTTAGATTGGTTATTTATTGAAAATATTTGGTTGAATTTGCTATTTGTGAAACATTATTTCATAAAGATGCTCAAGCAGTTCTAGGTGAAAAAAGTTAATGCAAAAAGTTATTTAATAAACACTTCAAATCACGTCATTCCTAACGTACTCATCTGTTTAAATTTTTTTGTATGTTCACACATCCACTTAATTATTCTAATTTCTGCAACTATGAGGTTCTAAATTTGATTTTCTCAAGTGGCTAACAACTTAAACCACACGACATTGATTCAAAAATTATATGATAAACTTGAACCTTTACTCCATTTGGATTCTTTTTTTTATTATACAAACCTTGAAACATTCTTCTATTTTTACCATCCGATCCGACCTTTATCCGATTGATATATAACGTCTTCATCAATATCCAAATTTCCTTGTATAATTGGGCCTAGATTTGAACTAATGAACTAATGAACACTTTAGAGCCATTCAACTTGAACCCTTGAGATATGCTAGTTCTCTCCATCTGGCCAATTTACTGTCTACTCATGTACAAAAGAGTACAAGTACACGAGCTTTTGCTCAAGTTTATGTGTATTTCAAAGAGAGTTTTCACCATTTCTATAACAATAGCTCAATATGTTGATAAATGTGGTATAATATATATATATATATATATATATATATATATATATTGCATATATAACATATTAAAGTTAGATGCAACCTTACAAAAGCCGCATTAGAATTGAATTTAATTGCATAATTTCAACTTCACATTTAAAAATGATTGGAATTCAACATCGTACTCCCAATTAAATTTAATCTAATTATTATTTATAAGCTCCCAATCATAGATTAATATTAAAACAAGGCCTAGTAATTACAAAAACAAAGATACTTTACTAACACCTCGGATACTTCTTTGAAGATGCTACACAAATCCCATTTAATATCAAAATTTTTCCCTTTAAAATATACATTAATATTTTGTGTATTGGTTTATTTCCACCCATGACCATGACTCCATTATTCATTGAAACCAAGGGCTAAACCCAAAAAAAAAAAAGAAAAAAAAGAATGCATGTGTGTCCTACGTGGCAGACCAATCTCTCAAAATCCAGCACACAAACAGCAAATCACACGTGTAGCCGCACGTGCATCCCCAGTCAAAAATTCCCTTGTTAGTAATAGAGATCTGGTCTTTGGTCAAATCATGGGCCTCTTAAGATCTAATCATTTCCCCCACTCTCTTCTTACACCAATAATTCATCCCACACCTAAGCAATGTAGCTAGCAAGGTTATGTTAGACCTGATTACTCAGATTTATCCGATTTATAAAAAGAAAAAATCATAATATGACATCAAATAATAAGTTTTAGGAAAAATATATATGTGCCATTAGAAAATAAACCGTATGTCAAAGTAAAATGTCTCATTAAATATTATTTGCTTTGTTTCAATGAAGTAGTATTATAGTAATTAAGTGATGAACAATTTCTAAATCTTGAATCAATTCAAATAAGTTTCTTTAAAATTAGAAACTTAGAAAAAAGATTGTTAGTTTGCTACATTTTCACCATTACTTAAATTGTTTGGGCGAAATTTTGGAGCATTCTTTTAAGGCCCTGTTCTTTTCTGCGGTATTTTATGCACGTGAAATGCGTAATTGGTATGTAAGTGCGGTGAAGAGTGAGAATGTAAAAAATAGAGGAGAAAAGTGAAGAGAGAGAAGAGTGAGGAGAGACAAAAGTAATGATTTGTGGCAAACTGCGGTGAGCTGTGGTACCACAGTTTGCCAACCGCAGAAAAGAACAGGGCCTAAATTTTCATTCGAACTTTGACATGATTGAACCATCAGAATATTCAGATTTAATAGCTTCGTTTTTAAATTATTCGATCAAGATGTTGATTCGAACTTAACCCCATCCAAATCGTTTGACCTAGCTAATACAATACAAAAAAGAAAAAAAACACAGCAATCAAGCAGCAATCTTTTTCCCGAATTCTAACATTGACTGATTTGGCAACTCATATTTGATTTCTTTTACCCAACCCTGCAATTTATTAAGTGCACCTAGAGAATGTGTTGTAAATATTATGATTGATTTCATTATAACTATTATAACTGTTCACTCGTACTTCGTGTGCGTTATCAAACAACCACTTAATATTCCCTTTCCCGGTCACATTCTGGTTACCAGGAAGCACGTTGGGGTTCCTCCCAGCCGTTGGATATCGATGGATTCACTCTCTGCTGTTGATCCTCTACTTGCATATGATCAAGTGGGAGGGGGGTTACCTGGACCCCATGTGACCGGCTTAGTTGGTCACCATGTGAGTCTCTCTCTACAAATACCGTTAAGCTGATCGTTAATCAAATCATTTGAACTCTGAATCGGCGGTTAGGAAATTTTTTTAATTATTTGGGTTAAGAGGGCTAATAATAATTGAAAATAATAATTAGTTTTATCATTTGGTTCTTCAAGTGGGTGTTTGGCTTGCACGTGAGGGTGTACGGATGATTGTGGGTTGCCAGTTTTTTAATCAAGTTTTAGATCGGAATAGACCAAAATATCCTCCTTACATAAGATTGAAATAACCTTAGCATAGATCGTATGATTGTCGCGGCACTACTTTTTGAAAATTAATATGTACAAAAAAAATGAGTAAAATGTTGAGATTTTACTAAAAATGTCACTAACACTACCCAATACAAAAGAAGGAAAAATAAAATTAAATAAATTACATTCATTAATGAAACGTAAAATGGACATTTCAATTATTTAAATTATAAAATTGATAAATAAAAGATAGCATAATATACGTTTAATGGTCTTTGAGATTCATTACACATTTATACTTTTATCTAGAGTTGATCGATTTACCTTCTTAACACTTTTATAATAAAATTTATGTAAAATGATCTAGCACGTAATTAATAGACACCAGCACAAAGCTGAAATATTATCATAAATATGTATCACATAATTAATAAACACCAACACAAAGTTAAAAAATTAATTATTTATGTAATGGTCTTAAATCATACGGTAACTTATGATTACCTCAAAGAAGAAAATGTCCATTGTTGATAGGATGTAATGAATCAGGATTGTAATATTGTAAATTAAAGATCATAATGTCAATGTGGGTCACTATAACAAAAACAGGCTTCAGTTGTAGATAGATTTCAAAAATTGAGCAAAATGGATATATCGGTGATATTTTAGTTGTAGATGACTTATTTTAAGCCTAATTCTCTTTGTCGATGAACAAAACCTATCTCTTTCAACTTTTAAGCCTCCACTTCCAAATGATGACCAATTAAGCTTCCCAATAATTGTTCTTAGCAATTAAGGAAAAAAAAAGAAGGGAAATGGAAATGGGGGGCATTTTGGTAAAATCATCCCAAAAGACTGGTTTTGGGAAGACAGAAGTGATGTGAAAGCATGTTTGGTTAGTGGGATTTTCTAAAATTAGGAATGGCAGAGAATATAAAATTGCACATGATAAGTTCAATCTTTAAACTTGTTTAATGAATAAATTAGAGTTTAATTATATATAAGATTGAAGTATACCTAATCATGATCTGACCCCAAATAATGAGAGTTGTTTGTGGCCCTTATGCCATTATTAGCCCCCTTATAATTTTCAAGTTGTTTACAAAATCAAGGTCATTAACATGGTTTTGGTTTAATTAATTATGTGACATATGGATTTATATTATTTCCCATAGTTGCCATGCATAATGGGTCCACACTAGTCATTAACATGTAATTATATACTATTATTTGTGTTCATGTGTGTGGTTAAGGATATTTGAGGTGGTCCTATATGTACATACATATAGTGTAGTTTCATTATCTTTGACACTTATTTAATTTAGTTGGAGAATGATTCATCATATGTTATTTTAAATCAACTTTATTGATCACAATGATATGTTGGTTGAATCTAACACAGTTTCAAGAAAAAGAAAGGTATCAAAAACCTACGTAACAATCCAAAGAACATGGTTATTGTAACAGATTGATATAATTATTCATTATTATTTATTAATATATAATTGTTCATTATTAATACTTAGTATTGATGGTTTATGTGTTTATACTTTATTTATGCTTTTTGAATAGGAAATTATTCTTAAAATATAATAATCTAATCGGACCCTTTATGTGAACTAAGGTAGTTAATTTATTTTCAATCGTAATGAAAATTTAAACAAAGGTAGTTCATTTTTCAACTTTTGAACTACTAGTTAGTAAATGGACATATTTATTTATCTATTTACGTAATACAATCAAAAGAGTTGAGTAGATCGTACTCAATACTTTTTTTTTTTTTGGATAATTCCATAGTAAAAGGAAATACCTTTCATGAATTTTTGAAAAGTTTGAGAAAATTTGTTTATTGGTGGGCTGGAAAGCCTTGAAGACTAGTGGGCCAGGTGTGGCCCATGAAAGTCACAGTACAAATTCTGGGCATCTTTATTTGGCCCAATATGTTGGGCCTCAAACTACATATGATCTTTGTATGGCCCAAAACATATGGGGAAACTAGTGACTGTGGACAATAAAAAGGGCTGTTGTTGGGCATTTGTTCGGCCTCATTGTAGAATTCGTGTTGGGCTTAGTGCATTCTACTGATCCTTTTTTTTTGGGGGGGGGGGGGGGTGGAGAGGGTGTGCTGTGTTAAAGATTGGGAAAAAGGCCAAGCAAAGAAAACTACGACGACTCAATAAAATAGACAACAAAAGCTGCTAACTAACACTATTTTTTTAAAAATTGTTCTAAGCCAAAACAGGCTAGAATTCATAACGTTGCTAAGAAAACAACATAAGTAACAACCCAACAACACAACAGAACTAATTTAAAAAAATAATCAAAACACACAACATCAATATTAGATAGCTAAAACATGGTTAATTCTTCACTTTAGCCTTCTTTTCTCCCTGCCATTCATTTCTAAACATCTTCACTGCAGTTTCTTTAACCAACACCTAGATTCTTGATTATCCATAAGCAAGCTAGCTAACTTATCCTAACTTCCGTAGTGTTTCCAACCTAGTGTAAACTTAGTGGCAGATCTAGGTCTCCTAATTAAGGGTGACTAACACACTGATACATTCATCCGATATATATAAAATCTGTAATTTTTATCCCAAATTATACAAAATCATTATTTTTTTTTATTGATGACCATGGCCACCCGGTCTGGGATTCGCCTATGTGTAAACTGCCTTATATTAAAATTAAACTTGCCAGTGATTACTACTGATAAATATCTATCAGACTCGTTTACTCATTAGAAAAATGTTATCAAAGCAATAATAATACATGCATTTTCAAAAATAAGACATAAAATAATAAGCCAAATGTAAATATTAGTGTCTAGACATCTCCATCCTATTGAAAAAGTATAATAAACATGAAAGCCAGAATTTTATTTATTGTGATGAAGATCCCTTGGGAATAAAAAGAAGGCACCAGATGCATACCAAAAGAAGGTTGGTCCAAAAAAGAATTTCTCACAACCATGAAATCACATTCACATCAGACCAACATGGCAAAGCAAAAACTATGCGTTTTATCTTTATCCTGATATGCTGTCCCACGTCTAAAGGCAACCTTTATGAGATTCACCAACTCATGCACATATACTAGCTTTAGTTCTAAGCAAAGAATACCCATAAAGCTTACAACCTAACATGTTCTTTTCACCACCACTAGGATCACATTTTGTCACTTGGTCTTTGTTCCTTTTCAACCTCCAATGTGGCTCCTGTTTTTGCATATGGGATTTGGAAACATCTAAATGTAAACTGTATTTATATGGGTAAATATTACTAAGAGTGTGTCTGTTTAGTCAAAAACCTCGAGGAAATGGTCAGTTTTCTCGAGTTGACTTATTTACCCTATGTTTGGTTGTACATTGATCTCGGGAAAGTTTTTACAAGGGGCCCACCATTTGCAAGGTTTTCCTAGGAAAAATTTCCCTTAGGGGGGGTTTAAGGGAAATTTTTCCCAGGGAAATTTTTCTAATGGAAAACTTTCCAGGGAAGTTTTCCTAGAAATCTTACCAAACGCACCCTAAGAGAAATGTAACTAGAAAATGAGGAAATGATAATTTGATTGTGTTGGATTTGTTTGATTAGTATTGAGTCACACTTTGTGGGAATTCGGTCTCGTCGTTATGAATGGAGGCTTAGTTATGTACAGACTAGGAAATCGACGAGGAAACGAAAGCTGACTTTGTCGGATTGGTTCGACGAATATCCTTGTTTATGAAGAGGTTGAATCAGACAAACTATAGAGGCAACCACCAGTAAATTTTAGATACTAGGGAGTACGAGGTCAGTACGTAATAAATTACCTATGACAATTATGACACATCAAATCAGAATTTCCACATATAACTAGGAGAACTTTTTTTTTATTTACATATGTAGCCTCATTTATGTAAAAAAAAAAAACCCAGGAAATGAAGACTAGATTAGCTCGAGTAAAGAGATTGAATTAACATTCAGATAGAGCTAAGGGACATTCAAACTTTCTTGTTACATATGTAGGCCCATTTATGTACACAAATATAACTAGAAAATGTGTATTACAAAGCTAGAAAATGAGGATTGGTATTACCGTATTACAGATACAAAGTAATCCATACATATGTGTATATACACAATGAACGAGTTCATGACTCCTCAAACATTCGTGAAAATTCGTGTTAAATTACAAGTATATGATGATCCAAGCTCCCCTAAGCCAAATATGTAAAGACAACTACTACAACAACAAAGAAGTAAACCTCGAAAAAAGGTTAAGTTATTGAGGATTTCTTCAGTTGCGCTGCTCTTTTGATCTCCTCAATCCTCTGGAGCCTAATCTGTTCCCTGAACTTAGCAATGAACTCGTCAGCTTTCTTATCAACATCTGGCCCATCATCTGTGATCTCGTTACGCTCAACTTCTTCTTCTTCTTGCTCGACTTTTTCATTTTCAACTCTATCTTCCGGTTGATCTTTGTAGTTGCCATTGTCGTCACTTTCAGAATCATAATCGGTATCCACAAAAACCTCCTCAAGAAAATCGCGGGTTTCCTTTGGAAACCCTGAGAAGAACTCCTTGGACATGGGGTGATCATACCCTCCTTCACTCTTTTTCCCTGGTTCCTCCTTGACTTCACTCTTGTCATTTAGTGTTGTGGAGGAATTTGGTATTGCTTTTTGGTCCATGGATGACCTCGATTTAGCCAATCCCAATGGTGGCCTAGGAATCGATGGCCTTGGTGGTGGTGGTGGTGGTGGAGGTGGTGGTGGAAAGCCAAGAACCACCTTCCTCCTCCCTACATCCTCGACAATTTTGGTTTGTGGCTCCGATGGTGGAGTTTTTGTCGGTGGCTCCTTGTTTGGTGAAGAGATTGAAGGAGATCGAGGAGGCTTGAATAAACGAGTTGGTCCAATTCCCTCCATAGATGACGTAGGAGACTCTCCTTTCGTTTCAATCCTATCGGACCTTGACCACCAGGGGATAGGAGATGGAAGAACAACACTTTGTTCACAATTCTCCTCCCTTTTCATTTCATCTTCTTTACCAAAGTCTCCACGTCTCCCATTTGAACCTAATTTGCTCGAATTCTTCTTCGAAGAGCTTCTAGGACTTGAACTCAAATTGGATCTACTCAATGACCCTGAAACTCGATTGTTGTCATAATCATTAGCATACGATCCAAATTCACTGCGAACAGTCGCATTTTTGGTCACATGTTCACCATCAAAATCCACAAATCTCCCACTCGAAATTAATTTGCTCGAATTCTTGTTGGAAGAGCCTCTAGGACTTGAACTCGAATTGGATCTACCCAATGACCCTGAAACCCGATGATTGTCATGCTCATTCGCATATGATCCAAATTCACTCCCAAGGGTTCCATTTTTGCTCACATCTTCACCATCAAAATCTACAAATCTTCCACTTGAACCTACTTTGTTTGAAGAGCCTCTAGAACTCAAACCTGAGTTGGTTCTACTCATTGACATCATAGAAACCCCATTGTTATGATCAAGCTCACTACCATATCCAAATTCACTCCCAAGGTTTGTTGCATTTTTGCCCACATCTTCATCATTAAAACCCCCAAATCTCCCACTTGAACCTTTGATCGAATTCACAAACCCGAATTCATCCCCAACCATAGACTGCGATTTCAGGCTTGAATGTTTACTTATTCTTCTTGAACCATTTGAATAAACCCTAGAATTCTCCCCAGGAACAAACCCACCATCAACCGGCATTGAATTCGATCTAGCATAAACCCTAGAATCAACCCTATCATCCAATCCAACATCATTCCCATCAGAAATCTTGGATTTCAAACTCCTCACAGGCAACAACAGAGGCTTCTCAATTTCATCAATCCCAGATTTCCCAGAACTTTTTTTAGCCACAACAAGCAAAGGCTCATTTCTCCTATACCTCGAACTCCATGTCTGTAATTTGTTCTCAGAACTATCACTACTATTACCACTACTAGTACTACTATTACTATTATTGTTATTATCATCGGCTTCATCATCAAAGATTGATGGGAGTTGCAGCAACCTAGACATGTAAGATTGAGCCCCATCATTTTTCGTGTTATTACTATTTTCTCGATCAGAATGATCGTCATTTTTGCGACTGAAAATCCCGTAAGAAACAGCAAGACCCACCAAAATTAACTGAAGAAGCTCCCAGAATCTTGAGGTGGCGAAATCAGGGGATTCTGAGGGGAGGAAAAGGGGGATAATCACGAGGAAAAGTGTGATAATCAGGGCTTTGAAGAGGAAACTGGAGTAAAACTTACTTGGGTTCTTTTTGTTTTGGGTTGTTGTTGATGGAGTTGATCGGTGTTGTTGCTTGGTGTATGGAGCTCCATCCGCCATTGATGACCAATAAAGAACAGGGGAAGCAGGAAAACTGTGTTTTTTTTTGGTGGGTTTTTTGTTTATGGGGATGAAATGGAGAAAAAAAAAATGCAGAATGAAGAAAATTGGAAAGAGAGAGAGAGAGAGAGAGAGAGAGTTGTTTGGTTTATGGTGTTTTTGGGTTGATGGCCATTTGCGTAATGGTAATGGGAGCTTCATTCCGTTCTTCAGTGCGATTTAACATAAATTCCATTTTGCTTTTTTCTTTTGATATTCCATATTCCATGTAAACTTTTTGTTTTTAATTTTGTTTTGGATGGAACATATTCCATGTAGACATGTAATCTCCTGATGTAAAAAGAAGATGGTGAGCCCGGGAGCACCATGCTCCGTGAGCCCATTCATACTATTTCTTTTTGTTTTTGTTTTTGGGTACAATACATGTATTTCCTCTGACTAATATTAATTGTCTAATTTTTTTTAACTAAAATTTTTTATAGCATATTCTATCAAAAAATACAACTTTATGTTTTTAAAATAATAGTTTTCGTTATTAATTCAACGATAGTATTTTTCATATACTAAAATATTGTATATGTTGAGAAATTAATGACAATAACAGACTATTAATATGGAACGAAGGAAGCATTTTTGAGTCATTTTTAATTTTTTTTTTCTCAAGCATAATATGTGTCTTCAATTCACAATATTCAATTTTAAAATTATGAACACTGTGTGGTATATATTTCTCAACATTTATTTACTAGTTTATAAGCAATCGTAGTGGAGGTTATGAACATTCATCAATTGGTTTATGAGCCATGTAGTTTAGGTTTGTGAGCATTAATGTATTGGTTTATGAGCACTCTAGTATAGATGTATGAACAATGTAGTCTAAGTTTATGAACATTAATGTACTGGTTTATGAACACTCTAGTATAGATTTATGAGGGTTGTAGTTTAAGTTTATGAACATTCATGTATTATGAGCGCTCTAATATAGATTTATGAGCATTGTAGTTTAGGTTTTATGAGCATTCATGTATTAGTTTATGAGCATTGTAGTGTAGGTTTATGAGCATTCATATACTGATTTATGAGCACTTTAGTATAGATTTATGAGCATTGTAGTGTAGGTTTATGAGCATTCATATACTGATTTATGAGCACTTTAGTATAGATTTATGAGCATTGTACTGTAGGTTTATGAGCATTCATATACTGATTTATGAGCACTTTAGTATAGATTTATGAACATTGTAGTTTAAGTTTATGAGCATTCACGTATTGGTTTATGAACATTCTATTATAGATTTATGAGCATTGTAGTTTAAGTTTATGAACATTCATGTACTGGTTTATGAGCGCTCTAATATAGATTTATGAACATTCATGTATTAGTTTATGAGCATTGTAGTGTAGGTTTATGAGCATTCATGAACTGATTTATGAACACTTTAGTATAGATTTATGAGCATTGTAGTTTATGTTTACGAGCATTCACGTATTGGTTTATGAACATTCTATTATAGATTTATGAGCATTGTAGTTTAAGTCCATGAACATTCATATACTGGTTTATGAGCACTCTAGTATAGAATTATGAGCATCTACATTATAAATTATGAACATTGTATGAGATATGTTATGAACAAGACCATTAGATATTATGAACAAGACTATTACTAATTATGAACATCATCTATTAATTTATGAACATTCATATATTGATTTAAAAATATTATAATTTAACTTTATGGACATTCATATATTAATTTATAAATATTACAGTAAAAAGAATAAAAAAATATGACACAAAAATATTTTTAAATATAATATTACACCAAAAAGCAACAAAAAAATTTTAAAAAAAAAAAGAAATGCAGAATGCTGGGCTCATCATGAATCCTGGACCCGGGCTCACAATCGTCTCACTCCTCCTGGATGTATGTCATGTTTAGCCTGTGTTCTTACTTCTTCAGACGTATGATAGTTGGAAGAAAAGTTTAGTCATACAAAAATGATAAAGGACTATGATAACCATTTTGACTCAAGATAATTCTTAATCATCTTGAATTGTTCATATTTTATATTTTTGTAACTTTTATTTATATTTTCTTTAATAGTTATATATATTTGTTTATTTATAATACTTTAATACTTATTAGCTAGGTCAAAAAACATAATAATAGCCTAATTTTATCAATCATAGTAGAAAATGCACATTTTATACATAGTTTTATATTTATGAAATAAATGTAAATAAATAATTATTTTTAAATTGTTTATAAGTTGTAGTAACCCTGAAAATAATGAAACATACCTTTTGAATGATTTAAATACACTTATACTAGTACTCAGACCGGTGTGTTGAACGGGACGATGATAGAAAAATATATACTTTTGAAAAAAAAAATTTATACTACGAAAAATTACTTCTTGTCTTTATTTTTTTAAGTTAATTAGAAAAAGCAAACCAACATACAATACTTAAAAATAAAATAAATCATTTTTTATTTATATTTGAATCAAGTCTCGGTTTTCTCAAATGGGAACAGATATAGAAAAATGAAGATGTTTTTGTTGATTCAAAATTATATACCTTTATATTACTTGATACAACTATTTTCTAGAAGATTTAGTTTTAGATTAATTTTTTAACAACATAGTGTCATTCCAATTATATACACAACACCATATGATAGAATTTTTTTCTTAAAATAGTAAAGAAAATTTGGAAAACATTAATCTGCATATTTAGAAAGAAGCAAATTTATTTTAAATTCCTGAAACTAATAAAAACTTTTCTAAAAAAATATACACCCTCCGTTTCTATTTAAGTGTTATCTAAGTAATCGTGTCAAAAATTTTAACCACTAATATTTTAATTTGTATAATGATTCATCAAATAAAATTATATCATTAGATTTGTAACGAATAATACTATTGGAAAAGTACAATATCGTATTTTTCAATAAAAATATTACGCGAGAAATTGTTGATTAAAGATAAACCCAAAAAAAGTGAATGACAAATAAAACAAAACAGAGGGAGTATAGTTTATGCCAATTTATATAAATTATTTACTCATATATGGTAACCACTAACTACCAACTATCAAATTATTCATTGGAAACCAATTACTATAAAGCAAAACAATAATTTAATGACTAAACGTATCAAACATTCTTCTATTTCCGTAACAAAAATAGACATGCATGTACTTATATTAACCAAGACGTAAATCTTAATTACTATTTTTGTGAAATTTTTTTAAATGTACTATATTATAAAGGGTTTTTGGATGCTAATGTACTGAACTTTTGGGGTATTTAATGACTAAATGTATCAAACATTCTTAATTACTATTTCAACTGTTATGAACAATGATCCATGTTGTATTTCACTTTTAGTCCTGAAAAAATCACAAACAAACAATTAAAGTTTAATTAATATGAGAAAAAAGGTATTGCATGAAAACAAAGAGAAAGAAGATCAAATCTAATCCCAAAACAAACTCTAAACTTTATCTCGGTCAACTCTAATCTATAGGATTGATTTCCTTACTTTATTACATTCATTATATTTACTGAACAGATTGTAAAAAAGAAAATAGCTTTGACTTTATTCCCAAGAAATACGATGATCACCCCTAAAATTCCTCATCAAATTAAATACACTCATCAAATTAAATACACTCTAATTCTGAATTATTAAGAGTTTTTTGACTGACAAAAAGCCCCCAATGGATGAACAAATTAAGAATTTTATTGTTTCCGTTTTAAGCAAATGCATAATTAGTGTGCACTAACCGTTACTAATGTTTACTAACCCAGATTAACTAAGGTGAGGAATTAATGTGAGTTTTTATTATCATTCCACAATGAACGGTTTGGGGATATTATTCCAAAATTAACGTTTTGTGACATTATTATTACTTATGTGAGTTTTTTTATAAACGTTTTTTTCTAATATATATTGTTACAATTATATTGTTATTATTATTATTATTATTATTATTATTATTATTATTATTTTATTATGATTGTTATTATTAGTATTAGTAGTATAAGTTTGGGTGCAATATTGTTTGTATTTCTTTACTTATGCTTAAGGCCCTGTTCGGCATTAACGTTTAGAATAGCGTTTAGCGTTTTGACTGAATCAAAACTCTATTTTACTAATTTTAGATGTTCGGTAAATTAGCGTTTTTAATTAGCTTATAGAGTTTTAACAAGCGTTTTATTGAATATTTCTAAACGTTATCCATGTTAACGTTTGCAGTTGTGATTAGCATTTGATGCTTCAATTTTCATAAATACCCTCAGCATTATTATATATTTAAAACTCCCATCATTGCTATAAAAAGTTAATAACAGCGTAGACTTCAATTGTCCCTCTCCGCCTCTTCCTTCTCTGCAGTATCCTTTGTTTCCTCCCTAATTTCCATCCTCCCTAGTCCCTAATTCCATTTCTGAAGCATGATTATCAAGGTAGAACTAGAAGCAACCCTCTTTCTCTGAACCATTGAACAAAAAGGAATTCGACATGAAGTTGAAGACAACTGAAAACGTCAAGCTATGGGTGGGATATTGTAAATTACTTACGAGTTCCAAGAAGTGGTGAGAATATCCAAACTGATACTACTAATTTGTAATAATAATAATAATAACAATAAGTCAATAATAATAATAATAATAATAATAATAATAATAATAATAATGTCCTTTTCGGTCATTTTACTTTTATCAGCCGATCAAACTGCTAATTTTACCGAACGTATTCTTTACAAATATTTATTTAAACAGCTATCAGCTATCCGCTAAACTGCAACCGCTATCTGCTACATCAACCGCTATCCGCTACCCCAACGCTATCCGCTACTGAATCCGCTAGTTTTGCCGAACATGGCCTAAGTCTAAAATTTGTTGATTTGTGTATTATTTGGTAACTTTTAGTAGTAAAAACATTTCACAATAATGTTGAGTTCTTATTTGGATATTTAAAAATTGTTAATTTCATAAAAAATTATTATCCTTGAGTTTCTATACGATTCATTACTATATATATATAAATTCCATTTCATAGTTTTAAAGTTTTACTAATTTTCCTATAAAAAATACTTTATTAATTTTTGATATTTATTAATTGTACTTTGGATTCTTAGTTAGATATCAATTCCACGGCAAAAAAAGCATAAGTATTTGAAAAAAATGTGATGTAGGCTGCTTATGTATGGCTCATATATAATGACTTTCCATTTAAAAAAAAGGCAAAGTCACCAATTATACAAGTAATACAACAACAACAACTTCCCACATGTGAAAGTCATCAATTATAATGTTCTAAAAATGACCTTTATAAAACACATATATTACGATCCTCATCCTTTGTACCCAGTTTTATATATATGATATATATATATATGAATATATGATATATGATGATTTCACTTTATTAGTGATTTAGAAGAAATGCAAGATGGTTAAGAATCATCTTGTGTCAAGATGTTTATCATACAAGATGGTTAAGAACCATCTTGTGTCAAGATGTTTAAATGATAAATATCTTGACACAAGATGGTTTTTTAACCATCTTGCATTTCTTCTAAATCACTAATAAAGTGAAATATCACTGTATTTAAATCATTCAAAAGGTATGTATTATTATTTTCAGGGTTACTACAACTTATAAATAATCATAAAGGTAAGTAAGGTAAGTTTACTTCTTCAGACGTATGATAATGTTTTGTAATCTAGAAGGGGCCCAATTGATTATGGTTGGGCCAACTTAAAGCAATTGAGGCTCATCAAGTTGTAATTGAAATGTGCTGGATGGCACAGTACTTGTATGGAACTGTTTCGTTGATTGAATAAATGGGCCGTACTGTTTGCTAACTTCTCAAAAAAAAAGAAGATAATGTTTTGTCATATCATTTAAATATATGAAATTTTAAATATATGTTTCATGACTTTTAGGAAGATATGTGAATAATGCAAGTTAAATCAATTAGATCACTTTAATATACGAATTTTTAAATTTATATTATGTAAGGTAGGTAGTGTGTAATTTGAGAATATGTAAGTAGAGTAGGAAAGATCGTATAGGGGTGAGTTTGGTATAATAAATTTATGAAAAAATTTATTTGGTAGGCTTTAACTTTTGCCTATTCCAAGTTATCGATCACTTTAGAAATTATTCCAAATGACAGACTTATTTTGAAAATTATTCTAAATGGTAGATTTCTTTTGAAAACTTTAAAAAATTATTCCAAGTTATCAGACGCTTTAGAAATTATTCCAAGTGAGTCGAGCAGTGAGATTAATAGGGGGAGTTGAATAAGATTGAACAATATTTTAACACCGGTACAAGAAAGAGACTCATGAGATGAAATTATTTTCAAAACAAATCTACCACTTTGAATAATTTCTAAAGTGATTGATAACTTGGAACATTTTCAAATGTTGAAGCCTTACAAAATGGAATTTTCCTAAATTTATTCTGCGTTCGTAAAGAACAAGCCGGAGTCAAGAAGGTAATTTAACTAACTATTGTTTGTACAATTGTACTCTTTTAGTCTTTGGTTGAGCTATAATACACTTTGACTGATAAGCCCTCCAAAGGGACATGGAAAAATATCATTGTACCCCCGCGCGCGCGCGTGCGTGTGTGTATATATATATATATATATATATATATATACACACACACACACACGTTTTAAACCTCGGTTTTCTAGTTTTGTTTCAGGGGTGTTTACCTGCTTTGTGACAAATTCGATCGACTTGGATTAGCTCATCTTCCCTTATCGTAGATAAAATGCTTAACTTTGACAATTGTAGGTGAATTTTAGGTGATTCATGACATTTTAATGGTTGTTGAATGAAAGATGAGGATGAAGGTTGTAGAGAAGTCGAGATGATTTTGCACCTTTCTAGACCCGCACACCCGACGCACACCTATGCGCCAATCCAGAACAGGTAGGAATTTCAGAACTGGCGCACACCCGTGCGCATGCCCCGGCACGACCCCCGTTTTCAGTTTTAGTTTTTAAGCTTTATTTTATTTAGAAACAAATGCAGTTTTTCATTACTACGTTATCTTTCTATTCTTTTATCCTAGGTTTGAGAGAGGTTTCTCTCTAGCCTCTCTGGAGGCTTTTAGGTTAATTTTTAGGTTGAATTTGCTTCTATATGCAAAGGATTCATGGATTTCGCTTTCAATTTCGTAATTCAAGACTAAGTTTCTCTTTCTCTTTATGTTTATTTATGTTGTTGTTAGATTTGTTTTGTTTCTCTTTAATTACTTTAGTATGTTGATTAATTGTTAGTTTTGTGTTGTTTGGGTTGCGATAGATGTATTTGATGATGAATTAATCTTGTTTAGGCCTAACCTACTCAAATTCATGCTTGTAGTTAGAGGTTTTCTCATGCCCACCATGTGTTCAATGAAATGCTCGAGAGAGTGTTCATATGTATTTTTAGTCATTTGATTTATGCTGAGAGGTGAGGTCAATTTGCTAGGGTCGGTTGAAAAAATAGTTATTGTTTTTGATATGAGAATAGTCGAATTAGGTTTGCCATTCCTATAGTTTAATTAGATTAACTTTATGAGAATAAGCAGTTAGAATGGTTAAGCTAGCCCTTGACCCTTTAGAGGGGTCTTGGGCAAAGTCTTTGACCCTCGAGAGAGGACTTTGGCGAGTCACTCACCCTTGAGAGAGCGTTTTTGCATAATTTAATGTGTAAATTGACCCCTCTTAATTGCTTGTATAGAATTAGTAGGTTAGGCTATTCAGTTTGATTAGTTGTTGAATATTGATTTTACTGCCTAAACATCTTTTATTACTTTCGTAGTTTGTAGCTTCATTATCATCACCATTATCACTTTCTTTATTCACCTAGCTCGAAACACTTGACATAGTTATGGCTGCCTGGAACACAACTCCCTGTGGATACGACAACCGTACTCCCGAAAGTACGACAACAATTTTGGCGCCGTTGCCGGGGGGTTGTTGCTTCCTAGGTTTCAAGCTTGCTTGAGGATTCTTGTTATGTCTTTAAAAATTGAAAAAAAATTTAAAGATTGAAAATCCAAAGAAAAAAAAAGAATGCTCTCCACTTCCCTCAATATGAGCAAAAAAATGTTTTGTGCTTACTGGAGTCGGTTAGATGACTATCTTGCTTATTGTGCTCAATGTGGTTTTACTATTACAAAGTGGGAAGTATTGTATATTGTTGACGAGGTTGTGAATTTTGAGACTCGTGCTCTTTTGGATTACTTTGGTTTTCATGCTGAATGTGAGTGCGAGGCATTGGAATTACTTGAATGGTTGATTTGAGATACTCATGAGTTTGAGGAGGCTTATTGTTCTCTGGGTTCTTATTTTGATGACACATGTGTCTTTCATGCTAAATCATTCTATGAGGAACAATTGGTGAATCCTTGTCCCCTTTCCCCTCAATTCTCAATGCATGTCCCTTCTTGTTGTGCTCCATTTGATTCATCTACTCATTTTACCAACCCTTGCATTGGCGTTGCTTCTCCGACCCTTGTTGAAAATGTAATAAACCATCATGATGAGTATTTGTCGAGAGTAGCAAATGGTGTTAAATCGATTGGTTCTGACTTGGGTTTGTTCGTGCATCAAGTGAAGAGTGATATGCTTGATTTGCATGAGAGTGACCATAGGCTAGAACTTTCTTCACCTAAGGATTGTTCGTCAGGTGCATTTGAATTTTCAACTCCTAGTCGTCGTCCTTTGTATGACTGGGAGGATGATGATTATGACTCTTTTTCTCCTTCATTAGATGTATCTTTGTGTGAATATGAATCATTTCTTATGGGTTATGATCCCCAGTGTTGCACTTTCGCTTTTGATGATGTTTTAGATGATGCATTCTTACCAGTAGCAGTCTCGTCCACTTCATGTGTAGATTCCTCGTCTGATGAGTCAGGGATTATTGATGATAATGATGCGTTTTCCTCTAACTTTGAGAGTGTTGTTATGTGATTTAACCCTACATTTTCCTTATTTACCTCTAATAATTTTGATGAATCGGATGATGGTTGTGAACTGAGATGTGTGTTTGATGAAACTGTAGAGGATATTATACTTGAGGATCCTCCTATGTGCTTTGATTATGCCAATATTGTATCTTTGTCTCTCTTTCAGGTAACTCTTTTCCCTTCACTTCATTCCACCCTCTCACCCGATCATGCTTGCCTTACTTCTTTAGGTGATTATAGAGGCTCGAACCTCTCATTTGATCATTCTTGTGCATAGCTATGGGCGATGGCTAGAAAAGCAGCGTGTGATACTTTCTCTGATCGTTCCTTCAATTTTTCTACGGAATTAGCTTGGCTTAGGAGAATACTAACATTATTTTTTATATTTTTGCTAGTATTCTCTTACATATTGTACTATGAGATGCATGCTTCGGTGTATAATCGGCTCTTGCGAGCCTTAACGACATCCGAGTTTTCTTAGGTCAAGTTGAGGACCTTAAATTAGCGCTTATTGGGAGGCAACCCAAGTTTTCATGCTTTCTAGTTTAGGTTTTCCTTTTGTTTTAATTGAAAAAAAGGAAAAAATTAGAAAAAGATGAAAATGAAAAAGAAAAAAAGAGTGTGTTCGTGTGTGTGTCATCGTGGAGTGTAAATTTGAGTGAACTAGTGTTGAAGCAAAAAAAGAAAGGAGGGAGTTGGGTATATGTTGGTAATTTTCTTGTGTAGGTGTGTTTTTGAAAGTTGCACTCCCTGAAGTACAACCATGCTATGAACAAAAGAGAATGCTTAACATTTCCAGCTGCCCACCAACTCGCATGGGTGTGCATCATTTTGCACACCCAAAACAGAATGTTGGGAAAAGTTTCAAGATCCACCATGGGTAGGCGCATGGGTGTGCGCCCCTGGTTTTTCAGCGAAATCATCCATGAGCCTTTCATTCTCTCTCCCCCACCAAACCTTAATCTCACACACCCAAATCTCAACTGTGCCATAGCCCACCACCACTTCTTCAACCTGTCCAACACCCATACTCCAATAATTTGAGATTTACACTACAAATTTGTGTTTAGCTCATCTTCTAAGCAATTATGACACCAAGGAAATGTCATCGGGGCCAAATTGATCCTCCTTTGTGAGTTTCCCCTCCCTTTCTCTTGCTCTTTTACAATTTTTGCGTTTCATTGAGGACAATGAATGTCTTAAGCATTGGGGGGAGGGGGGATGGTTTAATTTGGAGGGAGTTATTTTCGTATATATCAGAATGTAGATAATAGCACATATATTTACAATTTGGATTTGCATATAGGATTTGCATTAGGCTTCCATTAGTTAGTTTAATTTCCTGTTTTATTTTTTTTTTTTTGCATTTTGCATCACAACTTTACATTTGAACACAGTGGCGGATGTAAACTTTATAACTAGGGTGTCCACTTAACAATAGTTACCATTATATAAATATGAAAAAAAGGATCATACAAAATACCAAATATTTCAATACTAAACTCTTTTCTTATAGTTGACCGGGTCAACGCATGATATACTCATTGGTAATTAAATCAAATACATCCTTCCCCATATAATAGATGAAACAATCATTCAAAAACTTATCGTACATGATATTGTGAAGTCTACTCTTGACGATTTTCATAACCAAAAATCATATAGAACACCAAATATTTCAATGACAAATTTGTTTAATTAAAATAATGAGACCATTCAAACAACCTAACGTAAGAACTCAAAACATAAATCGGGTATCAAACAACATCAAAAGGAGTTACAAATTTCAACTAATAACAACTTAATTTACATTAATTGTGAATTCAAAAATTAAAAAAGAACCAAATTGGATTAGCTCTATTCAATCAAGAAAGCACATTGATCAATTTTTTTTAGTTGAACCCACAAATGTCATTATATCAAATGACTCGAACAACATAAATCCAACAAGACGAATCAAAATAATTGGGACATATACGTAGACAGTGATAGAACTTAATCAAACCATATGTTAAAGCAAACTAATCACACCATTCAATAGGATTAATCAAATTTATTAAATGAACTTACCAATGTCATTATAATCAAATTGATCAAATCACCCCCTAATTGGAACAATAAATAATTTCACACAAATAATATAGCAAGGAGAGAGTAATTATGAAGGAGAGTAAATTATTAAGGGGAGAAAATAAAAGGAAATTGAAGACCTCTTAATTTGGATTGCTTGGAAACAATGGTGCGTGGGTAATTTGAGCAGTAATCCAGTAATCTTTTGATCCTAATCCAGTAATCCCTAAACCCCAGTGGTAATTTGAGCAGCAACTACACACAAATCTCTCGCGTTTCAATTCAAATCGGTTTGTCAATTGTATCAGATTGAGGTCATTTTGCGGTTGTATCAGATTTGAATCTGAAATTCAAGTTCGGAAATCGCTTGATTGAAGTAATTTCTCTGGCTGTATCATATTTGTTTCTATTGTTGTCAACGACGGCAGACTTGCGGTGTTATCGCAGTGTAGTGGTGAGGGGTGGGATGGTGGTCGGAGATGGAGAGGGTGCGAAATACAGAGACCAAGCAAGGTTAAAGAAAGAGAGAGACTAAAAGTTAGGGTTACCACGTTTGTCTGTTTTCTATTTTAGAAACTTGGGTCAGCAAATTACAACCCAAAGCAATTAAATTCGGGGAAAAAAAATAAAACACAAGCTAAAATTAAATCAGCTGGGCCACTATTTAAGCTGACAATTCAACCCTTGTCAATGTTTTGGGCCTGTCTCAAGGGTGTCCACTTTATTTAAGTTATAATTCCTTCCTCAAATTACAATGGGGTAGTTCAAACAATATTTTGGGCTTGGGGTGTCCATGGACACCCCTGGGCTCATTAGGGATCCACCCCTGCTTGCACATTGAGATGAAGAAGAAAAAAAGGCAATCTATTAAGCAAATGTGGTAACTTTCTTCCCCTTTCATCTTTATTTTTCTTGTGGTTGCGAGTTGTTAGTGTTAGTTTATTGCTTTGAAAAATTGAAAAATGAAAAAAAAGAAAAAAGTTTTAAAAATTGAAACATTTTGGTAAAACAACTTGGAAACCTTGGTTGTAAGCCAGTTGATTTTTTTTAATTTTTTTTTTGAAAACCCCTCTTGCTGTTCGATGGGTGATTCTTGGTTGATCGTTGCATTTGTTGCTTGAGAAGCTTGGCTTGGATGATGTGATGAACTGGTTGCATACTTGTTTTGGAGTGATTATGGTCTTGTGTGTGACTCGTTTGTCCTTTATGGTCCCTTGTGCATGATTGTGAATTCTTGTGGTTGGTACATCAAAGGAACTAGTAGTAGTGGTTGTTGTTGGGACGAACCCGTGAGGTCTTTTTGAGCCTCAAGACTATTAATTTTATAGTCTCACGTTTTTTGTGTGTGTTTGACCTCCTATGTGTGTAAATTCTAGAACGTGGCTTGTTATATCTTTGAGGCCACACTTGACACTTGCTTGATGATCAACATGATTGAGATCCATTTTTGTAGCCACTAAGCCAAATAGCTTCCCGACCACTTATCCCTTTTTGTTAGCGTATATTATGCCCTAACCCTCATTGTGTTTCATCTATTTCCAGCCTTGACCTTTCCATTTGTTGCTTACCCTTTTTGCCAAGCAGTTGAACAGCACTTTGTGTGTGAGCGACTCTTATGGCTCCTTTGGTATGTTGGTTGGTTTTTGGTGATGGTGGAGGGAAGAATGTGTACATGGCAATTATGTTAAGATTTCCCTCAAAGATTATGAGGTTTGATGCAATCTTCCAAGGGGTGAAAAAATAGTTGTATTATGATTTATGCCACTTGTGCCACACTTTGTAATGTTAGAAATGGAAAAAAAAGGAGAAAAGTAAAAAGAGAAAAGAATAAAAAACATTGAAAAAAAGAAAAAAAAAACAAAAGAAAGAAAAAGTTTAGCAAGTTAGTTTAGTTTTGAATAAAGTGTATGACATGGTAGTTCTAAATGCGTTCCTCCCTTGGTTGAGGTCATTAATTTGTGGGTTGTGTGTGCCTTGTATATTGTGAATTTGTGGGTTGTGTTGATTTTTGATGTTAGTAGGAAATATTGTTCATACTTAGCTATTAACTCCACATTTCCCAAATTGCTTCCCTGTCCTTTCCTTAACCTATCCGCATTACAACCATTTGAAAGTCCTCATGATTTTGATTCTTGCTTGTTGTCCCGAGTGGTGGAGAATGCGATCCTTGTCAAGTCTATGATAGTCCACATGCATTAGGAGAGTTTTGAGTGAAACCACATATTTCTTCAAACACAAGAGAGGAGTGTTTCCACATACCCTAAAGCGAGGTCCTACCGATCTCAACTAGTTCGCCAACCACTTGAATGAGCTTGTATTGTATATATGGATTGGATCGGGTCAAAGTTTTACATCTTGATTGTATGATCTCTAAAATGGGCTGTGATTTTGTTTTGTTTTGATTCTATGCAATTTTGATACTCTTGCACTTAGTTCGGATTAGGCTCGAGGTTTTCTTTCTTCTCCCCGGTACTTGATGATTAGTCTTGCTTGGGGACAAGTAAGGTTTAAGCATTTTTTTTAGAGGGAGGGAGGTTGATAGGCCTTAATTTTACCCCCTTAAACCTCGGTTTTCTAGCTTTATTTCAGGGGTATTTTACCTATTTTGGCACAAAATTGACTTGGTTTGCTCATCTTCACTTGTTGTAGCTAAAATGGTTAACTTTGTCGATTGCAGGTGAATTTTGGGTGATTGGCGGCGTTTTAATGATTGTTGTATGAAAGATGAGGAGGCCATAGAGAGGTCGAGATGATTTTGAAGCTCTCTAGACCCGTGTTCGTGTTCAGCATAGTGCGGGTTAATTGTCGTATCCACAGGGAGTTGAGGCTTCCGAACCTAAGAGCTAATCGAGCTCTCACCAATTAGGTTGACTCACAAAGATTTTTGGTGAATTAATTACTAACTAATAAAACAAAATAAAAGCTACAAATTAACTAATCACATAAACTAAAAAGAAAGTGCCCGATTCACGAAGTTCAAACATTGCAATTAAATTATTAGAATGATCGATTGCTCCTGAAAGAACACCAAAGCTCCTTTTTCAAGGAAACTTAAGGCTAGTTTGATTCTCCTAATTACTATTCGCATGTAATTAATCAAAATTAAACTACAAGATGACAACCTTAGACCTAGTTAGAATTCGACTATTACCATGTCTAACCTAACTATTTTCTTTACCCACACTAGTAAATTGACCTCGTATCTCAACACAAGTCAATTGCCTAGAAAAATAGATAAAAACTCTCTCAAGCATTTCATCGAACACATGGTGGGCACTGGAGAAAACCTCAAATTACAAGCATAAACTAGGTTTAATTAGGCCTAAACAAGATCAACTGTCATCCAAATACATCAATCACAATCCCATAGGGCTGTTCATAGTCCAGTCCGGACCGAAAAGGGACTGGACCGAGGACTGGACCGAGGGAAGTTCGGTCCAGTCCTCGGTCCAAAAAAATTTGATGTTCGGTCCTCGGTCCAGTCCATGGACCGAACTGAAGGACTGAAGTTACTAAAATTATAGGGTTTCCTTATGTATAGTCCAGTTCGGACTGGACCGAGGACGAGACCGAACAAAGTTCGGTCGGTCCAGTCCCGGACCGAAAAAAGTTCGGTCCAGTCCTCAGTCCAGCTTAGTCCTCTAGTTCGATCTTCGGTCCAATTCGGTCCAGTCCAGTTCGGTCCAGTCCGGACCGATGAACATCCCTACAATCCCAAGTTAAGCACAATTCAACATAAGATAAATTTACACAAAGATAGAAATCAAAGAAAACACATGAACAAAAAGAGAGGGATAGAAAAACTTAGACTTAGATTTGGAAATGTAGATGAACAATCTTCAATATGTAATACAAATCCCTAAATCTATGAAAATCTAATATAACACGTCCTAAAACAATCACCCCTAATGGGTTTGTCGAGAGAATGAAGAGAAAAAGAGAGATAGGGAGAGAGTTGGATTGAATGAATGAGAAGTGACAGGGCCGCAAGCGCGCGGTGTACGTAGTAGCACGTCAAGGTCGATCAAATAGGGACTCACTTAGCAGCACAATAAACTAATCTCTATCTCGATTGCTAAGTTAATCATGTTTTAGGTTTTCAAAAAGGTTTAACAACTAATCAAACTAATAAAGTAGGAAAGAAAACAATCAAAGAATCTATCAAGAGAGAAAGACTTCTATGGAGATGCAAACCTAACAACGAGTTCGATTACTAAAATATAGCCTGCACAATCATACATTCAAGAATGAATCAAGAATTGACAACTTCAGAATTCTATCGCCCTTTCTATGTTAAATAGAATTGTTTTAAACAACCTAATCAACAACTTTCGTGTGCCTTTTAGGTTAAACGGAATTGAAGGTCTCAAAAAGTCAAGTTGTCTAATTGATCCCCTAGTTTACTACTCCTTTCTCAACTTTCGTAAGCCTAGGTAGACAGGTTTGTAGTCAGATTACCCTAATTAACCTTTCAGTACTTCTTAGGTTAATCTCAAACTTACAAATATTCAACGTCTTAAGAATACTCATAAACATGGAAAACACAACCTTCTATTGATTTTAATCAAGAATTCATGCACAAACTAATAATAATCAATCAAAACTACATTGTTTCGGGTTGCAAAACCCTAGAATTCAAAGAAACTACTCATTCATATTCAATGAAAACACGAAACAAGTTCCAAACATCATAATTAATTCTCAAAACAAAGAAAGAATCGAAAAGAAATATAATTACGAAAAATACAACCGTCGAGTCTTTCGATCCCCAGGTGGAGTCTTCCTCGCGAGCGTTGATAATTTCTTCCCGAATCTTCAACTTCGCTTCTCTTTGAATCAAATTTTGATCTTGGTCTTGATTTATGGGAGGAGTAGATGAGATTCTTGGCTCTCTTGATGGAAGGGAGAATTTACTGGAACTTATGAAGAACCCTGTTAGATAGCCGTTGTGTTTGTTTGTCTGTTGTTTCCTCATTGTTTCGAGTTGTGCTGTTTTCTTGTTTTGTCGTTACTTTGCTGGACTGCTGTTTGTTGTGGTCTTGTAGCATTTTTGATACTTTCTTCACCTTTTATGGCTTGCAAATTATCGAAAAATAAAATAAAATGGATAATGATAGAATCAATCCCTCCCCCTCAATGACTGAAGGGATGAATCATAATATCAAACCGCTCACTCGCTGCCCCTTTTCTTGCGCGTCACGTCCAAGAAATTGCACGCCACGGACCGTGGCCATTGCCACAGCCTCCCCGTGATATGCGCTGCCTCTCCTCCCTTTGCATTTTATGCTCGGCGCATGAATTGGTTCAACCAGTCAACTTCACTTCTCTCTTTCCCCATTGGACCGAAGGAAGTTGCTGAATGTTTGAAGGGAATTGAATTCCACTTCCCTTCTATTTGATTGGGCCGCATAAGTGGTGGCTTGGGCTCCCACTTCTCTCTCTTTTTTACTGGGCGGGTGAATGGGTGAATTCAATTGCTATTAAATTTCCCTCACTCTCCTCTTTGTTTTGATTGGGCCGAATGGTGATGGAATGAATTGAACTGGGCTTCATTTCCCTTTTGCTTTGATTGCAGCGCATGAAGAAATGAGTGAATTGATCTCCCCACTTCTCTTGTTGGTGATTGGACCGAGTGACGGGCTGGATGAATTGAATAAATCGGCCCACTTCCTACCTTTTTCATTGGGCCGTTTTAGTGCTGAATGAGTGACGGCAATTCTCCCACTTCTCACTTTGTCATTGGGCCGGTTGAAGGAAAATTGATGGCCCATAACCAAAATTGTGCTTGCTGCAGTCCTCTTTTCTTCACGCGAATAAGGACCGTGGCAGCCACCACGGTCATACCGTGGTGGGCACTGTCCGGTCGTTCCGTGCTCTTTCCCGCCCCAAATTTGTACCACGGTTTGGGTTTGATATGTAGAGACCCGTGGTGTCTTCACTCTTGTCAGAATTTGAGAGAAAATTGATGTTTTGGCCTTAAAACCTACAAACTCACATCAAAATAACAATACCAAGTGTAGCAGGGGAATTGGAAAAAAAAAATAATCAGAATTTACACTCAAAACTATCCCTAACACACTATAAAAAATCCCTAAAAACATAGTCATGAAAAGCAGTTATCAAGAAGAATGAGAAAAAGACTTAAATAAACTCGACAGTAAGTTACTACAGGTCAACACGCGACCACGCATGTTGAACTGGCGCGGGGTCGTGCTACTCCGGCAGTTTTTCTGCTGACTTTAAACAAGCATAACTTCTTCGTTCGGACTACGAATTGACCTTATAATATATAATTGGAAAGCTCTTGTTGTCTACTTTAAGCTCCGTAAGTTTCAAATGTATCGGTTGGAAGGAGTTATGATGGAAAGAGTATCATATATCTTCTCTTCTGCTCAATTCTCCAACTTTATTTTTTTCAGCTTATTTCCTACAAGATAAATAAAAATATGAAAAACACTAGAATAAAATTGTTATAAACATAAAAACTTAGGTGAATGAAGGTATACAAAATGTAATATTTTGGTGCTAACCCACACACCCAGTCGCGCACTTGTGCTCTAGTGCAGAATCAGACAAAAATTTCAAAACTGGCGCACACTCGTGCGCATGCCCGTGCACGACTCCAATTCGTAGTTTTTGTTTTTAAGCTTTATTTTATTTAGAAACAAAGACAATTTTTCATTACTACGTTATCTTTCTATTCTTTATCCTAGGTTTGAGAGAGGTTTCTCCCTAGCCTCTCGGGAGGTTTTTAGATTAGTTCTTAGATTGAATTTGCTTTTCTATGAAAAGTTTTCACGGATTTCGCTTTCAATTCCATAATTCAAGACTAAGTTTCTCTTTCTCTTTCTCTTTCTCTTTATGTTTGTTTATGAAATTGTTGATGAATTGCAGATTAGAAAGCAATGAAAGAAGAAAAGTAAAGTGAGAGAGAGAGAGAGAGAGGAAGACTTTCTGAATAATTAAAAAGGATTCTGGACAAAAAACAAGAAGGGGAAAAGCCTATTATATAGGCCCCTCAACAAGAAAACAACACGCCTAATTCTTCACTACACCTAACTCTGGTTACAAACACTAACTCTAGTTAATACAACTATAATACCCCCCCTCAAATTGGTGGTTGGGAAACCCCCAATTTGCGTAGTAAGAAGTTGTGCTGCAAACCAGTCAGTGGCTTTGTAAAGATGTCAGCAAACTGGGTTTTGGTGGGAACATAAGAAAGTGAAATGAGGCCTTCCATGAGTTTGGTTCGAACAAAATGACAGTCGAGTTCGATGTGTTTGGTTCTGTCATGATATACTGGATTCTTTGCGATATAAATGGCGGCCTGATTATCGCACTTGACAGGAATAGGAAGGACATCGGTGACTGTGAGTTCATGAACAAGCCGAGATAACCATGCTAACTCAGCAGTGACCCTTCGAATGCTTCTGTATTCGGCCTCTGCAGAAGACAAACTCACTGATTGTTGCTTCTTAGATTTCCATGAAATGAGTGTGTTCCCCAAGAAGATGACATATCCACTAACAGATTTTCGAGACTGTGGGTAGGATGGCCGTCAGAATCACAGTAGGCCAACAAACTGTAAGTTGGCTCGCTGTTGAGAAGGATACCAAGGGTTGGATTCCCCTTCAAATATCTCACAACACGAATGGCGGCTTGATAATGTGAGACTCTTGGATTCTGCATATACTGACTAAGGCTCTGGACGACAAAACTGATGTCTGGCCTGGTGTTGGTTAAAAAATTTAATTTCCCAATGAGTTGTCTATAGGCAGTAGGGTCTTCAAGGAGATCTCCAGAATCAGGACTTAGCTTGATGTTGTAATCTAAAGGTGTCACTACTGGAGGAGCATTATCACAACCAAAATCTTGAATAAGCTCCTTGGTGAACTTTTGTTGAGTGAGGACGAGACCTTGCGAGGACTTGAGAACTTCAATGCCCAGGAAATAACTGACATGGCCTAAATCCTTGATTTTGAAGGAGTCGTCTAGATATTGTTTGATATCCTCGAGCTCTTTTGTATCATTTCTAGTGAGTAGGATGTCATCGACATAAATTGCAAGAAACACAACCAAAGAGCCATTTTTCTTATAGAAAAGTGAGTAGTCATTTTTAGAGTGATAATAACCTCTTTTATAGAGAGTCTCGACAAGCTTCGCATACTATTGTCTCGATGCTTGTTTAAGGCCATAAAGAGACTTGGTTAATTTACAAACTGCATTAGGAACATTAGTAGACAAGCTAGGTGGTACCTTCATATAAATATCCTCATGCAAATCACCATGTAAGAAGGCATTGTTCACGTCTAGTTGGTGTAAGAACCAGTTCTTCTTAACAGCAATGGCCATAATAGTCCTTATTGTAGTTAGCTTAATCACAGGTGAAAAGGTCTCTGTGAAATCAATGCCTACTTTTTGAGTAAAACCCTTAACAACAAGCCTAGCTTTAAACCTCTCAATGGTGCCATCGGCTCTGTGTTTTACCTTATAGACCCACTTGCACCCTATTGGTTTCTTATTACGTGGGAGAGAAACTATTTCCCAAGTGTTATTAGCAATTAAGGCCTGGAATTCCCTTTGCATGGCTTCTTGCCACGCAGGGTGTTTCGAAGCTTCAGAATAAGATGTAGGTTCAATATAATCGAGATGAGTGAGTAAAGATTGACTTTCAGCGCTAAGGGCATGGATGTCCAAATTGGGAGCTTGTAACACAAGGTTAGTTGAAGTATCAAAACACATTGAATCATCATTTGGACTATTAGCAAAACATGAATAATCCTGTAGGTAGGTAGGCAGTTTGGGTGTCCTAGAGGACCTTCTAACAGGAGGAATAAATGTGGTTGTCTCTGGATGACTAGAGGCAGCTTGGTCAGGTGACAAAGAGATATCATAGGTGGTTGTATCCTGGTTGCTAATGGTCTGTCTAATGTCAGAATCAACATGCTGTCTGTTAGTGATAATGGTTTGTTCAACGTCTGGATGGTGAGGCACTAAAGGAGCAGCAGGGAATAATTGAAAATCAGTAGGTTGTAGGGCAAAGGGGAAAATATTTTCATGAAACTTGATGTCTCTCGATGTAATAAACTGTTGATTATCAAGGGTCATGACTTTATAAGCTTTCTTTCCTAAAGGATACCCAAGAAAAACACATGGAATGGCACGAGGTTCAAATTTAGTCCTTCCTTGCTTCAAAGTGGATACATAACACAAACAACCAAAATTTCGCAGGTTATTGTAGTCAGGCAATTTTCCATTCAAAAGTTCATAAGGAGATTTGTCTTGCAATATATGAGTGGGCATTCTATTAATCAAATATGTGGCAGTTAACAGACAATCACCCCAAAATTTAGTAGGCAAATGAGATTGAAAGAGAAGAGAACGACTAACTTCAAGTAAGTGCCTGTGTTTCCTTTCTACTACTCCATTTTGTTGAGGAGTCTGCACACAGCTTGTTTGATGAATGATTCCCTGCTCATGAAAGAAGGCCTTTGCCGTATGGCTAAGACCAAGCTCAAGTGTATTGTCAGTACGAGTAACTTTTACATGCTTATCATATTGGGTTCGAACCATCAAAACAAAAGACTTGATTAATGACAGTGCTTCACTTTTTGTCACCATTAGATGTGTCCAAGTTTCCCTTGTGAAATCGTCAACAATGGTCAAAAAATATTTGTGTCAAGTGTAGGTTTTCACAGAATAAGGACCCCAAACATCGATATGAATCAAATCAAAAGGTTGAGTACTAGATATAGCACTAGAAGGGAAAGATAATCTCTGTTGTTTTGCCTTTGGACAAATAGCACAGGAACGTATAATGCAATTGTGGGAATTGGAATGCGTGCAAGTGATCATAGGTATTTTCTTTAGTTTTCCCAAAGAAATGTGACCTAATCTTGTATGCCACAAATCACAAGTTTTACATCTCGAATCGCAAGGAGTTTTCACCAACAGACTAGTGCAAAACCTAGAATTACAAGCTGTCTGTTCTTTACATTGTTCACTATCACAAACATCCTTATTATCAATGAGATTACTAAAAATACTAGTTTTATCTTCCCCTATTTTGCTTGCCAACTGATCGTCAAGGATGTAAAGTCCTCGAGATGATTTACCAAGAACCAGTGGCCTCTTCAGAGAAGGGCCCTGCAACACACAATACTCAGGGGTAAAGATTATACAACATGCTAATTGTTGGCTAAGTCTCTTAACAGAGAGCAGGTTAAAATGAAAGAAAGGGACAAACAAAACCTTCTTCAACACAAGACCTTTTCCCAATTTTAAATCTCCATATTGTGTTATTTGCACCTTTTCTCCATTAGGAAGAATAATGAAAATTGGTCTGCATAAGGTTTCTATGTTGCATAACTGTTCTTTATCAAAAACCATGTGGTCTGTTGCTCCAGAATCAATTATCCAGGTTCTGTTTTTCAGGTTTGAAACTAAACAAGCAGAATAAGGGATGGTTTTACCTGCCATATAAGCTGTCCTCAGGTCTGAGTTACCTTCAAGATTCTCAGAAGTCCTTGCTGATGTCTGCAGTCCTCTCAGGAAGTCAAGCATCTGCTGCGATTGTTCATGATTCAGGCCTGGTAGGATAAAAGAGCCGGAGGTCGTGGGGTCAGCAGGTGCTGGAACAACAGAGTCAGTGGCAGAATCCACAGCATTATGAGCATATCTGGGTGTATTCTTGGAGTACCCATTACCCTTACTGTTGTTCCCATTCTTGTTGGGATACCCATGGATCTTGTAGCATCTATCAATGGTGTGTCCATGTCTGTTACAATGAGTGCAAAACAAAGCGTTGTTGGGTTTCTTGACATCGATTTTTCTCAGGTTGCTCGAATTAGAACGAGAGGCTTGGAAGGAAGCACTTTCAGTCAAAAAGTTGACATTATTTCTAACTTGTCTTTGTCTTTCTTCCTGTAACAACATAGAGTACACTTGCGCCAAGGAAGGGAATGGGACCATTATGAGCATATTTCCCCTAATCCCAGTATAACTCTCATTTAAACCCATTAGGAATTGAATGACCTTTTGGTTCTCATTCTAAGCGTGAGTTTGTAAGGCTGCGTTGATGTTAATCTCACAAACACACTTTCCACAACTACAGTGAGGCATCCCCCCGACCATAGAAAATTCATCCCATATCTTTTTTGCTTTATTGAAATATACAGCAATGCCCAAATCACCTTGAGATAAAGCACTTACTTCTTGTTGTAATTGAAATAGTTTAGCTTTGTTTGATTGGCCATACCTCTCATTCAATTCTTTCCAAAGAATTGCAGCAGTTTGAGAGTATAATACACTCTCGCTGATGTTCTTGTGTAAAGAGTTCAACAGCCAGGAGATTACCATGTCATTGCACCTTCTCCACATAGGAATCAAGGATGGATTAGCTGTGGGTACGGGATATGTTCCATCGACGAACACAATCTTGTTCTTTGCTGAAAGGGAAATTGTGGCTGACCGCTTCCAACTCTCGAAATCCTCGCCATTAAAAGCCTCGGCTACAAGGGATTGTCCCGGGTGATCGGAGGAATGGATGAAAAACGGATCTGAGGGATCAATTATCATAGCCTTCGATGTTGAAGGATTCGCCATCGATGTTGAGAGTACCAATTTGTAAGAGAAGAATGCAGGATATGGATGTTGAAGAGTGGATGAATAAATGTGAGTGAATGAAGGAGAGATTGGGAAGGATTGAATTGACCAAGGGATTAAAGCATCAATTTGCAGGATCAAAAATTTGGATCGTGCTCTGATACCATGAAATTGTTGATGAATTGTAGATTAGAAAGCAATGAAAGAAGAAAAGTAAAGTGAGAGAGAGAGAGAGGAAGACTTTCTAAATAATTGAAAAGGATTCTGGACAAAAAACAAGAAGGGGAAAAGCCTATTATATAGGCCCCTCAACAAGAAAACAGCACACCTAATTCTTGATTACAACTAACTCTGGTTACAAACACTAACTCTAGTTAATACAACTCTAATAGTTTATGTTGTTGTTAGATTTATTTTGTTTCTCTTTAATTACTCTAGTATGTTGATTAATTGTTAGTTTTGTGTTGTTTGGGTTGTGATAGATGTATTTGATGTTGAATTCATCTTGTTTAGGCCTAAATATGCTCAAATTCATGCTTGTAGTTAGAGGTTTTCTCATGCCCACAATGTATATGATGAAATGCTCGAGAGAATGTTCATATGTACTTTTAGGTAATTGATTTATGGTGAGAGGTGATGTCAATTTTCTAGCGTGGGTAGGGAAAATAGTTAGGGTTTTTGATATGAGAGTAGTCAAATTCTGACTAGGTTTCGGGTTGTCATTCCTATTGTTTAATTAAACTAACTCTATGAGAATAAACAGTTGGAATGGTTAAGTTAGCCCTTGACCCTCGAGAGGGGGCTTGGGAGAAGTTTATGATTCTCGAGAGAGGGCTTTGGCGAGTCACTGACCCCCTTGAGAGATGACTTTGGCGTAATTTAATAGTCCAATTGACCTCTCTTAATTGCTTCTATAGAATTGGTAGGTTATACTATTCAGTTTGATTAGTTGTTGAATATTGATTTTGCGGCCTGAACATCTTTTATTGCTTTCGTAGTTTGTAGCTTCATCATCACCACCACTATCACTTGCTTTTAGGGCTGGCAATGAGCCAAGCCGGCTCGTGAGCCCTTGCGAGCCAACTCGGCGGGAAGCTCGATAAGCTCGGCTCGCAATAAGCTCGAGGCGGCTCGGGCTCGAGCTCGTCACATAAACAAGCCAAGCCGAGCCCAAGGAAGCTCGGCTCGTGAAGCTCGTAAGGCTCGTGAAAATGGAAAATTGGATGAAATATGTTGTGTTTGATATACAATTTCTAAAATAAAATTACCTTATTCACATGAATTGAAACTTGTGCTTTTGATACATCTTTTTTTTATGTGTTATAATTCACAATCACAAATTATTTTCATTATCGCTAAAAGATTACTTTATTTTATATCCTATAATTGTTATTTTGAATTAATTAATTTTCAATCTTATATCATTATTTGACATTGTTATAGGGTGCTTTTTTTACTATTCTCTATTTTAAGAGTTACTCTTTATTATCACTTTGTAGGCCAACAAAATGATTAACAATGAACAAATATTGGCTCGTTAAAGCTCGTGAGGGCTCGCGAGCCTTGGCGAGCCAAGCTGCAAGCCTAACTTTTCAGGCTCGTCAAGCTTGCGAGTCGAGCCAAGCTTACAATGTAGCTTACGAGCCAAGCCTCGAGCATGCCAAGCTCGGGCTCGTTGCCAGCCCTACTTGCTTTATTCATTTGGCTTGAAACACTTGAGTTAGTTCTGACTGTCTGAAACACAACTTCCTGTGAATACGACAACCGTACTCCCAAAAGTGCAACAACAATAAATAAGACAAACAATTTTATACTAACCAGTAATGTTATTTTCAATAATATTTATAGAATCATCACGTACATCTTGAATTTATAAAATTAATTACATATGTACACATTTGCTGAAATGGAAATGATTTTAAGAGATTGATCTAATAGCCGAATAAAAAAAGAGATTGGAGCACTTTCTCCACATAGTCCTCTATTGGAGCAAGTACTTCAAAGAATCTATAGTATAAACTTTCGAAATATAGGATTGTATGATACTCTTTTGAAACATGCAATCTTTAAAATCCATCTCTATTGAATTGGAGTGATTACTAATCAATCTTGAAGTCGTTCCAGTTTGAACACAATATCATCCATTGTTGGTCTCAGCTCAGGCTTGATCAAGAGGCATCGAGTGGCAATGTTGGCTATTGTAAGTGCTTGAGTTATAGAATATTGTCCTTGGATTCGTGGATCCATCGCTTTATAAAGTTTACGATTATTATGTAGGTACGGCCGAGTCCAAATAATTAGATTTTGTTCTTTTACAGGGCGATCTTCATCTATCACTCGACGTCCACTCAAAATTTCAAGTAACACTACTCCAAAACTATAGACATCGCTTTTGCTTGTAAGGTGACCTTCATGTAAGAAATAGTGAACATTCCCAAATTAGTGAACAAAAATAAATCAACATTAAAATTACATGAAATATTTTATCAAATGCATCTCTATTCTATTAAGACAATCTAAGCATATGTATAACTCTCTTATATTAATCATAATGAAAAAAAATAAACATACATAAAAGGGGAAAATGCCTGAGAAATAAATACAATAAAGTTACCTGATTCTATATAGTCAGGGTCAGCATATCCGAATGTTCCCATGACTCGAGTAGAAACATAACTTCCTTCTTCCTTTGGGCCATCCTTGGCTAGTCCGAAATCAGAAAGTTTCACATTCAACTCCTACGTACCCAACATTATTATTATGTTATACGCTATTTATGTTCAAAAATATAAAAAAATTGCAACATATTTATAAAAATTAGTTTATCCAAAAATAAAACCAGAATACAAACAAGATGTTGATTAGCTTAGCTTGAACCACCAATATTTATTCAGCAATCTCTTTCACATTCAAGAAAAACGTAGCCCAAGAGACATTTTTGCTTGTCACTTTTAGCCAAAAGAATTATTTTATTGTAATAAAAGTACTACATACATCTTTTCTATTTTATCTGTCGCTTTGATTTATGCGTCTATCAAATTTTGAAAACTTTAATCATTAATTTCTCAATATACACCATGCATGTTTTATCATGCAAAGACATTGTCGGTTTCTTAACAAAAAACACTATCATAAAAGTATAATGTCGTATTTTTTTGATAAGATATTACATACAAAATTAAAAGTTAAATGAGGACATTGGAGATCGTGTATAATTTATTACGTGATAGATAAAATGAGAATGAGAGATTATTTTATTGATATTACTACCCCTTCTCATTTAATATTATCTGTCATATTGATCTATGTGTTAGTCAAACTTTGAAATTTTGACTATTAATTTCTCAATATATACAATGTTCTATCACGCAAAAGTACTATTATCTAATTCTTAACAAAAAACACCAAAAAATTACAATTTGGTACCCCATGTTTTCTGGTAATAATTATTTGGTACCAAACCTTTTTGTAATAATTTTAAGGTACCCTATGTTTTTGTGTAATAATTTATAGGACCCTACTCCGTCGGACACTTGCCGGAATCATTGAACTGACCGATTTGCCCTTAGCTTTTTGTGATTTTTTAATTTTGGGTTGTTGTAAAATAAGTTGTTTTTGTTTTATTTTTATATTTTAATTTTTTGCCACCAAAAAATGTGATTTTTTATATTATAAAAATAATGAAAAAAAATTCAAAATTTTGTGAATGTCTTTCTGAAAAGAATGGAAATTTTAATTGAAAAATAATAAAATTGACAAAAATACCAAAAACAATAAAAAGTTTTATGATTTTCTGAAATTTTAAATTAAGTGATTTTCGAAAAATCTAAAATTACAAAAATAAAAAATAATTTCAAAAATTTGAGAAAATTTTCATAAAAAGAGTACATCTGGAAAACCACCTATCCAGATCCACCGCCGTCGCCACCCACCCACAGCCGCTCAACCACCCCACCGCCACCGCCACTCCTTGTCGACCACCACAGCGTCGCCACCTTCACATTCCTACTCCGCCGGTGGGGATTGTCGAGGAATTGAAGAATTATGAGCGATGCGACAAATCATTCGTAACCACCACCGCCACCACCACGGAGAACCCACCGGTCGCAACAACCCACCTCAACCGCCACTACCAGCGACTTCTAGGAGACGGTCCGCCTTTCTCCGCCTCTAGCACCGCCGATAACATCAAATACTCAAACTTGTTGAATCACGAATGCCAACGAACCTACCAAGCGACTACCACCGGTGCCACCACCCCATGCAACCCTCGACACTGCGACCACCAAGCCACCGACGCCCCTTCGCGCCACCGTCACACCATCAAACTGCCTAGATGCCACCTCGCATAGTTCATCTTCTCCCACCTTTTCCCCTTTTTAATTTCCAAAATAAAATCTAAATTTTTCTGATAAAAAAATACTGATTTTAAATATATTTTCTTAAATTTTTAGTTTTCAAATGTAATTAGGTTAGAGGTATTCACACTTATATAGAATCAAAAGGGTATAATGGTCACAAAATTATAAGGAAAACAAAAAAAAAATCCCAAGCCGCATTTTTGGCGCCAAATGTCGCCGGCAGCCATTTTCCGGCAGAAGTAGGGTCCTATAAATTATTACACAAAAACATAGGGTACCTTAAAATTATTACAAAAGGGTTTGGTACCAAATAATTATTACCAGAAAACATGGGGTACCAAATTGTAATTTTTTGCAAAAAACACTATCATAAGAGCATAATGTTGTAATCTTCTCATAAGATATTAAATATGAAATTATCATTTAAAGAAGGAAATTAGAGACCTGAGACCATATGAGATTTATTTCTACGAGACAATTAAAATTGGAAGATGATGGTTGTTCAAAGCTTACCAAGTCAAGAAGGATATTAGAAGCTTTAAAATCTCTAAAGATAATACTGATGTCTTGACTATGAAGGTAAGCTAGTCCCCTCGCTACTTCCAGAGCTATTTTCATGCGTAGTCTCCATGAAAGAGCCTCTCCATCTGTGCCATGGATAATGCTTATAAATTTACTACTTAATTTTATTTAAGGATAAATATGCTAATTAAACATAATATAAAATATTCAAAAAGAAATTAAGGATGAAAAAGTACTAGTAGTAATTAAACATATACAGTCTTTTGTCCCTCTATACCTAATTGTGCATGTCAATATATACCTATGTATACAAGGAGATTAATATACAGATTGAGAGTTGTTGTATTTGTCCATATATGACAAATGTGTTCAATTGATTGGATCTCTTTAGCTTTAATTAAACCCAACGTATGTCATTTACCAACTTTCATATATTCTCGAAAGCACCATACCATATATTAATTGAACATTTGATGCCTTTATTTAAATCCAACATATTTCATATATCAACTTTCACATTTCCTTGAAAGCACCATTTCATATATTAATTGAACATTTGATAATATAATAGTGATCAATTTGGCATCTATATATATAGTCTTGGTAGTCTTGTGTAGTCTTTTACATAGCTAAACATGAATAATATCTGAATAAATAGTCTTGTGTAGTCTTACATAGCCAATCAAACATGAATAATATATGATAAATAAATAAATGAAGTACCTTTGATCATTATGTCATTGCAACTTGAATTGGCTTTAAACGAAATAAAATTTTATATTGAACAAAAAAATAATAATATTTCAATTCACAATTTAGTTCAGACAAGGAATGGAGAGGTTAAAATTAGTAGTTGTCTTACCTCTAAATTTTATAATTTAAAAAAATTGATTCCAATAGTTTAAAAAGTTTGGGAATTGATACATATATATATATATATATATATATATATATATATATATATATATATATATATGGAATGGATCTAGTAGGAATAGAGTTTAGATAATAAGGTGGGACGAATAAATCTTAAATTCAATGGTTCGAATCATGTATAATTTTTAGTATTTGCACCATATTTTGTATTATTTATAAGTAACATTTTTATGATTAATCAGTAACATGCGGAATTAATAATTTTACTCTTATCCAACAAAGTTACATGTGAATTTATTTAATTTTATTTTATTATAACCCTAGGGTGAATTAATGGATGAATGAATGAATAAAAAGGTGTAGAGTTTAGTAGGAATAGAGTTTAGATAATAAGGTGGGACGAATAAATCTTAAATTCAATGGTTCGAATCATGTATAATTTTTAGTATTTGCACCATATTTTGTATTATTTATAAGTAACATTTTTATGATTAATCAGTAACATGCGGAATTAATAATTTTACTCTTATCCAACAAAGTTACATGTGAATTTATTTAATTTTATTTTATTATAACCCTAGGGTGAATTAATGGATGAATGAATGAATAAAAAGGTGTACCGTTGTGAAAGAGGCGAGAATCCAAGCTACCACCAGGCATGAATTCATAGACAAGCAACCGTTGATCCTCTTCTGCGCAATATCCCATTAATTTTATGATATTTGGATGTTGCAACTGTCCCAAATAATATATTTCTGCCTATATTTACATAACCAAAATAATTAATAAAGGTTAATTATTTATGCTTATAATGCATAAAGTGAAAATTAAATGGGACAACGGACACCCTAGTTTGTTCATGTTAGGTAAATGGAAATGTATGTATTCTCTACATGTATAGGCCAACAATATGTACACTTGAGTAATGATAATTAATCGAGTTTTTTTTCTTTTTTTTATATTTATCTATCCTAAAGTTTGTTGGATTTTTGAGGAGACGTACCATCCATTCTTTATGACCTTGAAGACTATGAAAATCGAGAAGCTTAACAGCTACAGGGATGCCTTTGCCATGCTTCGAAGGTGCAAAGGTTTGATAATGAATCCAACCTTTGAAAACTCCTCCGAATCCCCCTCCTCCCAAGAACCTGTCCGGGCTAAACTTGCCGGTTGCAACTTGAAGCTCATTGAAGCTGTAACTTCTCATGTTTGACGTAAAATATGCAGAGATCTCCTTGCCTGAGAAACTTGATGGAACCATCAATTATTAATGTTGTATTGAAATTGTAAAGCACACAACAGACACGATAGAAAATAGAAAATAGAAAATTTCTTTAATTTAAATGGTAAATACTGTAAAAAAACAGAAAGATGATTAGGTTATGTTTCAATTCATTCTTGAAAAGTGTAACATAACAACAATTTTTGTCCCTCCTAATTCCTTCACTAATTTAGTGTACAAAGTGTTATCATTTTCTCCACAAGTAACTTGATTTCCATCTCCCAAATCCTACACTCTGGCTTTTCACTAAAATTTGGAAGGAAAGTACTAATAAGAAAAATAATGAAAATTTTCATTTCATCTCAGTCTTAATATTGCTTCACCTTTTCAAAGTCAAATGAAGGAAAATAAGTTACATTTCAAAGATTTTGATTCCAAATTATTTTCCAATACGAAAATAAAACCTAATATTAATAGATATCATGAAAAATAGAAAGGACAATGATACCTGAATTTATGAGGGATGCCTTGTCACCTTGGTCTACAACTGCAACTGCACTCAGGTTGCACCCCATTTTCTTCTCTTTGTCGATTGATGGTATTTTTGATATTTATAGTGTATAATTTATATATACAGTATTTTGACGACCAAATCTGTGTCTTTATCACCAAAATAAAACATAATTTAAACGAAGCTTGATGTTACCTAAATGAATTATATATATTCGGAAATCCTTAGATTATAAAACTAAACAATATTAATATTACGTACTGATCACGAAGTCAATCATGGGTTATGCATTTGAATACATTATTTCTGTGGAATATACCAATAATTTATGCTTGCAGATGGTTTGTTGAAACAGCAACTCATTAACAAAAATGATTAATACTAATAATCATTATTTTTTTATCTTTAATGATCTAATGATGTGATTAGGTTATACAAAATAAGCCTAAAAATGTCTAGTTTTCTAGTGTCGGTTAAAGTATAGACAAATAAGATCCATATTAACAAAGGGATGGGGGTTTAATAAATAGCAAAAGTAGGTATATAGCAAGGAAACCAGTTTAGAAATAAGAAGCCATATTATGCATGGGCGGACCTAGAGCAACGGTGACGGTGGCCACCGTTAAACCAAAAATAAAAATTTAGTATAATTTAGAATAAAAATTATAGATTTTAGGTTTATTATATAAAACAACAGTATATTGGTCACCTATAATCAAAATGTCAAGATCCACCACTGATATTATGCACATAATGTTATGGTTTGACCTAGCTCAATATGGGACAACTTCGTGGCTGCTAGGTCCATATTTTTTCTCGTAAATATGGATATTGTGTCCTAAAATATATTTAATATTAGTTTTTAGTTAGAATTACGCCCTAAATGACCTTAAAATTACTTGAAGGGTATCTGAAATGACAACATGGCGAAGAATTGAAGCAGAGACTTCCTGAGGCATAACTTTGGGCAAGTCATATATATCAGTGACATGCCCGTGTTGGGCCAGCAGATCAACTTTAAGAATACGGCAAATTCTTCTACGGTTTATATGTTTTCCCTAAAGTTATAGTATGAGCTTCCTCATTTAAAGTTTTAGTATGAGCCTCCTTATTTAAATTCAAGCCGCTGAAGATATTATGTGTGTTTTTGAAAGAAAGAGGGAGAGCACCATGACAGAGAGGTTGAGGTGAAGGTACTGTACCTTTAATGGTCTCCCTCAAGGGGGAGTTGAGATTGATGGGATGTATATATAATTATATATACAAGTGTGAAACTAGGGGCGGATCCTCATATATCTCATGGGTGTCCAAGGACACCTCTAAAAAAAAAACATTCTCTAATAAACTATGTTTACCTAAGTTGAATATAGTAAATGTATGGAGCAAAGGAGACCTTAGCAGAGAGCCACAAAGTAATGGATACCAATCCAATCCAATCTGATTTTCTGTTTCTTTTTAATACAATTACAATATTTACAACTCTTAAACTAATTCTTAGAATCTATCTTTTCAATGAAACTGTTAATAGTTAGTAAAAGTTAGTGCTCCTAGCTTGTCCCACAGAGATAAATTACTAGAGTTTCCAACTCTCATGGAGAGAATATCATATTCTCTATCTCTTTATATATTAAAGAGTGTCATAGGTTTATAAATACATAAGCCCATGATGTGGCTCACATGTGCTTGCATTAAGGTTTTGCACATTACTATTTTCCTTTTTCCTTTTCCTATCTTTGACAGTTGGGACGATTGGGAAATTTGCAGCTACGCGACTCCCATGGAAGAATACGCGTCGATGAAAGAGGCCAACATCCCTGTAGAAATCATATCCTACTTTAGGGAGCCTGAGGATTATGGTGCAGATCAGACAGTTACTATGGGAAATAATAACAGTAATAACAATAGTAATGATACTACTGATGACACTGATGATGAGATAGAGTTGGTGAACAAAGCGTACGAGTTCTTCAAGAGCTTCAGACATCATGTTCACCTTTGAGGATCGCAACAGAAGCCGTCGGTTCTGCCTCAGGACTAGCATGACTTCCCAGCAAGCGTTCGAGATTATCCAAATCGAGCTCAACTTCATATACGACGTGTTCTACACCAAGGTGAACGTCTTAAGGAAGCAGTTCCTGCTAACCCGGGTGATCACATTTGGGATCGCAGTAAGCTCCCTCCTGTTGTTCTTCGCGAATGAGAGACAGAATGACTACCACGATGTAGACGTCTGCATAACTTATGTCCTGCTAGGGGGTGCCATTTTTATGGACATTGTAACCTTTGTCATGTTCGTAATCTCCAACTAGGGAATCGTTTCTTTGACTAAAGCACGCACAGGGAGACGAAATCTTAATAAGTGCACCAAGGTCGTACTGAGATGGCTGTGAAAACATCGGCCTCCGAGGTGGTCGAATAAGATCTCACAGTATGATCTCCTCAGCTATTGCATCAGCCCCCATCCTAGGATTTTTTTCATGTTATGGATAAAGGGTCTGAAAGATATCATCACTCTCATTCTTTACATTTCCGAGTGTAACTTCAGTGACAGCCTAAGGGATGCCATATTCACCGAGCTTAAAACCAAAGCCGACAGAGCAAAGGAGGTAGAGGATGCCAGGAAGGCTTACGAAGCTAGAGGCAATCTTGTCTTTGTCGAAGAAAGGTTCCTCAAATACTCCGAGGTTTTACAGCCTTGGACGACGGATGTCAGTTACGACGAGAGTCTTCTTCTCTGGCACATTGCGTCAGACCTGTTTATCTCAAACTCTTGAAGTAAAGTTCCTTCAGATGACGCACGATTAGAGTACTGCAAGTACAACTATCAGACGTCTACATGTTGTACCTCTTAATCATGCACCCTTCCATGACATCCGGGGTAGCAGGAATCGCGCATGCCCGATTCCTAGACACTTGTCCATAGGCCAAGATGTTTATCCAGAGAAAACTCCCACAAAAACAAGGCATGATTGAACGATGCTTCAAATGTCAGGCTTTCAACCTACTCTGCCACATTTTCAACTGGATTTTTCTTCGTCGAGAAGTAAACAACACCACAGATTGGGACCCCTTCGACAACGATAGGCTCAACCATCTTTGCACGAAAATCATAGAGGTGAGGGCAGATTGGAAGCCTGTCAAAGTCAAGGGCGACAACTGTAAATCAGTGTTGTTTGACGCATGTAGGCTAGCTATGAAACTGTAAATCCAACTTTACCCTAATCTTCCCATTATCGATCTTCTAAAATCATGAAATAAAATCTTTAGAACACACCAAACTGATAATTACCAACACCCAAAATGTTAACAATAATCACCTCTCAAAACAAGTCTTTTGCTTCTGTGCTAGGGTAACATAAAATAACGATAGTTTTCAATAGTTTCCCTTGATAACCCAAGTAAGACCAAAATTTCTAATTTTCCCCTAATGCAACTGTAAAATTTTCTTCCCTTCCAATGACGAGATCCCCATTATGTCAACCACCACAAGACTATTTAATAATATGTAACCATACGACATAACTTCCTCGAGACAACCTTATTATCCGTAAGAGAAAGAGAAATTCCCGTTAATAATCTCATATGTCAGATCACTAACCTGGTGCCTCAAATGACACATGAACCTTATGTTTTCATCTAATAGAAAGACCAAAAGCTAAGATTGACAACCCAAGACATGATTAGTGTTCGGTCTCATTCCGAGCCGATTTCTTCTCTTTTATAGGGTATTTTTGCTTGTCCTTAATAATTATTTTAGTAGTTTTATTATGTTTTACTCTATTATTAGATTTTATAGCATTTTATTATTTTTGTTGTTATTATTATTAATATGAATCAAAATTGTAAATATTAGAAATAAATAATAAAAACCTATTCTAATCTAATCCTAAAAACCCAGCCAACCCAAACCCAAATTCCCCTTCCTATTTCTTTCTCTTGTCTCGGCCCAACTGAAATCCCAGCCCAACTCCTAATACCCAGCTACCCACCTAACCCGTCAACCCTACCCATTTACCGACCCGTGTCCCTCTCAGCCCAGCCGAATACTCAAATACAATCCCAAACCCTAATTCCCCATCTAATTCCCCTTTCTCCCTCTTCTTTCCCATTTTCCCTTTTCCCGTCTCTCGTCCCTTTCTCCATGTCTCTCTGTTCTCTTTTGGGCAGCACACCGAAGCTCCCACCTCCATAACTAACCATCTCCTTCTCTCATCTCATCTCTATCTCTCTTCATCTCATTTCTCTTCTTCTTCTCTTCCCTTTCTCATTTTCTCGCGAATTTCTCAGTCACTCACTCTCTTTCTCCTTTTGCAGATTCAGTTGATAACTGAAGAAGTACGAAGCACCATCGACGCATTCCAAAACCACCAAACGAATCTACACCGTCGAAGATTGAAGAAGATCGACGGCTAAGAATTGAAGAAGAAGTTGGGGTTCGACTATAAAAGGGGAAGAAGAGAGCCATTCGAAGAAATCAATGGTTGATTTTGGGAGTGACGCCCCAAGAGCCTCCATTTAGGGTTAGATTTAGATTAGGTTTAATTCTTGCTTTTATTCTATGTTTTTCCTCTTGTTAATCGAAATTTGGGTTTGTTTGTGAATGATTAAAGTTTTGTTCGAATTTGGTTATTATTTAGTTTTTGAATGTTCTGAACGAATTGTTCTTTTGTTGGTTGAATGCTCGATTCCTCAGTTCTGGAAATGCAATTGGGTATGTTGTGTTTTGATCTGTTCTCGCCCTTGGTTCTATTTGTGCTCCTTCTTCCTCTGTTCGGACAATGACCATTAGGAAGTTGGGGATTTGATCTTCTTTCATTTCTCTTTCTCCCTCTCTTTCTCTCTTTCTCTATTAGTCCTCTGTTTCAATCTCCTGTCAGTAGTTTTTTTTTTTTGTTTTTGTTCCTTTTATTTTGTTTCAGCCGAATATTAGGATTAATTTTGGGGTTAGGGTTTGTTTTTGAGTCAGATTAGGGTTAGTGTTAGTAATGTCAGATTAGTTTGTTTAGGGTTTCATTAGGTTTTATTAGGGTTAAGTTAGGGTTTCTGTTTTAAAGTTTCTTAAGGTTTTATTAGATTAGCCACAAAAATCCAATCCAACTTTTAGTGAGGAGGAGGGCTAAGGGTCACAAATTCCACTGTCAAGTGGGGATTTGGGGATTCTTAGTAATCCAATTCACGATTTCTTGTTTGTTCGGGAGAAATCCAAGTAGATTGAAGATTAGTGAAGAAGTAGTTCATCAAAGGTATAATTTCTTATTTTATTTGATTTCATGCTTTTAATTGCTTTCTTATTTTCATGTTTTATTTCATGCTTTTATTGCTTTCCTTAATTCCATGTCTAGGTTAGTTTTATCGCTTTCCTTTACATAATTTATCGTTTTTCGCACTTGAGAAAAACCCTTACACGAACCGATTACCTCAATCAATCCTAACACCCATCCCTGAGATCGACAATCCTTACTTATAAAACCACAAAAATTACAACTGAACAATGGCGCCGTTGCCAGGGATGGCGTTATTTGGTAGATTAGGCTATTGGTTTGTGTGTACATAGTTTATTGGTTTCTCGATTATGTCAGAAAAAATGTAGCGAAAAAAATTGAATATCGAAAAAAAGAGAGAAAAGAAATGAAAAGAAAAAAAATTAGAAAATTAGAAAAAAATTATGGATAGTCCCCAATTTCCTCAATTTGAGCATGAAATATTTTGGAGGTTTTTTGCTAGATTACATGATTATCGTGCTCAATGTGAATTGTATGGCATTTTTTTATGATACATTGAATTTGTTGGGAATTGTTAGTGAGGGTGTGAATTATGAGACCCGAAACCTCTTAGATTATTACGGGTATTCCAGTTTAGGTGAAGAACCAGCATGGGAGTTACTTGAATGGTTGTCTAGGGATTCCTATGAATTTGAGCAACAAAGTGTTAGTCCTAGCTTCCAACCTCCTTATGCACCACCCTTCGGGACCGAAATTGAACAATCATGTGAATACCCCGTGTATGTTGATGATCAATCTTATAGTGGGGATTATGTGGAAAACTGTTATGATCTTTCCCAATGTGCCGATGTCGAGTCTCATTCCGTGTGCATCTTGTGTGATTCGCCGTACCATAGTGCTGATTCTTGTTTGAAAGCTATCGTTGCGGAAGCAGAAAAATCATGTGTGATAATGACTGACTGTATGCGTGAATTTTTCCATGAGATGAATCATAGGGTAGAAACTCCTTCTTCACAAATGGTTTATTCGAATGTTGAAATAGGTCATTCATCTTTGAGTGCTGAAATGCAAGTTGATTCTTCTGTGTATGATAAGGATGATGACTACTATGACCGACCATGCCTTTGACTACTTAGCAATTCCTTAGCTCTAGCCCCACCTAGAGAGCATGAGGAACATGATGATTTTGTGTGTGATGATGTAGAAATTGATGAACCATTGTCCACACCATTGTCCATGCCTTTGTGTGAAGAAAAGGTTGAGTTTATTGAATGTCATGATGCTTGTGAGGTAATTGAGCATGATTTTGTTGAGAATGAAATTGAATCCGTTGTGATTGAATGTGTGCTTGATATCGAATTGTTCACTTTCATTGAGGATCATTGTATTAGTGAGGCATTAGCTACCCTTGTATGTGAGCCTATTGATGTGCATACTTGTGATGATGTGCATAATTCTTTGGGGATTGATCATGATTGTTTGAACTTGGTTGTTAATGATGATGCTTTTGATGGTGACATGTTTTATGAGTCATTCACGATGAGTTATGACCCGGAGCCTTCCACTTTCACTTTTGATGTTGTTTTGAATGATGCACCTTTGTCTTTTGATGTTGATAGTTCTTCTTGTGAGTCTAATATTGACGAAGATGAAGATGTGCTTGTTTGTGAAGTTGGGAGTGTTATGATGTGGTCTAACCCTTTGTTTTCCTTATCACCTATTGACGATTATGATGATTATTTGGATGAAAGTTGTGATTTGGAATCTGTGTTTGATCAAAATTGCGGGGTTTTTGCATTTTGGACCCCGAACTTTAGGGGTATTTATATTATGAACCCTTGGTTTTCAACTTTAATTTTTTGGACCCTAAAATTTGTTGAATGAAGAAAAAAGAACCCTAAAGTTTGTGAATTTAAAAAAAAGCCCCTGTCTCATTCTTTGTTTTCCTCCCATGTTCGAATTTGTCTCCCGTTTGACGTCAAACTTCAGGATTATGGTTAAAACTGATATTGAAGTTATAATAAACCTCTCTTATTCATTTCAAGGCTACTTAGACCCCTGCATACAGGATTTAAGTACTCCAACATGAATTAGAGAGGTTCATTATAACATTAATATCAGTTTTGACATTAGCTTTGAAGTTTGACGCTAATCGCGAGTGAAATTTAAATGCGGAAAGGAAAAGAAAAACGTGAAACGAGCTTTCTTTCAACGTCACAAACTTTAGGGTCTTTTTTTTCATTCTACAAATTTTAGGGTCCAAAAAATTAAAGTTGAAAACCAAGGGTTCAGAATGTAAATACCCCTAAAGCTCAGGGTCCAAAATGCAAAAAACCCTGAAAATTGCATGGATATTGAGTTTGACCCATTGTTGGCATCCAAGTAGTCACATGAGCATGTTCAGGAATGTGTTGTATTGCCTCCTCCTGTTGATTTGTATACCCAATCTCCATTTACGACTCAGTGGGAGGATCCTTTTGTCATGTCTCACTTCACCATGCCTAGGAAAGTCTTGTACATTCTTGTAGTTCGTTCTTTCTATGACTTTTCTAAGGCATTGGATAAACTGTTAAGAGCACTAATGTTTGTTGATGTGCTATTGCGAGTGTGCTCTTACCTACACCACTCTGAGATGCATGAGAGGATACATGATTTGTTACTCCGGGCGTTGAATGGTTCTGACTTGGAGCCCGATATCTTGAGGTGAGAAGGAATGAGCTTATTGATAAGAAACCTTCTAGGTAATATCCTTCCTCACCTATCTTGTACAGTTAGTAAGTCGGTTTTCTTTTCTTCTTCTATTTTCTTTTTATGTGTTTCTTTTTCTTTTATTTTGGGGTGCTTGCTTACCTATTTCTTTTTCCATTTTGAGGACACGACAACCTTTTTGTGTTGGAGTGGGAGGGTAGTATGCATTCCGGTTTTTGAGTCCAAAAAAAAGAAAAAAAGAGTAAGAGTTGTTTTGTGAATATTTTAGTTTAGTTACTTAGTTCATTAGTCCTTAGTGTCTTGTATAGTTTGTTTTTCTTTTTGATCTTGCATGTGAACCATCATACATAGTATGCTTTTCTTGTTTATTTCTGACCTATGTGTGATGTTCTTTGGATCGTGGATTGAGTGCTTTTATTGAAGACCTCGAGGTAACCTCTTTCCACTCTCTTTATGTGAATATAACATTGATCAATGTTGCATGCTTGGTTTTCTTTTTGAGTGGCGAACCCCTTGATGTATGATTGTTGGGAATATTTTGTTGTTGGAGCCGTGTGGGTTCGGGTCGCCACCGCTTTTTATGTGATAAGTTTTTGTATATATGTTCTTCTTGGTTTTCTACCTTACTCGAGACACCCTTCTCATGATGGAGACATTGTGATGTTTTGTGTTGGAGTGGGGGTGTTATTTTCCATGTGTCATGGGTAGATCACCTAGTTTTTGAGTCTTTGTTTTTGTTTTTCGTAGTTTGTGTCTAAAAATTGAAAATTTTGTGTGTGAAAAGAAAGAAAGGGGAGAAATGTTGTGAATAACCCAAAAGTTTCTTTTTCTTTTTGAAGATGTTTCCGTTCACAGTTGTGTAGATAGTTGTCTAATCAGTTGATTCACTCAGTTAGAAGCGGCCGGTATGAATAATGATAGGCCTTAGGAAGGATTTTTGCCATGACTTATCTCTATTAGACCTTTACATGGAATGGGAAAGTGGAATCCTCAAATCTTACACGCTTTGATTGTGTCTTCTTACCTAAGTTAGACGGTTTTAGTTGTTCAATTGCTTAAGCTCTTAATTAATGAATTAATTAATTACTGTCGGGCCTACCGTCATGGGTTGGTTTGGGTGGATCGGCACCCTATGCCCCTTAAGTGCAATGACTCACGTATGGAGAAACCCAGTAGGGAGGGTAACCCTTTGCGAAGGCCGGTGCTTAAATCCCGCAAAACCCGACACAAACGTTCTAAAAGACACAAAACAGATTGAGTGGAGAGAAAAGAGCGTAGGTTTTGAAAAAGAAAGAAAAGAGCGAAGCAAGAAAAAGAAAAAAAGAGTTGAGCAAAAGAATGGTAAGAAAGAGCAAGAAAAAGCAGAAAAAGAAAGAAAGAGCGAAGTAAGAAAAAGAAAGAAAAGAGAGGTTGAAAGAAAAACCAAAAGTGAAGTAGGATAGATAATCTCGAGCTTGAGCATGAGAACAACTCTGATTGTCTGGTTTAGGATAGGAAGGACCGACTAGAGCCCACTTGCACATATGCACGAGGTGTTTTCCTCATCAGGAAGTGTTCTGGTTCAAAATCTCAAAGATTGGCAGTTTTCCAACCTTCGTGTCTTAATTTGTTTATACATGCTTCTTCCAATTGATTGTTGAGGCGGGTTGGGGAACTAGGTGCATGATTGGGGACGGGAATATTTTCTTTGCTTTTGTTTTGTTTCATTTTTCGGTTTTCACTTCTTTTTCTTTCCCCTTTTTCTTTTCTCGTGGCTTTTGTGGGTATAGTTGCTATAGACCCTCACGAGACCTACCTCGTCCACCCGGGCTACCGGGGGGTTTAAAGGGTTTGATGCATGTGCTAAATGCATCCGCGATTCCTGCGAAAGTGAGTTAGGGTTTTTAGTTTCTTTTTCTAGTCCTTTTCTTTATTTTTAGTTTGCTCGGGGCGAGCAAACCCTTGTGTTGGAGTGTTGTTCGGTCTCGTTCCGAGCCGATTTCTTCTCTTTTATAGGGTATTTTTGCTTGTCCCCTTAATAATTATTTTAGTAGTTTTATTATGTTTTACTCTATTATCAGATTTTATAGCATTTTATTATTTTTCACTTATCTTACATATGCCTAATAAGAACTAGCACTTGCCAATCATTACCTTCTCAATCTTCTCAAATGGAGTTTCGTCCCCGAAATTCAAATTATCAACCAACACCTCAAATAAGAGTCATTCTTAGACCCGGTGCTTCCTCAAAAGCATTTATTCAACCTCAATATTTACCAAAGTCAGATTATACCCAACTGAAACTTAAAGCTTTCATGTACTTAAGCCATCAAAATCATTCTTAATCACCACTTCTATTTTAGAACCACTAGTAATGGTAATTATCAAATCCACCACGTGTTTCAAGCACAAAAGTATAGTGACCAGAGTTAGACGATAACCTTCCTTCGTGCCTCTCGCCATTTATTTTCCATTAATAGTAATTCCCATAGCCAAAACCAAAATATAAGTAACCAATACATGATCAAACACTTCACTTAACTCCTCAAACACCCTAAGCTCTAGATACTCATTACGTTTAATTTCTTCCCTAATAGTTCTGGATAATAGACGTCACCATCAACAGAGATTGACAAATCAAAGAAAAATGCTCTAATAAACATGTGATGATCAAACGAACTCAATTGAATGATACTCAATATAACTAATCAAATAACATTTCCACAGATTCATCAAATGTAAATAGATTATCTCAGAAAATGTTCAGCCACACCAATCAGATGATACTCATACAAAACTTAATTAGGTGGGATTCAGACAGTGTTGTGGGCATCAAACACCTGCAGCTTTACTCATGGGTTATACCCACTTCTCATACGAGCGACTCAATTCGTGTATGCAATCATAAATAAAAGGCTCGTAACAGGGAATAGCCAGTTACGTACATAGACTCACATGTATACATATATCAAGATGAGACCTGAATTGTGAATATACAACATAAAACTCATTTTAAACTTTCAAGGGAGAAATACTAAAATCAAACAATTATAAATCAAGTATATCTCCATCCTATAGTGAATAGAACTCTTTCAAAGTAACACTTTTTCATTCTTAACAATCTAACCATCCAAATAACTTCTCAGCTTGTAGGTAACATAATAATAATTGCACCATTCCACTTCAATAACAGCGCCCTCAACCATTACATAACTAGAAAAAGAAACATTTTTATTATTTTTTTTTCCACCTCACGTTTCCTCACATTCCTTGATTCATGACCTTAATACAACTTAAGATCCCTATAATTACAAAAACCTTGAAAGATCTTGCTTAGTTCAACATTACCTTAAAAGTATTCACTTACTCCAATACTCTAGGTACCAAGATTAAATTTAATCCTTAGCTCGAAGTCTCATAATCGATATCCAAAAGTCTAGTTTAAATGTGCGATCATCAACAAAATATTCTTCTCAACTTTTGTAAAACCCCGAAAAATTCGAAGGTGTTGACCGGTACGACGTTAATAATTTAGTTTGACTCCGTTTACTTGAGAGTTCGTCTGCGATTATTTCTTCTAACGCTTGGGCTCGTAGGACCGTTGGGAGACTGACAAGGGTGTTCTAAAAAATTTTCTAGGCGCGTGGGAGTAGGGTAATTTGATAATTTTATGTGATTAATATTGTATGATTTGATGAGTTTTTCTTTTAATTATTTATGATTTATGTGTTTTTCTTTTAATAATTTATGTGGTTATAATTATTTTAGAAACTAAAAATTATATTTTCTCCTATGACTATTTTTAGTTGCAAGTTATTAGTATACTTTTTCCCCAAGTTATTTTATTATCAATTTTACTTAGTATATTGTGCTAATTTAGTCAACTAATTTTACAAACCCTAAACGTAACCATAACCTCTATCTCCCGGAGCACCCCGACGACCACTGCGACTCCACCGACCTTCACCGACGACGCTCCACCGTCCGACGCTGCCGACCCCGGCCCGTTCTGCCCAGTAAACCTATATGTAAACCCTAAACCCATGCTACTACCTTATTCTGCTCATGTGTCATTCATACTTTTTTTTTTCATTATTATGATATGATTAGTATTATGTTAATGGTTCTTATTATTCTTATTATCAAGTTAGGTTGCATGCATGAAAACTGATGTAGTATGTGACGTGGGGTTAGAGGGTGTGAGTACTAAAATGGTTCTTAACTTCTTATTATTCTTAGAAGTGTTTCAAAGTATTTGCACAATACAGTGTTAGTAATGGCGACTGTGAAGCATAATATTTAGGGTTTTGTTTTTATATTAAATTATGCATGATTTAAGTGTGATTAAATGATTAATCTGATTTTATATATTCTTAGTGATTTGTGGTGCTTGTAAATTTTTAAATGTTGTATGTTTCAGTTTTGGAAGTATTTCGCAAAGTGTGAATAGATTTTGAGAAATTTTAATTAAAACCATAAGTTTGCGATTATTATTATATGATAGCTTTTAAAAGGGTCTTGTTAAATCTTCTTATGGTGTTTACATAGTAAATTATATTGTGGTTGTAAAGTTTTGATCTTGATATGTTAATCGTATTATTATTGATTATTATCATATGTTATCTTTTACTATGAGTTTTATCGTTTCTTTATTTTATAAAATACTTCAATTTTTGGTCATGAGTGAAGGTTTAGAATTCTTGCTGTGTGTGATTTATTCTATAAATTTTCGAGGTCAAAAAAATTCAAGTCTTATGCTGATCTTTACGTTATGTTTTAAAGAAATTGCTTAATTTGAAAATTTAATGTGTTTATGTGAGAAATTGTGTTAGTTTATGTGTAAGTTGACCTTGGTTGTGTTAAGGGGTGAAGGAGAAGGTATTTGACCTTAGTAGATTGTTTAGAGACCTAAGTTGGAGTCTCGGAGTGGTTTGATGTAGAATTAGGATCGACAAACCCAAAATGAAAACGGGTCAGATTGGACAGATTTCATAAGTCGTACTAAATCGGTCACCATAATTCATGTAGTTAATATTTAGCCATACCATTTGGTCTGGAGGTATCTTAGGATGTTAGCTTTCATAGGAATTTTGCAGATTGGGATTTGGAGGTGTATATTCTGAATTACGACCCAAATAGAGCACCTAGGTTAGAACTAGACAAGTTGTATAGTTGGCTGTTTTTTAGGACCCTAGGGGGTGGTTTAGGTCTCGGGGCCAACATAAGAGTTTTAGTAGACATCCCGAGGTTTCCAGAAAGTCCAAAACCATACCCATAGGATGTCGGGAAGTCAAGTTATGGTTCGTTTTACCCAGACGTTACAATCTGTCCAGTTATTTTCTTTTGAATAAATGTATTGTGATGTGTAAATTATTCAATTAATTGTCATATGGAAGTGTTGTGATATGAGATAATTTGATAATGTGAGATATGTTTAAAATGTTAATTTATGATTGATGGGAACCTTATAGTGTTCCTAGGGGTGGGTTAGGAAGAAATTAGATTGCGTTAACTCCGTACGACACGTTTTTAATTTTAGAAATTTCGTTATTTCTAGGCGCGTTCTAAATCGTTCGATCTAGTGAGCTCAAGTGTGTTCTGAAGTAAGGAGAAGAATTGTCAGGTAATGTCTATGTCCTAATCCCCACTGGGATGCGCTTTATGTGTTTTATGGTTTTAATATAGTTTTGGAAATTGCATCCCGAAAGGGGATTTTATGGTGAAAATTGGCTGTCTATTTTGGATGTGGTTTATGTTTCTTGAGTTGGTAAAATGTGGACAGTCGTTTACGTGTGATTTGGAAATGGTTTTGGAAAGTTGGGATTGGATTGGATTGGATTGGATTGTTTGAGTTGGATTGGTACGATATTAAACCTGATTAATAATTCAAACGTGACGTAAATGCGGGTTCGGGCAACAGCCCTGAAGACCAGGTTCTCGGTATCTTGTAGGGGGGTTGTCAAGAGATCAGGGATGCCTGATAGGTGCTACTTCCCCGGGGTTAGTTTTATGCACGTGTGTGAAATGGATGGCCATTCGTATATTGAGATTGTGATTGATTGAATTTGATATTGAGATTGAGATTGTGATTGGATTGTGATATGATTATAGCGAAGTCATTGGACTTCGAGGGCCAAATAAGCAAGGTCTGCCCGCTTAATAAATTTGAAGGATGGTTATGGTTGGTTTGGGAAAGAAAGTTTGTTTCGAAAAGATTTGACTTGTTCACTTCTCCCCCAAAAATGAATTGAAATGGATTTCAAATTGTTTTGACAGTTAGGGGTAGACATTATTGAGTCCTCATGTTTTTAAATGTTTTGTTTTCAGGTTATGCATTCTATGATGGGGACGGGTGTTAGCAGTGAGGACGACGCAACTAGTCTTGAGAATAAGTTTAGTTTACGTTTAGAATTGCGTTCGTAATGTTAGTTTATGTTATTCTAGAATTTGAAAGTTCTTTTGGTTATTAAATTGAAGTAATTAATGATTAGTTGTTAGTTTTTCCTTTCTTGCCTTGTATTCTTTCGGGAATACGGCAGTAACGCACAATTAAAAAGAAAAAAAAAGAGACTCCCGCTGTTACCGTTAGTCAACGTTTGACTTTTTCATAATTGAATTTCCAGGGCGTTACAACTTTTATCTCCAAATCAAGTTCTTTTTTTCCTTAAAAGAGATCCTTGAAATTCCATATCCTGACCAAAACCGATCATAATCCCAATATTACTCTGAAGCCCTTCATCTGCTCTCAATACTTCAATGGAACAATGTTCATTCAAACATACGTGAAATCTCCAACTTACCGTACCACCTAAAATCAAATTAACCACGAGATTAAGCACAAAACCTTCACTTCAACTATATCCCTCAACTCAAGCATTGACCAACACTTTCCTAACAAAGATTCCTTTAACCCCAAGACTTCGACTTAGAATGAATCGCGTTTAATCACAACCAGTCATGTAACCCCCAAACCAAAATTTAAATCAAAGGACAACTTTTCATAGGGATTTCAAGTTTTCCTCAGGTCCATAAATCAAAGTTCATCCCCAATCATCATAGTGCATACACCAAAACCCCATAAATATAATTTGAAGCCTTAACTAAACCCAAAGTGTTTAATAGAGATACGCGAGAGATTCAATCGAACATAATATTCCCGAATACTCAACTTCATACTCCAACAATAATATTAGCTTCATGCATAACACCTCTTGGTACGAGAAATAATAAATCAAAACAAATGTTGAAAATAAAACACATTAATAGAAACATGAAGAAATAATCAAACCAGTGCAACCCAACCCACACCTATACTCACACTCCGATTTTAGCTTCCTAAGGTCTAACTAAACCTAAGAGACACTTAGGAGCTACTAGGTCGCAACCCAGAGCTCTGATACCATTCTGTAACGCCCCACAACTCCTTTGGGCGTGTGATCAAGAAGATAGCACCCAGACAAGTCCAAGTGTGTTAGTTTTCTCAGCTTACTGATCCTCTTGGGAAGCAACTCTAAATTTCAACACGCTCTGAGGTCTAAGATCCTCAGCTCGCGAAGATGGCATACAGAGCTTAGGAGTTCAAGAATCCCCAGCACCCCTTGCAGGCTCAAAAGCCTTACTTTTCTCAACTTGCCTAAGTTTCTCAGGAGCTCGAAAATGTTCTTGGCTTCAATGTGCTGTCTTTTCGAGTGTTGGGTCATCTTGCTTTTGTGATTGTGGCACCATCTGACTCCTAGGTGGAGCACCCTGACATCCCGTAGTCCCAACACCCAGGTGCGTTTCATGTCAAGCATCAACATATCCTCGTTGAACAACGTGTGCACCGACGTTGCCTTGCCATTTTTCTGTTACATGTCCCTGGAAGGCTGCACTGGCGAAGAAGACTTATCGTGTTGGGGGACCCTTTTCAGCTTCGCAACCCTGTCAACCAATGAAGAGTCCCCATTGAAATGTATGTTCTCCAGCTCGGATCGTAGGTGTTGGTGCAGCTTGTACCTGTTACAACCCTTCCCTTTTCTTTCTGTAGTGTCAGCAACTGCATGAATGAATCCCAGCTTCACAAGCTGGTCCAATATTTGTTCGGCTTCCTTAGGATTCCCTTTTCCTGCCCCAACACCAACGTACCAGTAGATCAAATCCCGCTTCTTAACCTCCACTTCATCGGGGCACGAATAGAGACGAAACAGAATGGATTTGTGTCGATCATCAGGAACAAATTCATCAGCATCATCATCATCATTTCTGATGGTGGTCCACTGATCAGGCACATCAGTGATGCAGTTGATGATTCTGAAGTAACTGTCACCAATTCTGTGAGTTACAGGTTTCATGGAGCTCGATCGAGCAGTAAGAAGAAGCCCTGCAGGAACTCCTGCTTGACCTTGTTGTTGTTGTTATCGTCTCCATTCACAGACCATGCTATAAAGGTCTTGAACCACTCTCACAGCTTCTTGCACATCCATGATCTCATTGTTTGTGTCTCCATTGCTAGGACTGGGAGTAAATTGATTGTTCCTCCACGTCGGATTACTGTGGAACGCATGCAGAAGGGCTTTCAGAGCTCTATCATACCTGTTGAGCGACGAAAAAATTCTTGGAATGTTTGATAGGCTTCTTGGGATGTTTGATAGGGTTCTTGGAATGCTGGTTTCATCCATTGGGCAACAATATGGGATGGTGGATGGTGATGATGGTGATTTCTCTATGGATTAGAGAGTTGACTATTTAGAAAGACAAGCAGGAGTGCAGAGTGCTTCATTAACATTTCATGTCCTTGCTGACAACTTTGACATTCATGTCAAGTTAGACATATATACAGGCTATTATATATTTTCTTATATAGAAAATGATTGATTTTCTGTTTGGGGTTTCCTCCTCCTATATATGTTGCTAGCTCTTCATCATGCAAACTTTATGAACTATAATCCTTCAAAAAGTAAAAGATATTACATTACAGTGATGTTGAGAAAGTATGAAATTTACATGGCATAAGCTTACAAATCAACTCCTTCAGAATTCACACAAGGTGCAATCATTTCAGGGAAAAAGTTTACAGATGTCTTGATACTTCAATAAATATAATTATGCATGGAGTTGAATTGTTCGCAATCCTGTAATTTTTTTGTTCAAGTTCAACATCATCTGGCATGGGCATCTCCTCGTTGAGCTGGGCTATTGTTTGTAGATTGATGAGTGCAAGGTACGTACTCGTCTCATCTTCTAATGATGGTTCCTGTGAGATATACAGATTAGTGCAATGACATCTGTCGTTCGATCCAGTTGCCTACAAATTACGTACCCCCTTCATTCCTAAACATCTGTTACCGTGCACATAGGAATTTCTTAACATATGTAATGATCCATCATGTGAACATACTACCATTAGACTCCTTGTTCAAAATACTTTCACACAAGCATAATTTCAACTTTCCTGAGAACATACTGTTAAAAAATAAATAGTTAAAATTTGATAATAAAGACGATGAAAAATCAAAAGTGGCAATGTTCTTGGACAACAATGTTGAAAGGGCGGGCGTTACCTCATTAGTGGCAATAAATGGCTGCAGAGATTCGAGTCCACAACTGACATGACAAACAAAGCCACCAGGACATTTGTCGCAACGATAAACAGGATCTTTTGGGCCTCTTTTTTCCTCGCAAATGTCGCAGTAGAGGTTATCGGGGTCCTAGCCATCCAAGCCAGGTTCAGGCTCGAAATACAGGGGATGGTGGTGGATCGACCGAAACTCTCGAGTGGATTGTAGTTAATGTTTATGGATAGGATAGTTGTAACACAAGATTCCATCACCCATCATAATCTGAGAGCACATAGTGCATCTGGATACAAATGTATGAGCCGAGTAAACGGATCATAATCAAGTCGTAGCTCGATCAGTCTGGTCTCAACCAGTACAAGAGATTTGACAAATATACAACTAGTTCGATCTCTATCTCTGTGATCTTGCATGAACAAGAGACGGTATATAGAATATGAGCAACTTCTATTATTGTTGTAGTTGACTTTTGGGAATATTTGTATTATATTCTCATTCAATCCCTGTCTACTGAGTTGGATCGATCCTCATCTAATCGGTGGATAGTTGCTTGTTTTGAATGGTGTCAAATATTACAATATCTCATGGAGGAGTTCCATGATTGCTATGTTAAGTTTACTGATTCTAAATTTGATTAATTTTATTGGATTATAGTAATCATTAACCGCCTATAGAATCAATGACAAGATAGTTTGTTGTACTTTAGCCTATACAGTAGAATGCTATATTATGTCCTCCTTTCATTTACGTTGTTCTTTCATTATTATTCTGGATATTTGAATTGTCCTATATATTATTTACTTCAACTGTAATTCTGTTCTAATATTTATTTATTTCTTTTGTACCCAACCCGTTTCAACTTTTTTGTGCATGTTTATTCGAAAGAAACTTTGAGATGAAATTGGAGGATCAATAAAAGTCCAAATCTATGATCAGAATTAACTAAATGTAACCACTCAGGAGTCTGTGACTTCCACTATTGTTTTGTTTACTTCAAACACATGTGCCAAAAGGGAAAGAGTAAGCGGAGGACATTGGTTCGGTCCAAGGGTCGGCAAGGGGCCGAGTCGATTCAGGAATGATCCATTAACCAAATAAGATCGGTTGGATCAATGTTAGCTCATCGAAATTGTGGGGTACATTGGGCTTTTTAAAAAAGATTATATGGTTAATGACCAAGAAGGATGGCCCATATTGCATTTTGCCAGTTTGGTATTGCCTGGACTGGGAAGCATTAAAATGTGGGGTCATGCAAATCTAACTCATCTCCCCATCTCCCTCCTCTTCTCTCTCAGCCAAAACAGGGGAAGGCAGGGTCCTTCATCTCCCTCATCTTCATCTTCTTCGTCGTCGGAGGTTGTTTCTCTCTCTTCCGGCTCTTCTCCTGCCGCCGCTCCATCCTCCGATCCTCCGGCGGCGATGTCCTCATCGTCAGAGGATCCGTCCGCCCCTTCCACCGCCTTCGGCGGCCAGCGATTCGTCACCGTCGAGCGTCGGGGCGATTACTCCGTCGTGCACCGGTGGACCGTCGCGAATTTCTCGAGAATCAAGTCTAGGGCTCTGAGCAAGTACTTTGACGTTGGAGGTTTCGATTGTCGGCTTTTGGTTTACCCTAGAGGTGATTCTCAAGCTTTGCCCGGTTATATCGCTGTGTATCTTCAGATTATGGACGATTCGAAGAGTATACACAGGGATTCGTGGCATAGGTTTTCGAGCAAGAAGAAATCGCATGGGTGGTGTGATTTCACGCCGTGTTCGAGTGTTCTTCAACCTAAGGCTGGGTTTGTGTTGAATGGGGATTCTGTTTTGATAATGGCGGATATTTTGATACTCCATGAGAGTGAGTTTTACGAAGGATAACAACAATAGTAACAACAACAGCAACAGTGGGAGTAGTAATGAGGGTCTTTTTGGGGGTGGGGCAGGGGTTTCTGGGATTCGGAACGGGTCGTCTTCGTCGTCGTCGGATTTTCTTAGTGGGAAGTTCACTTGGAAGGTTCATAACTTTAGTTTGTTCAAGGAGATGATTAAGACCCAGAAGATTATGAGTCTGGTTTTTCTGTTTTGGTAGAAGATGAAGAGGAGGGATAAGAAGGGCTCTGCCTTCCCCTGTTTTGGTAGAGAGAGAATATGAGGGAGATTGGGAGATGAGTCAGATTTGCATGGTCCCACATTTTAATGTAAATTAGGACTTCCTAGTTCATACAGTATCAAACTGGCAAAATGCTATATGAGACGTCCTTCCTTATCATTAACCCAAGATTATAATGCTATGCAACTTAAATATAGGAGGAGTACTTGAAAAGTAAGTATTTCATCTTTCCATTCAATAATGATCATGTATTCATGGATACCCTACAAAGACTATGATATTCCTCAAAATAAAAAAAAATAAAAAACAAAGACTATGCTAATTAACGAAAAGTCCAAACTATTGGATGATCACTTGATTACACAGCCCTCTACTATTCATATGGGCCTAGTTTCATTTAGGCCGATCACTTCACTTTCCTTTCCAACCCAAACATGATGTATGTGGTTATCTTTGAAAAGCTATGCAATTTAAAAGAAGAAATCAAGCTGCAAGGCTATGTTAATACACACATGGTGTCATGGGCCATTATCCTCTCCCTCAAAAGATCTCTTGATAAGTTGTACAATACCCACATTTATAAACTCAGGACTTAAATGCATTTTGATATATGATGTTTTTTCAGTGACTATGTAGGAGTTTGATAAGTAATGTTAAGTAGATTTATGTAGGTTTTGATAGTTTAAGTAGAAGTAGATAATATATTGTTGCAGAAATAAAAAAAGTTATGAAAATCTAGATAGAAAAAGTATAATTAGATAGAGTAGATAGAAAAATATTATGCTTAGTTTACCATTGTATAGAACATGACCCATGTTTTAAAATATTAGCGATGCCACAAAACTTTAATCTCAAGAATAATCACCAACGAACTTATACCTGGGAGTAAGAGATAATTATCAAATTATTTAATTTATTTATGATAAACATGATACTATATATACCTTTGACTATATATAGAATTACTCCCTCCGTTTTTTTTAATTGTCTTTCATGCTTTTTGAGGTCCATCTTTAATCAACAATTTCACCCATAATACTTATATAAAGATCTACGATATTATACTTTTCTGATAGTATTTTTTTATAATGAATCTAACAACATCAATTTTGTATGATAAATCATTGTACAAATTAAGATATAAGCGGTCAAAATTTTTGACACAATTACCAAGGTAACAATTAAAAAAACAAGAGGGATTATATCTTTTTAGGGCTATATATAGAATTATATAAGCAACGGCCCATATTAAATTCCCTCACACATTGCTCTAAAAATATAAATACAAACACAAATTACAAATATTTGATGGGTGGTTTCAAACTCTTTCATAGATGGACTCGAAAATTGACAATTAAAAGTTGACACCTCATTTGGACTATATAAAACCAAAACTACTTTTCAGGTTGTGATTTGCTTTAATCCACGAATGGAAGCCCACCACTTTTAATGCTTTACACACCCTTTGGGCCCACGCTTAGTTAAACCTAATTAACTTAACTTAATTCAATTTATCTGTATCTAATCTAATCGAACTCTCTAAAAATATCAAAATTAAAAATAATTTTTTAAATAAAAAGCAAATTCAAACAATATTATTTTAATATCAAATCAATCCACTTTTTTCAATATTTATATAACTTTTTCATTTATTTTTGTAAAAATATTTAAATTTTTTAATAAAATATTTCATCCAACAACTAACTTAACTCAAACCTCCTATGCTATCCTATCCTAACTTATTTTTTTAACTAACTTAATTTGAACCTAACCTAACAAAAGAACTGGACCTAATTGTTTTAGGTTAAAATTTGCCAATTTTAACGAATAATATTTATATATCTAGTACAATAAAATGATTCATATATATTGATGTTTATTATATAAAATCATTATTATTTTTATTAGAAATAAAAATATATTTTTTTCAAAAATATAATTTTATATTTTTAATAAAAAAAATCATTATAATACTGCCGTAAATAGTGACTACCTAATCTTGAAGAAAGTCGGTTGCATGAAAAGTAATGTGAGGACGATGTGATTGATATATTGTGAATAGACAACGCAATAACATAGTAATTCTGACCCTTTTTAAAGAATATCCCAATTTCTCCAATTAATATATGCTCTTCTTTATGTTTGTATATATATACCTTAAAGGGTTAAAGTTTGGTCCACATAATTTGTATGGTTCGGGTTCCTATATTAATGTTGTGGCAAGTAGGCAAGCCTTCGGTTGCTTTGAAACATACTAATATATATGTATATGTATTGGCGGATCTAGGATCTCAAGTGAGTGGATTCAACAAAAAGTTGCTAAAACAAACTAATAAAATTTAATTGTAATAAATATATAATACCTTCGTCCCTAAATGAGTGCAAATTTCTTAATTATCTTATCTCTTTTTATTTGTCAATTTTACGATTCCAATAAGTAAGATACTCATGTTACTCTTAATTAATGAATGAAATATTTTGGTTAACCTTTTAAAATATTCTCCTTTATTCCTACTAAGCGAAATGGTATATTTTTCCAAATATGATTTTTTTTACCCAATTTTCGAGATACATTGGACTCCTAGAGTTAGTTTTAGCGACTCTCTATAAGGGACGGAAGTAAACAACATAACCCTAAAACATAAAAGAACCAACAAATAAAGCATTGAGAGTGTCACAAAACCAACACAAGTGAACGGTTAACGAGTGTCTCAAATTTCAATTTAACCACATTGATTCATTAATAAGTTGAGTAAATTAGACATCTAATAATTCAATTAGCTAGCAAGTAAGCATTCGAAATCTCAAAAATTGATAATCTCGAAAATCACACAGAAAAACAGTAAGTTATGCATCCAATCAATTAGCAATTTAAATTTGATTATATTGACTTAGTTTACAAATAACAAATCAATTTAAAATGCAAACCCGAACTTAGCCACTAGAGAATTGAGAATACTAAAATGTTTAGAGAATTGAAAATGAATTAATCGTAACTAGAGAATTGAGAATATAAAAACAGAAAAAAATCCAAATATTAGAACATTTAGCAAGTCTCAAACCCACATCCCACAAGCTGCTAATAAATAATAAATCAATGGACTAACCACAAAGATACAATTTGCCCATTGATGATTTTGCTAGGATATGAATATATCTCTACTCTAATTAATGGGGAAACAGTGAGTTAAAAATTCCAAACATTGCATCTAGTCGGCCTCGAACTCGCATTTGGTGTTTGTTTTATCACTTTAATTTTTGTTCCTAAATTTTGTTGTAGTTTCCATCATCTCAATTAGTTTTGCCGTAATTGCAACATGCAGAAATTTTCTCTGAAATCCCTCACAACATATATTGTGATTAGTTATATTATCTTTTTAAAGCACATATTTAAAAGCTTTCTTTTCATATAAATATTGGAAAATTTAAATTGTTTTATTAATTTTTATGTGCTTAATCTAATAGGGTTTTTTTTTGCTTTTTGGATCCCGAACTTTGGGGTATTTATTTTCTGGACCCCCATATTTCAAAGTTTATATTTTAGACCCTATACTTTGTCTCTGACCACAATATGGACCATATACTTTGTCTCCGGCAACAGTATGGACCCCCATGTTTCAAAGTCATAATCGATTTTTTTCTTTCGAAAATTTTCCAGCCGCAAGTTCTTCTTTCTCTTCTCGCACAATTTCCAACCCCATATGAGCATAAATTTTCCAAAAAAGTTACAAAAATTTAACAAAAGTTACCAAAATTTAACTTTTACCCTACTATTTTTTATCCATGTATTTTACACACCCTCAGCTGTCAAAGTCTGATCAATTTCAAAACAACAGTCAAAAGAAGAAAAAAATGATAAAAGGTCATATCGGGAAGTTTAGGCAACAATTAGGCCATCGCCGGAGTCAAACATAACTTTGGGTCATATTTTTTGGGTCCACAAAGTATATGGTCCAAAATATAAATATTGAAATATCGAAGTCCAGAAAATAAATACCCCAAAGTTGGGGGTCCAAAAAATAAAAAACTCAATCTAATAGCGCTTTTAATGTCTTGTTTTTATTGCATTTGCATTAGCTATAATTTGATATGTACATATCCACAGTCAGGTTACTAAAACATTAAAAATCTCAAATCTCAAAGTTCTTCCACATAGTATTTTAATATTGAGGAAGAAATCAATTTTCATTGAATAGTTCTATATATCATTTATATTCTTTGTCCAAGTCAATATTGCTTACCACTATTAGAAGATTTTTAAGTTTTAAGGGACTACGTACGAAGCAATACTAGTACTTGTATAACTATTGAAATAGCTTCACAAAATTAATTTTCTTCAATATATGTTGAGGTCAATTATGCACGTCTTTAGAAAGCATATACATTAAACATTCCCTTTTTTTTTCTTTTGTTAAAAAAAGGAGCAATATCTCATGGAAAGAGATTAGGCTTTGGATAAAGATTTTGTGATAAAATAAGATTATATGGATATCTGATTCAAAGAAGACAACAAGGGATTAAGATTTAATTAGGATAAAGATAATAGTAATAGTAAATAGGACAAATGTTTGATTATTGTTTGTTTGTTTGTCTGCTTTAAATTGAAGTGCTAATGCAATCCTTTGACATTAATTATCCCAATCTCTAGTACGTTGTCTCCTATCACACCTATGGTCACGCTTTCCTAATCCACAAATCACATGGGTGGCAAATTTTATTGATATATATGCATGTTATTTTTGGTTTTTTAAATTTTAATACTTTATATTAATAATATTTTTTATTATTTAAACCTAATTAAAATATTGTATTAGGCTCCACTTATTTACCATTTACCATCTATTAATTTTTTCAAATAAAAAGAAATATGATAAATAATTTTCCCCATTTCCTTTTATCAGTTTTTTTGGAGGTGTGGTGAGGGAAAATCAATATCACAAATCTTTAGGATAGTTAGTAAAAAATTAATCAAATATATTTTAATTAAAATTAAAATTTAGGGTTGATTCAATAACTATTAAAATAGAAAATAATAATTAATATCTTATTAAAATTGTAAAATAACATATCTATAATAATATAAAAGTAATATATTCGAAATTTGAAATACTAAACCCAGAGTGATTGTAGGGTTATCGGTTAGATTAAAGAAAAAAAATTGATTTAAAAATATAATAAAAAATTCCCGGCCATGAAATAATAAAAAAAAACGATATAAAAAAATAACAAACAAGAAGTCTAATCAGATTAAGAGTCCACCTTATCTAATTAGAAATCTACTTTCCAGCCCAATTAGGACTCTAACTCCCACCCAAATCTAATTAGAACTTTATCTCTCACCCAAATCTAATTATGACTCTTTCTCCCGACCTAATATATAAACATCGAAACATCTTTCATTCTCTTCCAATCTGTCAACTATTAACATTTGAAGCAACCATTGAATTCTCGGCAAACCTGCAAATACAAACAGTTTAGTTTTCGAAAGTACTATTTCCTCGTCAACTCCACCAAATATTTCGGTTTTTTTCCAAATCAAATACTGCTTTATATTCTATCTCTATCTCTTTCATCTCTCTCTCCCTGAACTCTACCCTAATTTCGTTCTTGCTTCCCTTTCTCTATCTCTGTCTTTCTTTATCTCAAATCAAGAGCAGTATGCATATCAAATTCTTTCTGATTTTAGCTGCAATTTATTAGGTGCTCTTGGAGCATGTACTCCAGATTCTACAATTGTTCACTCTGATTATTATGATTGTTCACTTACAAATATCCGGAACACATGCTCCGGGTGCATCTAATAGATATTGGATTTTAGCAAATTATTACTTGAGATTTGACACTTTCAGGGTTTTCTGAATGTCGGCGCTTCCGATACAAAGGTATGCATGTGCAAGAGTGAAACATTGTTTTTCCATCATATCAAATCCTAATTCTTTTGTCTTAGTTTATATTTGGACAAGTTGTAAATAATCTACCTTCTATTAATGATATGTTAATGTGAATCCGAGCAGGTTCTCCTGGTGTACGAGTGACACTAAACATGAAACATCAAGGCTATATTGCTGGAATTTAGGAAGCTCGCAATGGAAGAAAATTTGATGGGCATCAGTGGTACGGTGTATAAGGAAAATTGTTCATAGAATCAAGAGTAATGTTTTTTACGAACACACTATATACATGCATTAAGGAATTCATTCAAGCATCATATGTGCATAGATAATATTTTGCATGGATCATATATGGTTATGTAGGAGATTTAATATTGATATATAGGGTTAAGTGAATTTGCCCTTTCATTTACAACATGGTAATAAATGTCGTTGTCCTTTCATTTTCAACTTATACGATATTGTTTATGAATAAAGTAATGTCACATGCTTCTTTCCAATGAAATAATAGACAACAACGATTTCTACATTATGGGTAATTAATTGGAATTTGTCTCTTTAAATTGCAAGATGTAGGGTAAGATTGTTACATTTGACCACTCCATTTTCCGTCCAGGTAAGATTTCGGAGTATTGGTTTTTATCATTCCAAGTCGCTTCTTTTTTTTTTACTTGGATTGAAAATGTTTGGTAATATATTTATTTTTTAAAATAAAAATAACATATCTATTTTATTTATTTTATACTATTTAAAATTTTAAATATCGCGTGCATTGCACGGGTTAAAGACTAATACTATAAAATAATAAAAATTAGTTAAAAGGTCATATAAAAAAATGGAGTTGCTACTATTTGGCAAATGGCAGAACGATTAGGTAAATAGCAGGTTGGTGGCACTCTATTTTGTGAGTCAATACCTAGATATCCAAAATCTTTGTTCATATAAAATTTTCATTGATTCAAATTGCAATGAAACTGGTCTTTTTTTTTCAAAAAATTACCCAATGTTATTTCTTTTATTAACTTATTGTCTACTAACTTCTTAATTAATTAAACCTACTTAGTTAAATTTTGGTAATTTTCGGTAAATTTTGGTAAAATTTGATAATTTTTGGTGAATTTACGTTAATATATCAAAATTAATTTTTTTTTTTAACTCTGATAAGTTTTGACCATTTTTGGTAAATTGAAGTTACCCTTGAATTGGACAAGCCCTTAGACTCTATTCTTTTATGTGGTAGGGTATGGTACAGTACCACACCGCACCACACTTTATTACAGTCATTATGAATATATCTTTTTACTTTTCTCTCTTCTCACTTTTTCCCTCTACTTTTCACATTTTTTTCTCCTCACCTACCCCACCTACCACAACTCTGACCACAATTTACCACACTTTTTCAAATTCCACCGCGTCACATCACTACCACGTCGCACCAACCGTATAAAAGAACAAAACCTAAAATTTGTCCAACCTTATGCTATTTGATCAAAATTTATCTAAAATATTTTTATATTCATATAACATTTATAACTTTTTCTTATAGAATATTACATATATTTACAACTTTATGCAAAACCTATTTTACTCAGTTTTATGGTCCTTATCATACTAACGATAAGAAAGGTTGTTCCATTTACCCCTAAAAAAAAATTATATATCCTTAACTATTATAAAAAGGACACTTGATTGTTGTTGTGGAGCTTAGTCTGTCTGCTTGCTTGCTTTTGTTCACACACAAATTTACCATTTTGCCCTTGAATATATAATTAATCAACGATTTGCCTTTAGCTTGTGTTCACATAGGAATTTACTTTTTTTTACCATCGAGTACAATAACCAAGCAATATATAAGTCGACGGTATATTTGGTTAGGGTAGACACGAGTCTGGTGTATTTTGATTTCGGTAAATCATAAATGTCTCTCTAAAAACATGACTCATTGTATTTCAAATTCCGGTAAATAGAGGTCAGATATTTTTTGTAGTAAAAATTTCTTTTTAGGGTAAATACGGTCAGATGTATATTGGTTTTAAAATGACTCGGATTGTATTTCGGGTTTAGATAAATATGATCCCGTGCATTTCAAATCCAGGTAAGTACAGATCAGATGTTCTTTGACAATAAAAATTTCTTTTAATTTAACGTGAATATGTTTTGATACAATTATAATATTTGTACAATGAAAACGTTAAATTCTTAACATAAGACAATTTTTAAGGGTTTTATGTTAGTATGAAAAGAACACTATTGTACATTGTATTTGAAAAATGAATATAATACTATATATAAATTACATAATATTGTATATTATTTGTAATTTTTTATATTTATTATAATATAAGGTAATTTCTACTTAATATAATATATTTAATATACATTATTACACCAAATATATACTCCAGAACTATAATTTATAACCCGTGCTGTGCACAGGTATTTTGTACTAGTTTTTATGAAATAGCCCAAAATGTTCAATTATTTATTTCCCTATTTTTCATTCCTTAAAATAAATATTTGATACCCAAAAAAATTAATTAAAATAAAATCTTTTTGTATCACAATTAAAAAATTAGTCAAAACAAAATCTTAATAGATATGAGCAAATAAATAAATAAATAAATAAAACCTTGCAACTTCGTGCTATCTTTTACCATTTTTTTTCGTCGCCCCTCTCTTGTCCTCTTCACTCTCTCTCTCTCTCTCTCATCTTTTCTTCTCTTTCTCTCTCTCTCTATCTCTCTTTCGATTTCAGTGTTTGTTGAGCAATTGATGGAGTGTTCCCCAAACCTACCCCTAACTTGATCCCTTTCCTCTTTTTCCCCGCTATCTCTTCTCTCTTTCTTCACCGATCATTCAACCATCTGATCTCAATTCGATCGTCTGTTGACTCGATCTGCTTTGAATTTCCGTTGGTCCGATCAATTTGTCATCCTCGATTGTATTTTCTAGTTGTGGATATGTCGAATTCAAACGATTAGGTTTTCGATTCGTATTTGTACAGTTTCAATTCGTGTATATATTTGACTTGATTCAGGATTAGATCGTCGGCGATTTTTAGGGTTTTCGATTTTTGGTTTTTATCCGATCGTGCTTCTCGATTGTTGGATATGCATATTGACGAATTCGAAGGGGAGAATCCGGTGTTGGATGGTGAATCGGAGAATCCGAATCCGTGTGTCAATACTGATGTTAGGGTTTCTGAAAAGGATGGAGAAGTAGTTGTTTGGGATACGAAAAGAGTGTTGATCGGAGCTGGTGCTCGTTTTCTTTTCTACCCTACTTTGCTCTACAACGTTGTTCGGAACAAGTGCCAGACGGAGTTCCGGTGGTGGGATCGAGTTGATAAGGTATGAGTGGTTTTGATTTCTGTGGTTGATTGTTGGCTATTCATCTTGTCTGCATGTTTTGGATGATTTTGATTAGGACACTTTATATTTGTTGTATCCATAACGATGATAGTCGCTGTGTAAGTTTCCTAGGGTGTATTGTGAATGTGTTGGTTCTCTTTGATTAGTGCTGTGATCACTGTGATTCTGATTTGAAGTCTACGGTATTGTGGATGAATTGTTTAGTTTTATTGCAAGCATGAAGTTAAGCCTTACTGTATTTGACATGATCATGATTACTTTTGAGTTGTCTGATGGGCTTTTATTGTTGAATCCAATGATAGCAAGATGGATGTATGCCATTGATTGGTCTCAGATATGCAGAAATGAGATGGGGTAAATAGTAGCGAAACGCTTTAGATATGCGGTTTCTGCTTACTGCTAAACTTTGGCAGGGATTTGATCAGTGAAATCCATGAGTCCTACTATCATTCAATACATTAGTGATGAGCCACTGAATTCATTTGCATAATTTTCATGTTCATGCTTCACATGTGTTCTACCAAGTATCAAAGTCAACAATAGGGTAGCCAAGTCTCTGTCATTGCGAATCCACCCAAACAAAATCTTATTTGATATTCTTGTTTGGTTTAAGCAAAAGGTAAGCCAGGGGAACGTCTGCCTCAGCTTGGAAAACTCATAACCTGCTTAGGTGACATTCATATTATGCCAACTCTAGAAGTTGTTGTGTTGGTTATAAGCAACGATACCCTACACTTGATAATCGATATGAATAACTTGGTCCCCCCCCCCCCCCAAAAAAAAAATGTGAGTCTCGCCTAATTTTCTTGTTGAGTCAATTGATGCTTATAAGTTCATAATTATCTTTCAAGTTAATGTGTCTTAAGTCCTGATTTGGTTTTGCTTGTATGGATGTGATTTTCTGCTTCAGCAGGAGGTTTGCTTTCTGTCTGCCTTTCTGTCTTCCTTTGCTAGCTAGCTTACTTGGACAAGGTCTTCTTAAATGATGTACAGTTTGTGATTAACTTCTTATGGTCCCTACTCACTGACATTTGCATATTCAGTTTGTGCTGCTAGGTGCTGTTCCATTCCCTAGTGATGTTCCACGATTGAAGGAGCTGGGTGTTGGTGGTGTTGTGACTCTAAATGAGCCTTATGAGACTTTGGTTCCCACATCTTTATATCAGGTAAGTGGTTGGATCTTAGATTAGAACGTGATGTTGTATTCATTGGCAGAATAAATGTTTCAAAGTCTTCCAGTAAAATTGTATCATAAACCAAGATTATGTCAGTTTCACCCTTCATAAGACAAGATATCTTCAAAATACCAGCTGTGTCTCGGCTTGCTCCCGTAACAAAATTTCTCTGCTCTGTATCCATCTTTGATTGGCTGTGATCTATGTGGAGGTATATGTGGCATATCTTACGGCAGATTTATTGAGTTTCGCCTCATTGCTCTTTCACAATCTTTATGTGCTGAGGTTCCAACCCTTCTGGCAGAATTTCCTCTCTTCAGCCCTAAGCAAAAGAAGTTTCCCCATTCCCTAATTTGGGTTTTTACAGGGCTGTGTATTTCTTCTTTTTTGGGCTTAGTTCAGTATTCAATCTGTGGTCAGGTTCTCTCCTGGGCAAAGCTCTTCTGATTGATACAATAATTTCAATCTGAAGTTCTTTGTGTGCATATCATTTGCCATATATATTGATGGGAACAGCAACCACTAACAATGTTGCATTGTTCAATGTTAGGCCCATGACATCGATCACTTGGTGCTTCCTACAAGAGACTATCTTTTTGCTCCATCGTTAAATGATATATGCCTTGCTGTCAATTTCATTCACAGTAAGTTCACTCGAAATTCCATGTACTTTTGCTTATAGTACTTAGTATTTAGGTTTGCAAATGCATTACTTGAATTATCGCCTTTGCTTATCTTCCTACAGCTTAATTCAGAGAATACTCGTGTGGGCTGTCTGTCAAAAGAGGAGGGTTTTTTTTTTTGTTTTTTTTTTTTGGGGGGGGGGGGGGGTATTCCTCTATTAGATTCTGGTATCTTCTTTGCAGATTGAAATGTAGTGAACTGACTCATATTGTTTTCTCTAGGGAATGCAACTCGCGGTTGTATGACTTATGTGCACTGTAAAGCTGGTCGGGGCCGTAGCACAACCATCGTCCTATGTTACCTGGTTTGGACTGTGTAATTAGTTGAACTTGACGGTATAACATTTAAATGTATTGTTCTCATTTTTGCTTTCTGTCTCAGGTGAAGCACAAGAAAATGACTCCTGACGATGCATACAGCTATGTGAGGTCCATCAGGCCAAGGGTTCTGCTAGCCTCTGCCCAGCGGCAGGTAATTTGACCCACACTTTTCACCTTGTCTAATGTTTGGCTTCTACTGATGTGTCATGCCACTTAAAATTGACCCTATCCCCAAACCCCAATCACTTGACCTAGTCTTCCCTCAACCTAACCCTAAGGGCCTACTATTTTCAGGAGTTAATAATACCCTTTACCTAACCCAACTCAAAACTACTGATTCTTTCCATATTTCCCGAGACTCGGCTTTTCATCTTTTAGATGAATATACCATTCTTATGTAAAGGAAGTCGATTTTGAGCCAACTCTAATTGGGATGGGATGTGTGCAGATAAAGCAGAGGCTTGATCAGAACCTTTACCCAACCCAACCCAACCCAATTTACCCATTCTTCAACACCAAACTTTTCAACTTTTACCTGTACCAATCCTTCCGTTACCCTACCTGAATTTATCAATCCTGACATTACCCAACCTTCTCACAACCCTGAAAAGACATAGCCCGAGTTTAGCTATTCTTCCCATATTTCCAACACTCGATTTTTCAACTCTCATGTGAATTTACTAATTCTTATACTTTACCCAATCTTCCCATAACCCTGAAAAGGACAAACCCTTAAAGAACAATATACGAATAGCCTTTGTGCTTTGTCTCATTTTGGAAAACATCCCGATCGTGTTCAAAAGTAACGATGGCTGCTTTTGTGATTGACCCCATAGGCCATCAACGATTACTACGACTTGATAGTGAACAACTCCAACCGGAGTCCCAGGAACGACCTGATCATTACACGCTCGGTGTTCCCATCCGTTGGCAACCTGTTTGAGTTTGACGATGGTTCAGTCGTTGTTGTGACCAAGTCCGACCTCGACGGTTACGATCCAACCCACGAGCCGAGTAGTGTTGGAGGCAGTCAAATACTGGCGGATCTGAGTGTCATCTATAAGGTACGCGTTGCCGGTCAAGCCGCCCTGGCCAGGCTATCATGTCTGTGGCTTCGGTGCCACTCGGAGCAGAAGATCGTGGAGGAGCAGCTACGAAGGAAGGGCAGCTGCACAATCAGGGCAGACCAGATAAAGGGCAGTCTTACCGTCGACATCCATGTGTATTGAGTCAAAAATGTGTTTTCTATCAAGAATGTTTAATACTGCAATGCTCTTTCAATTTCCAGCTGCCATGGTATATATGAGGAGGCTAATAAATATTCTGAGTTTGTCTTGGTCACTCTCTCTCGCTTGCCTTGGTAAATTTGGCCATTTTCATGTACAGGAGCCCAAACCATGAATCGAACAGAACATACAAGTTGATCGGCTTTCAGATGACCTTTTTTTTCGGTTTAGCAAAGCACCAAACCATAAACTTAATCATAATAATAAGTGGTTAACTGCCTTTTTAGTTAATTTAAGTCTTTGGCCCCTTGAACTGTAACCAAAAAGAAAAGTTTGATTAACGAGTTCAATTTGGCTAATCGAAGTGAGTTTTTACAAAATCATATCGGTTGTAACTGATGTTTTTGGTTCGATAGGTTTTTGAAAACAACTTTGATACAGTTCTTGATTTCGGTATGCTTTTTTTTTTTTTTGAAAACGCAAACCAAGACCAAATTTATTCTCAAAAAACTCCACCCTACTCAGTTACTAATGCTGCAACTTCAGGAGGATAGACATTGTTCCAAATACAGTCTAGTTGTTTACTAACAGCAAGCCTTGCTAAGGTGTGTGTCACTCTATTACAATTTCTCTTGCAAAATATAAATCTAATTGAGATAAAACCAGATAAAAAACTTCACAAAAATTTGCTGGGAGGTGTCATACATTTTTAACAACTGGCTCCTGGGGGACCACATTTTTTTAATGCACTTAAAGGGGGACCAAGTCCTCAAACAAATGGTTGGGGGTGCCTTTCCGACCATTTTGCACTGGAAATCGGTGACAGTTGGGTTAAGTATTAAATTTTTTGAAATTGATGGGTGTAGTTTCGAAACTACCCTCCATTGCCTCCAAATTTTTTTTTTATATAACTGAACTCCTTCTCAGCTTCTCACTTTGCTGCTTCTTCTTTGCTTCTTCTTCTTCTTCGTTGCTTCTTCTTCTTCGGTTCTTCTTCTTCTTCGTTTCTTCTTTGTTGTTCGGCTATCTTCTTCGTCTTCTGTGTTCTTGCCAACGTTTGAAGGCAATTCAACAGCAATGGCGAGGAGAATTCTTGGTAAGCTCCTTCATCTTCCTTCTTATTTGGTTGTTCGTCGTTGTTGTTATGTTGTTTGAGTTTGGATTCTGGGAAATTAGGGTTTTTCTTTTCCAGAAAATTTCCTTTGTCATTTTTGTTTGTCGGATTTTAGAAAAGTGTATAATTCGTTGTTGTAAAGCTGAGATTTTTTGAAAATGAGTGATTGTACAGTGGTTAATTAGGGTTTAGTTTGATGGAAAATTAATGGTTAATTAGGGCTTAGTATTGATTGTCGTGGATGGTTTGTTTGTAGAGGACAAAATGGAGGGATTCAACAAAACCTTCAATTGGGTCAATGGCAAGTTTGTTTGCAGACTCTGTCATGCTGATGGTGTGCTGAAGGTGTCCAGGAGTGAGCAGAATCCTGGTCGTATCTATGGAAAATGCCCAACTATTGGATGTGCAAAATTTCTGGGGTGACTCGACGAATGTGAGGATCCTCCAAGTGGGAAGGACAAGGGCATGAAGGCGAATGCTGGGCCTAGTGTTGAACCTTCAATGCCTGGAGATGAAAGTGCAGAGTTGCTGGAGCTGAGGGACAAGGTGCAAACTGCAATGATGATGGTATACATGTGCAAGAAAGATGTTGGTGAGCTGATTATGTGCAACAACAACGCCACTGAAGAGCTAGCAACATTGAGGATACAAATAGCTGCCTTGGTGATTGAAACAGGGGAGTCTAGGAAGGATATTGGTGAGCTGATAGAGAAGGTGTCTGTGCTGGTGGAGAAGGCCAGTGAATTGAAGGAGGTTTGGGACAAGGTGCTTTGGACAATGATGATGTGTGGGATGGGAATTGGGAGTTTGGTTGCCATTGTGATGTTCTTGGTTGTCATTGTAATCTCAGTTTTCAAGTGATGGTTTGTACTTTGTTTGTTTAGTTTTAGTGCTTAAGGTGTAGGTTGGATGGATGATGTAATGTAGTATGTGTTTTGGTTGAATTGTAGCATTTGGCAGGAGGAGGGGAGTAACATTATGTACCCCTGCCATGTATTTTGGATGGATGGATGTTTAAGTAGTGTACAACCACTACTATGTATTTTGGAATCAATGGATTGAATGAATGAAATGAAATGAAGTGTTGAAGTAAAATTTGTCCATTTTTTATGTCCATTTTTGATGTATCACTTTGCACCAATTATGCACCAAATATGCAATTGAAAAGTTTGACAGCAAGTGTATCACTTTCACCAATTATGCACCAAATATGCAATTGAAAAGTTTGGCAGCAAGTGTATGCAAGTGTATGCACATTGTTGATAAGTTCGGTTTAATAAGTTCAATGTAATTGATAAGTTTGACATCAAGTTTGACAGCAAGTATATGCACATTCCAAAATCATCAATATCATACACTGCACATAGCAAACACTGGTTGCTCATAATCTGCACATTTCACATTGCAAAATCATCTAATTCATACCATCAACAACATTAATATGCATCCTTATAGCTATAAATATCTTTGAAAACATCCACATGGCCATACAAAATTGAAACCAATGTTGAAACCCTAATCAGTGACATGTTTAGGCCCTGAACACTGAGATGTTCCAACCATGAACACTGAAAACCAAGTCATACAGACACCAAAATAGAAACAAAATAACAAAATACTAACTTGATACTGAAACCTAGAAACTGACATTGCACTGCACCATATCAGCTTGATGGACCACTGTTGGTTGTTGCCTTATTGCCTGAGAAGCCCTTTCTGTTGTTGCCTTTCCTTGATTCAGTAGGAGCCCTTTGACCTTCAACATCAGTAGAAGTTATCACCCTTCTCTTCTTTCTTTGACTGTTTGCCACATTTGCATTGGATCCCCAGCTTCTCTTAGCCCCTGAAACTGATTTCTCCTTGACAGTTAGTAATAGCCTTCCATTCTCATCCTTTGCTTGGCCACAAGTTTTGTAGTTGTGTCCTGTTTCATCACATGTTGAGCACCTCTTGGTGCCATGCTTCCTCCCAATCTCCTTCTCTTTTTCAAGAACATCTCTGGCCTCTCTTCTTTTGTGCTTTTCAGGCCTCCCTTTCTTCTTCAACTCAAATGGTGGATCAAGCAGCTTATGATTAGACTCAGGCCACATGGTGTGATTAGGTATGGGACGGATGGATGTGTCATACAACTTTCTATATTTCTCCACCATGAACCAAGGTGCAATGTAGTCCTCAACATTCAAGTTGTCATAGTGTATACACCTAGTTGCATGCTTACATGGAATGCCAGTAATATGCCATTTGCAACAGGTGCAAGTGTGCTCGTTGAGGTCAACATTGTGGTTCACACTCCCCTCCCATATATCAAACAAACCCCTCCCAGCACTGGTGATTACACCACACCCCCTGGAGTTAATTATTTTTTTCCTGACCTTCTTATCCACAAACGGTGTTATCCCACTTTCCCAACTACATCCCAACTTGTATCTCTTGTCAAAACGATGGCCAATTACTTTCCTAATTTCTTCCAACATAGTAAGTAATGGCCTACCTCTATGTTCGATGATGGCATGATTGAATGACTCCACGAAGTTGTTGGTGTTGTCATCACTCTTGAGGTTGGGGTCATATTTGAATCTGGCCCAATTCTCAACAGGCTCTGCATCCCTCAACCGGTTGTATGCAGCTGGACTTTTCTCCTTGATTTTCTCCTTTGCAGTCTTGAAAACATGCTCTGAGTATGCATTTGCAGCTATGTAGAAGTGGAAGTGGAACCAAGCACCTAAGCAAGCATAGTTAGTCATAGTTAGTGAACTTAATCTCTACAATTGAACTGATTAATCCCAAGTCAACTAAATCTATTTTTTTACCTGGAAACTTGTTTGCAAAGTTTTTGTATAAGTGTAGGACACAAACCCTTCTCCTGGACTGAGGAAAGAACTTGGATACAACATTCTTGATTGACTGAGATAAAAAAAAATAAAAATAAATTGAAAGTCAATCTCACAACAAAAGCATAAACATAGTAAATAATAACCAAAATCATGTCACAACAAAAGCATACACATAGTAAACAATAATTGAAATCATGTCACAACAAAAGCATAAACATAGTAAACAATGGTTCAATAATTGACAGTTTCAGCATTTGAACCTGGTGTATGTCTGCCATGAATGTGTACTTGTGTGTTTCTTGGTGTGACTCTAATGCAACAGCCAGTCCATTGACAAAGAATGACCATTCTTCATCATCTTCTATAGGGAATACTCCATAGGCCAGTGAGTATTGTCCATTATTGCCATCTAAGCCAATGACAGTCATCAACACACCTTTGTAAGGCCCCTTCAAGAAACAACCATCCAATCCAATCAATCCCCTACAGTTCTCCTCGAATGTTTGGATTGCTGAACCAATGCATATCATTATCCTCTTGAAAGTGGGATTCAGGGTAGGACCTCTATCAGTGAACTTAATGAAACATTTTGACCCTGGGTTTGCCTTAGTGAATTCCTCACAGTATTGAGGTAGTTTCCTATACCCCTCATCATGATTACCAAACAACTCCCTCTTCATTAACCTAACAGCTCTATAGCAAGTGTAATCAGGCACAGCAACCCCAAATCTTTGAAAAAACAGTGCATGAACACCCTTGGCATCCATGTTTGGGTTTGCCATGAAGTCATTCTTCAACTGCTTAGCAACCCAATGTTTACCAGCTCGATGATGGGCTGTTTTTTCATAGCATACATGCCCCCCTTTCACATACTTAACCCTCCAAGTCACATTGTCTTGCATCACAGTTGCGTGAATTCTAAAACTACACTTCTCATTTGCACATGTGTGAGTAAACCTTTTCCTGTTGTTCTTGACCTTCTTCAATTTAGTCATCTTGCCTGCAACAGTCAACTTGTGTTGCTCAAGTCCTTCCTCATCAACCACCACCCCCATCTGTTGTCTTCTCTCAACCTCCAATTCACCATCCCCTTCTACATCTGAGTCCACCACATCTTCATCAACCACATCATCATTGTCATTCTCACTCTCACTGTCTTCTTCATCTTCAGATAGAAAGAAATCTTCATCATCACTGTCATCATCATCCTCAGGTTGGCCAACCACATAAGATCCACCTATGCCATTCTCATCGTCCTCAAAGAATACATCAACTTCAGGTATGTCTAGCCTTCCAATCTTTTGTACTTCCTTTGGATCTACACCTCTAAACTGTTTTGATATGTTTTCAAGCATATCAGGATCAAGCTCCATTGATTTCTTACCTTTTGCAGCCTTCTTTTTGCAAGGAGTTGATTAGGGAGTATGTAAGCCTGTCTCAGCTTCCTGAGTAGGTGATTCAGCTGAAACAGATCTGGTCACTAGCCTCCTTGGGGTTCCAGGTCCTGAGGATGGGGATGGTGTTGTTGATCGAGCTGATGGAGAAACATCACTTGCTTCTGAGATTGGAATGGATGGGGTAGCTGCTCTGCCGGGGATTCCCTTCCTTGATCTAGCTGGTGAGCTAACAGTGGAGTCTGCAGCTTTGGTAGAAGCAGCACCATAGTTATGGACTTCCACCAAGATACAGTTGCTGTTGCTTCCATCATTAATGCTCACAGTTGGGCCAGTGGTTTTAGCTGACACTTAAGGCCCACTTGCTGCTTCTCCAGGCCCAACAACATCTTCTCCAGGCCCAACAACATCTTCTACAGGCCCACATTCAGAAGCCATATACCCAACTTCCTTTGCTTTGCCTGCCTTTGCTTCTCTGTGCAAAGTCTTTCTGAAAGGTAGCTTGGGTGGCCTACTACCAAACCTCTGGCCTTTGCTTGCAGATGATGGTGGCTTCTTGTTCACATTCTGGCTACATTTTTGGCTATGCTGTGTATTAATAGGGGTACATATGAGTTCATCTGCCCAAGCATTTGCTTGACTCAGGGACATTTCCACAATACATTCATCAGGTTCTGAAACCTCAATGTTATCCACAGTTGTCTGCAGCTTTCCCTTACCAGCCAACTCAACCAATTCAACAGGAAAGGTCTTCACTTGCTCCAACTTTGACCAAGCTCCAACAAACTTATTCCAGTCAGTGTCACTAATCAGAGGTAGCTTCTTGTTCTCCATCCCAGGTAGGTACCAATTTATCCCAGCAAACTTAGGAAACTTCTCCATTTCTTGTATAAACCTCTGCTTAATATCAACGAAAAGTTCTTTATGATTGTATTTGTCTAAGTCCTTTTCAGGGATGAAAAACCTTTTATGGTGGAATCTAACAATGAATGACTTCATTGAATCACCCTACACAACATATTAAACAACTTCAAATTAATAAACATCAATTGGATTACGAAAATTAATGACTGTAAAAATCATATCTTGCGAAACTTCAAAAAATTTAACCCAGAACTGACCAAAGATTTTTTCTCTAATCTACATGCAAACTTCAATCAAATTTCAAACTTCCATTAACCGTAAACGTTTACATGAAGAACGCCACATACCCAACAACCCGTTTACAAATTTCGAACCCTAAACCCAATTTAAACCCTAACTTCACTGTAACTGAACACATTTTTCACTTGCCATTGTTTCACTCTGTTTCGTCGATGAACTCTACACCAGACGATCAACGACAACTTTCTGACATCCACAACAGCGCCGACGAACTTCGATCACCAGCCCAGCGACCTCCAACTCTTGATGCTCAGTTTCACCAACGTTCGAATACGGCTCAGTTGGAGAGAAGAAGAGCAGCCATTGTTGATGAGAAGGTTGGAAGGATGAAGATGAATCGGACTTGATGTGTCGAATGGAAAAAAAATGAAGATGAACAACCACTTAATTGAAGGTCAGAGGATGAAGATGAATTGAACTATTGGGTAAGGGTCTTTTGTTGATACCGTGAAAAAGAACGATGATATAGTCTACTGATGTACCCTTGTTTTTATTATTTAATTATAAAATTTTTAATGGGTAAGGGAACGAATACCCTGTATTATTGAAGCAGAAAAATTTTGGTGTATTATTGAAACAAGCTCTAATTACCATGTTTTATATTGTAATTATGTTATAGGTGGTGACTTTGTTCATTTGCCCATTCAAAATTTTTTTATTATAATTATGTTTATAGGAATTATGTGCTAGTTTTATATAATTTATGTGTGGTGTTGTAGTAGTTATTGAAATCAATCATTCCAAAGTGCAGTATATTATTGTCCAAGGTCAAAATTCAGTATATTATTGTCCAATACCCCAATAGTTCATTATATTATCGTCCAATAATCCTAAATAAAAAATACCTTTACTTATGTGGCTAATCTGATTTGTCAAAAAATTTAAATTTTTTTTTGCCAACTCAGCACCTCCGCCTGCCACGTATAATATCCACCGAGTCAACCATCGCCGGAATAGTTCCGGATGCAATATTGTTCAACACCTCCCAAAGCTCAGTATATTATTGTCCAATGTCAAAGTTCAGTATATTATTGTCCAATACCTCAATAGTTCAGTATATTAGCGTCCAATAATCCAAAAAAGTATTAGTTAATTAATATCGTAGACAGATAATATAAAATTATGGAGTTTAGTTAAAAAGTTAGCTAAAAAACGGAGGGAGCGTATACCAGAGCGTGCTACTAAAAGCGTGTAATGAATTGCCATACAAATAACTGTACACATTATAAGTTTATAATTCCAATAACCAATTGATATGAGCTTGTGATACAATGAATCAAAGCTTATGGTACCTATGCGGCTAGCTAGTTAGCAACACAATGACTTGTCATTCCTCAGTAAATCCTACCATTTCCTTGAAGAAATCTACGACTGGCTGCGGCCAATCGTATAGGGATGAACCATCCATTATCGGATTTTGGACATTTGAAACCTTGGATGTCCTAACTCGATTTTCTTCTTCTCCATCAACCTTTGGATTCAGTGGGTTCATTCTCGTGTCATGGCTCATTAAGTAGGGCACAATGTGCTTCTTCATGTCATCATGTGAGATCCCAAGATGACCGCCTGGTACACTTACATACTTAACCTTCCCGGCTTCATCTAGGGTTCTCAAGCCGATCCAATCCTCTGTGTAGAGCTTCGTCTGCAAGGACACAATATAAGAACCAACTCAACCAAAAGCTTAAGTTTTTATAAGTTGCCGATGGTAAAAGGTCAAGGCAATGGTCTTATATATGTGACCTAACGACAAGTTTCTATAAAAGGCTAGAGCAGTCGATCAGCAACCAGTAATGTCTGTCGAGGTAAGCCTGTCTGGCATACACATACCTTCTGTGGAGGTAGCAGCGGATTGAAAGCACCATCGGGGTAGTAGCCGAACCACGAAGTTTCTCTTGGTACTAAAACAGTGTCATGGTCACACTGCAACAAACCATAAACTTTAGGATTTGATGGGTCATGCTGCTTGTCATAGACAGTTAGATACTTAACCCTTTAAAAGGAGAGGAAAGATGGAGCATACACAACTTACCATGATCAACACCAAATTTTGTAAGCTACTGAAACGCTGTTTGTACGTTGAGTTTCTTTCTTCCAGTATTTCATTGTTAAGCCGTGGAAGAAACTTGCATTTTTCTAAATAGCCATTGAAGTTCTGCAGAAACAGTACATGCGAAACCAAGTCAACAACAAACAACTCCCTGTATGGGTCTTGCTTTTGCAGGTTTTATACGAAACAATCTCTCTTTCGAACTGCTAACAAGAAGTGTAAACTGGTACTCACACTTGGAATTTTAAGATACCCACTTGGAGCTAAATGATCCTGCAAATTTGATGTTCATTACAAAATTATGTCATAACAATCAAAAGTTGATTGATGTTCGTTACACGGCTAGATAGAAATTGTACTTCACCTGGACATAGTCCGAGTATATCTCAGACTTGATGAGAGTATCTGCAATCACACAGAAAGCACCAGTCTGCAAAATAAACAAGTCAATGATTAACATCGAAACAATAACTTCTAGTGTGGGTCCTGCTTATGTACGGTCTGGTGAGATCCAAATGTCGGCGGGCTTAACACAGCATGTACATTTCTGCCTACTGAGAGACCGATTCTAGGAGGCCCAGTAATTTGTTTTGTGACAAGTAGGAGAATTTTCGAGCATGCTAATAGTATTTGTGTTTCTATGCATTTGCCTCCATCGAGTAGGAAAAAAAGGGAGAAGTGAAGTGCTTACACCACAAAGAGGAACAGAGGCAATCCCAGCATGAGGTCCTGACAATGAGATGTAATTCTTAACCTGTTGCAAGTGTCCAAGGAACCCCACCAAAAATTTACGTAAGATTTTACGTATTATGTCCACAATCCATAGTAAGCACATTAAAAGGACAATCTACAAAAACTTCCAAAGTGTAGGTCGGTCTGTTTCGAGTCTGGGAAGATCCAGATGTAAACAATCTTTGAACGAGACTAATAGACCCACGAGTGACAACAAAGGCAATCTAATCTATCGAAAGATGAATGAGTGAATGAAGCAACTAGTAAAAGTACCGGCGGTGCTCCTTCACAGAACTCAATAACACCACGTCCAATCAAGTTTCCCTACAACAACAACAAACCCCCGTGTATCAGAAAAAGAAAACACGAGTCATCTAATATGACCGTTGATCACAGTAAGATCGAGGACAAATACAATACCTGGGACATGCCGACTAGGTTAAAACCCCCACTGAGCTCTTTCATTTGCTTCACCTTGTCACAAGCAATTTCAGTCTGCAACAATAGAGTCAAATAATAAGATTGTATGCAATTTCAACAACAAAAAACCTTAATTTAGTAGTGTAGATTATAAGCTTATATGAAAATATGAAATGAACTCTAGAGCAAAATTTGAGAATTTCAGTCTTACTTGCTTCTCAAGGGGCAGAAACCAGGAATCCCAAGCTCCATTACCAATTTCACTGAGTAGAAAACAAAGGAAGAAACAAAAGACAATAAGATTGACACAGAATTGTTGAGAAAATTGTGCTTTTGGGTACTTTTGAGTTTTGACCCAACATGTATGAGTAAGCTTACATGCAGTGTCCTTCTGAACCGGACCATTCGCTCAAAAGCTGAGTAAACTGCTTCACTGCACGGCTTGAGCACGAATCGCTGATGCCTACAGCAAAAAGAAAATGGTTAGAATTTGATGATATGTGCAAAATTGATCCATACAGGAAAAAGTTATAAGCTTTGTTGAAGTTTTCGACACAATAGTATTTTTGCTTTTGGATGAACCATAAAGCTTCTGTCAAACTTTGTACTGAAAAGTTGAAGAGAAGAGTTTTAGCTTCGTATAATTCGTTTGCGAGAATTTCTCGAAGTTTTCGAGAGTTCAGTCATTTTTGTGCTACATAAGTCTAGGTTTTGTCAGTTTTGGCACCAAACTTTTACATTCATCAAATATACCACAAAACAGTTTGGCCTGCTGTATAAGGATATTTCACAAACATAACTTAAGTCTGAACTTTTATCATTTTTGCCACATAAATTGTAGGTTATTTGTAACCTGTTTTTGTGGCAATTTTTAGCAATTTTTCAAACTCAAATGATATATTTGACAAATTTAAAAGCTCGGTGTCAAAACTTTTGACACCAAGCTTTTAAATTTGTCAAATATGTCATTTGAGTTTGAAAAATCGCTAAAAATTGCCACAAAAACGGGTTACGAATAACCTACAATTTATATATGGCACGTAAACGATTCAAACGAAGAACAAAAGAAGGGAAGTTCCATTCCTTGTAAGCCTCTTTCTTTTGTCCCTTGGATCATTCCCTTTCATATTCCCATATTCGATCGCCCCAACTAAAGTAGAAAATGACAAAAGGAGAGTTGATGTGCATAAAGTTTGGAGAAATGACAGCTTAGCATCACCAACACTTGAGCTAAAACTTTATGCTTCTCCACAAATATAGAAACTTTTACACATGAGAATCAGAATTACCTACCCAACTTTCTAGCCTAAATACAAAATTCCTCTTCTACCTTTTCAGCATCATATCACAGTCTTTAGGCCTAATCTTGTATATTTCTCATTGCTTCTTACTCTAAGTTATCTCAAAACATTGGCAACCACAACTTCCTAGAAAGCGGACTTTATTGTTACTTAGACTGTAATGGACTAAAGCAAAATGTTCCTCTCAACATCTTCTACTTCTTTTTCACGGTGTGGTAAGTAGTGAACAATGTTAAAATCTCGAGTCAGTTAGAACAAGTCTCTCATAACTTTTTAATTAAGATTAACAGTACTACATCAGACATCCCCCCCCCCCCCCCCAAATCCACACACACAACAAAACACCAAAATATCCTGCTTTCATTCAGCAGCCATTTGGTAAAATTAACCATCCAGATATGGGGAGAATACAATTAGACAGAAAGGTCCAAATGGACCAAATTTGAGCATAATTTGTGGGTCTAAAACAGAAGATATTTCAAAGATTAGAAATTGTTTTCACACACATACAGCCAACAGCCAGGGCCACAATTTCCTGGCATTATGATCTGATTTGTTCCATTGCAAAAGTAATCAACTGAGCAATAAGCCAAGAATAGCTCTACAAGTTTATGTCAAAACAATCTTAAGAATCCACCAAATAAAGCAAGAACAGCTCTACAAGTTTGTACAATATCATCCCAAATGTAAAGTTTCAAACTTTATATGGACCCAGATAGCAAAAACAGCATAATATATTGTAACAATGCGAGAAGGGTCAAATTGAGCAACTTAAGCACAATTATGAAAGCCAGGGAAAAGGGCAAACTAAACATTTGATAATAAACAACTTAATCTCATTCTCACACAACCGAATAAGCCCAAGAATAGCTCTGCAAATTCATACAATATGATCCTAAGATGTGAAGTTTCAAACTTTCTACACACCCAGAACGCAAAAACAGCAAAATCTCTTGTAACAACGTTGGAAGGGCCAAATTCAGCAACTTAAGCACAAATCATGAAAGTCAAACAAAAGGGCAAACTAATGGCACCAGCAATATGAAGACATTGAAATGCATATGCAGTAAGACAATATAATAAAAGAGAGTAAATATTACCGTGGAACACAACAAAAGGAAGAGACTGAGATAAAGGGCAGGCGAAAATCAATGCGAAAATGAAGAAAACAGAGGGAGCTTGAAACCCCATTTTTGTGGGGGGTTGAACGATTTCAAAGATCTTCTTCTATCTGCCCAGAAAACAGGAAACCTTGTTTTTTAAGAGGATAATCGTTGATTATTGTTAATTAGTTCTTGGAGACAGTTGGTGGGTTAAATAAGCGAAGTAAAAGAAACGACACACACACAATCATCAACTGTCACCCATAAAGTTGGGTAAGGGTAAATATGGCCAAGTCTGTGACTGTGACTGGTGGATCAAAATGTTCAAGGCAGAAGAAATTTTCTGGGAAAAGTCAGACCAGTGGAGTATAGGAAGGAAAAAATGATGTTGTGGACCCTTCTATCCATTTATTAAGGGGTTTTTTTTTTTAAAAAAAAAAAAAAAACTCCTCTGTTCATTATTTCTCCCACATTCTTTTGGGAGAGTAGTTGGAACTGAGGCTGTAACTGAATCGAGTTAGCTTATAGATTGCTCGTAGATCTGTCAATTTTAGAGGACAGATCGACTTTTGGTTTGGTACAAATCGGGTTCAGGTTTATTTATGTTTTATGCCTGGAAATTTTGGATCTAACCTTAGACTTTTGGGCAGGTTCGACTTGACTTTCGGGTCAATGAGATTCTGCTAGCTCGAGTTCGATTAGGTCAAAGCTCAACTCGAGCTCGGTTTGATTAAAGTTTGACTTGGCTCGGGCTAGGTTCGGATGTCTTACCAAGTGTAAACACAAAATTCAAGTCGAAAATAAATAAGACAGAAATTTGGTAACAAAATAAATTTGTATTATTTATTGAATTTGTGTGGGTACAATCTTCTGTTTGACAGTTACAAGCAAAAGTAATTAATCCTCTTATTCGATCTCCTTGAACAAACTTGGATGAACTTGATCTTGAAGGAAGATCTAGATGACTTGATCTCAATCAAGACGAGTATTTGATCTCTTATGAGCCGGCGACACGATATTTGATGTGTTTGATATCTGCTCCAAGAGAATATTTTTGTCCCTCGAGTCTTCAAAGAGTCTTTAGTAATGTGTGAGAAAGTCTTCAAAGTCTAGGTTATCTCCAATACTAGAATGTCATGGGTTTGAAAATGAGGGGGAATACCTCTATTTATAGACCTAGGAGGCCTAGGGTTTTATCTGAGTTTTGAATTAAATAATTATTCTTTTAATTTTAAATAAAGAAATAATTATTATTTTCTGCATCATCTCTGATACTTGTCATTTTGTCATTGGCCGAAAACTAAATTAGGTTGGCCAATTTGACACGTGACAATTTGTAATTTATTTTTCATATGTCATTTTTTTATTTGCCAACAAAATTTTACCTCCTACACCAAGTTATGAGAGCTTGGCTCGGTTTGACTATATTTTTCATTTTCTACTCCCTTCGTCTCAAAATATTTATCCATTTTATTTAGAAAATTAGATTCTAACAATTCTTACTTTGACCAATTATATTCCACTAAAGAAAAGAAATACTCTTGGGGTGGATTTTGCAATGAATGCATTTCTTGCAGGATGACAAGTTGGATTTATTATTGATGAAAACTGACATCTGATCCAATCAAATTTAAGACAAATAATGTGAACATCCCATGCCTTTGTTACTGGGGAAATAAATGCTGTTGTATTTCATATATGTGTTTTCAACCTTTTACACTTAGAAGTGTGACATCTCCATCACTCTATCGACATATAACACTAGTACTAATTAATTCTTTTGAATTTTTAGTTTTTACAAAGGAGACATCAGGATAGTTCATACCACAAGATACAACAAGATATACCAAATTGTAAATGTGAACAACTCTTTCTACACATGCTAGAGCTTAACCAATCAGTATGATAGGTCATATAGAAATTAACTGGGCCGCATCATTAGGAGAAATCTTATCATGGTAATGAGTCCAAAAAGGACCAACTCTCTCTCCCTTATACCTCACTTAAGTGATCCACCCCACCTCCTCATTTATTCTCCCTAAAGATGCTCTCATTGATTTGACAAGACATGAAAATAACCTACATTTAGGTCATGTTCTTTTATATGACTGACTGCGGTATAACGCGATGCGGTGTGGTGGAATTGTGGCGGGTGTAGTGGAATTGTGGTGGATCATGGTAGGTTATTGGTTAGTTGTGGTGGGTTTTGTTTTTTATAAATGTAAATTGTATTGGTAAATGTGAAAAAGTTGATTGTGGTGGGTTGTGATAAATTGTGGTAGATTGGTATGTTGTGGTGGGTTCTAGCAAAGTGCGGTGTGTTGTGGCACCGTAGCCAGCCAGTCATATAAAAAAAGTAGGGCATCACTCCTCCGAAAGCAATACCTCTTTTCCATTTTAGGCTGTGTTCGGCAGTAGCGTTTAGGGCAGCATTTAGCGTTTTGACCAAGTCAAAACTCTAATTGCGTAAATATTAGTGTTCGGTAAACTAGCGTTTTGAGTAGCGTTTAGCATTTTGTGAAACGCTAATAAAGTTAACATTTAGCATTTGGAGTATAGCGTTTGATATTTTTCGGTCAAAAAATACCCTTTGAAAATTTTATCTTTCAAAATTATTCATATCCTTTTATGTCAATTCACTATAATCTGTTAATTCAACCGCTAAATTTACCGAACACAATTTTCATTTGAACAGTCATCCGCTATCCGCTACTTAAACCGCTAACCGCTGCTTAAACCGCTATCCGCTACATAAACCTCTATCCGCTACCTAAAACACTAATTTTGCCGAACAGGGCTTTAGTCAACTTCCTTGAGCGACGTACTAACTTGAGCATCAAAGAGGCGTTCTCCGGCATGTCGAGAGCGTCATGAGGATCCAACTTATCATCACTCACGTAAGTCTGATCCTTCTAACTCACCTTACCCAAGTTTCTCCGGTGCCAAAATGTCCTGTTGTCATTTCCAGTTAGGCCGTTTGCATATCTCGCAATAACATCATCCACTGCTAAACTATCATCCATGATTTTCACTAATTTTCGAAAAATGCTGAGAATCGCAAAAAACTTGAGGTCGCTACAATTTTGACCAAATTTTCACGAATGGTGAAAATCAGATAAATTAAAAGCTATTATCGTGCAGGTAAACTGCTGAAAATCATACAAACTAAATGCTCAAAATCGTGAAAAGCCTAAGAATACTTGCATCGCAAAGGGCACTACAAAAAAAATTTAACCACAAGTCTAACAAAGAATATGCTACCTAGACTGCTTGTACTTGTAAATACAGGCCATAAAACTTTGAATCATTCCATGCCATAACCCTCATTTCTCCATCTTAAACTGCTTTGATTTTCGCTTTTGAAATGTTCAGCTATTGTTCACTATTGTCTGACAATTCCCGAGCGCGAGCCAGGGTACTGGACTCTCTCTCTCACACACACATTTCCCCGACAGTTCACGAATTTACATGCCACATTTGATTGTCTCATAATGATATTCCCGGAGAATAGTTGGCAGAACATCCACCCGTAAGAGAAGTAGTAAAGGAAATGGACAACAGAAGAAATCTATAGCAGGTCCGCGGAAAATCTGATGGGTTTTTCCTGCAAAAAAGACACATCTGCCGCAGATGTAGCCAGCAGATGAATATCCGGGTCTTCCTTCTCTGGGTCTTCACTGTCGTCTCGTGCTGGAGGTATCACCATGTCTGCTTCATCATCATCTGGGGATTCATAACCACAATCAGGTTACAAGCTTGTTCTTTTTCAGCTTTATCATAATAAATACCCGTCAAGCATCATAGACATCGACATCCAACACCCGTCAACAACATTCAGTCATGTGTTCAAGTTATCGTTAATAAGTTGACAAGCACAAGCCCTCCTTAAGCAAACCATGTTTTCTACTAGTTTGTTATGTTTAGACCTGGCAATCGGGTGAACTAGTTCGGATTTGGGTCGGTTGAAGATCGATTCGGGTTTGCATCGGCTCAACCAAATTCGGTTCGGGTATGGGTTGACTTTGGGTGGACTTTATTCGGGTGGTTGGAGTGAGGTTCTTTTTGATTGGGTTATGCTTTGATTTGGTGTCATTTGAATGTGGATCTTAATCGGGTCACTTTTCGGGTTGCAATTCAGTTCGAGCTCGGGTTTTCTTCGGGTTAGGCTCAAGATCGGACCATCCATTTGGCCTTCAGGTCTCAGGTTAGTTTTGCCAGGTCTTGTTATGTTTATCAGTAGTCCTTGAATAATAAATTAAAATCTACTGGTTCGTCTAACCATCAATCTAACCTTGCCGTTCACAAAAATGAGTGTGAGATTAGTTTTAGCTCTACCAAATCTATTGCAACAAACACAGTGATAAATCTATACACAGCACATCCGGGTTTTTTTTCCATACTAGATATGAGTTCCTAGAACAAACTACACAAAACCAAGATCAGTGAAAAAGAATGCTTGCCTGAACATGCCATGGGATCTGGACCTCGCTGAACAGCTGCTACTTGAATTTCGTCAGGTAATAAGCAATTGCATAAAGAAGCTGCAGTTTAAAAGTCATTGTGTAAGATGTATTATACCATTTAACCATAAATCTAGCCATATATACTTCATCTCCATACAGGAGGATCTATTCTTTAGAGGGATATGGTAAAGTTGAGTAAAGTAAGGTTAGATAAATGTATGTAAAAGTTGAAAAGTTGGGTAAATTTGAGTCGGGTATATCAGGTATTTACCCCTCTGAAGAACAAAGTCTAGACCTTACCTTGTTTCAAATGACCCAGAATAATATAGAGACTAAGCAAGTGGGTTCCATAATCTGGCTACATCTACTTCATTTCGATACAAGAGGGCATGTTGAAGGACAAGGTAAGGTTGAGTAAAGTAAGGTTAGATAAGAGTAAGTAAAAGTTGATAAGCTGGTAAATTTGAGTTAGGTAAATAAGGTATTTACCCCTCTAAAGAACATAGCGAAAATTGTTTCAGATAACCCTAAACAAATGGGTTCCACTCACCCGAGCAAGCCGATTGACCCATCCAGGAATAGGTTTTCCAGTGAGACGCATAGAGATTTCATTGGTAAAATGGTTGCAGTCTTGGCGATCAAATGGTAGGTGTTCCCATGGAACCTTGAAGAAACGTGCTGCATGAATGCTCGAAACTCACACAATGACATCTCTGTACTGCCCAGAAGTATTGATTTTCTAAAGATAAATCCAGGGCAGCTCCTAGGTTCCACCTCAAACACGCCACTGACAGGATATTCATGTGCACCGAAACCATACTCCATGCCATGAACTGCATTCATGGTTAAGTGAGTATATAGAAGAACAGAGAGGAGAAGCATATGCAAACATTTGGATGCAATAAAATCAGTAGCTAAAACTGGCTAAAAGTATCATCGATTTTACCCAATTTTCGGATTTATGGTAACACTCTTACAGCAACCCCCCCCCCCCCCCAAAAAAAAAAACGACATCACGCCATAAAAGTTCAGGAAATACAACACCCTCAAAGGTTTGTTTTATCCCGCTTATAGTTATCGAGAACACCATACACCCCCGCAATCCCCCTTCCGGGAACTAGCGATCCATAGCTAAAATTAAACTAAATTTGTCAAAAACGTGGCAACCTATGTTCTGGACTAAACGCTTTCTGGTAACTATGATCCACTATAAACCTTTTTTGTCAGCAGTTAGAAGAGAGGTTTAAATCAAGAAGAGGGAGCCAATGGAACTATCATTAGGATGGAATGCAATTCACTCAGAGTCACTGCCGCCTGTTTATTCCGTTATTTTGCATTATTTTACCCCTTAGTCTATGGCTTTTTGCTTGTTCTTAATAATTAAATTAGGATTATTATTATGTTTTTACTTATTTTACTAGTTTACTAGAACTTAGTTCATTTTATTATTTTAGTTATTATTAATATAAATTGAAACAAAAGTGTAACAAATGGAAAGAAAAATTAAAACAAACCTAAATCTACCCAAGAAAATCCTAAGGCTACCCGCCCACCTTTTCCCTCCAGTCCAAAACCCACAGCCCAAACCTCCCCAACCCAACTTCTCTCTTCTTCTTTTATTCTTCCCTCCAGCCTAACCCAGCCTAACCCCAATTAGTGATCTGGCAGTTTCTGACCCGACCCGAACCCGCCCGAAATTTCTGGGTTTTGAACACGATTTTTTCAACTAAACCCGAAGTATACCGAACCCGAAAATTAGCGGGTCAAACTTGACCCGCCCGTTTGACCCGAAAAATTAATTTTTTAAGTTCAACTTTATTAGAATTTGTGATTTTTCTTTGTAATTTTTAACGTTAAACTATAAGCGCAACTTATTTATTTGTTATTTCTCTAATTTAAGTTAAAATAGTTACAATAATCTATCGTTACTAGAAGATAATCATATTTTATTATGTATAATGTACAAAAAGTAGTATTTAGAGACCATTTTTTTAAAAGAAAAAGCGGAAAAAGGTCGCAATCATAATCCGTTGGGTTGACCCGAAACCGAAATACACCGCCCGTATTTTCCCGAACCCGAAATACACCCGACCCGTATTTACTCGAACCCGATATACGACCGACCCAAAACCGTCCGTCCGACCGAATTGACAGGTCTCAATTACCCAGCCCAAATCTTTCCTCTCACCCTAACTTCCTACCCTTCAAACCTAGCCCAAAACCCCCTTTTACCTCGGCCCAACTCTTGCCTCTAGCTAGTCCTGGCAAAAACCGACCTGACCCGATCCCCACCCGAGATCGACCCGGTTTTTGAAACCTGAAATGTAACAAACCTGGAATACAGGGCATATCGAACCCGACCCTACCCGACCGAATTGACAAGTCTACCTCCAGCCCATCCCACCCACCCTAACCCTTTTTCCCTTCTTTTCCTTCATGGAATTCCCAGGCAACCCTTTTTCCTCTTTCTTTATTCTTTCCCCTTTCCTTTCTTATTTCATTTCCTCATTTCCCTTTTCTTCCTCTTTGTTTTAATTAGTTCATTTTATTCACAATATTTCATCTCCTCCTCTCCTTCTCTCTCTTTCGTGCCTTCCTCTCTCTTCTACTCTCTTTCTCTGTCTCTTTCTCTATTCTCTGTTTTCTAATTCTCTCTCTCTTCTTTCTAATTCACTCACACTCATTCTCTCTTTTTATGACCCAATTACCCTAAACAACGACCCGGTTTCTTTAGGTTAATTAAATTGGGTTGTAAGAGTCAAGATAAATTAGTTTTCTAATTAGCATTTTTTTTAGGTAGATTAGGTTTAGGTTTGACTTAGTTAGGGTAGTCATTAGGATAATAGAGCCTTTTTGTTTTGGGTCAGTTTAGTGTATTGGGTTAATAGTTAAGTTTAGCCATAGGTTATTACTTGGGTTATTAGTTGGGCCAGAAATGATTTGGGTCAGGAATGGCCCAATTCCTTTTGGTATATGGAATTAGTTGGGTCATGATTGGACTCTTTTAGTTTAGGCCTTTAGAGCACTAGCAATGCGGAATGAAACCCATGGAATTCTGACACTCTCTCTCCTACTTGGCACACCATCTCTCCTCCTTTTCTTCCATTCTTTTGAGTTCTGGAATGCTACATTCCAGAACTCAAAGGAATGAAGAAAAAAGAGGAGAGAAGGTGTGCCAACTAGGAGAGAGGGGATCAAAATTCCATGGAATTTTGCATTGCATATGCTCTTAGGGTATTAGTTTAGGTTAAGAATCTCAATTAATTATTTGAGGTCTTCTTGAGTTGAATAGGATTAGTTGATGAGTATGATTAATCTTAGGTTAGTTTAATTAGGGTTGTTAATTATAATGATTAGTTGCTAATTTTCTTGTGGGTTAGGGGAAGGTTTTAACCCCTAATGAGATCTTCTTTCTAAGGTTTGACTTAGTTAGGGCATTAGACCTTATTTTATGAGGTTTTTGATTTAATAATTCTCTAGACTATGGGGTTTAATTTGAGGCGGGAGCCCGCTAAACCTATTTAAACATGGTCTTTAGTGTAGTTAAATGGAATACTTGAACAATTCCTCATTCATTTAGGGGATGAGTTCGGGCAGAGTGAATTGCATCTTAAGCCCTTGAGGTGAGTCTTCATTCATTTAGTGGACAAACTTCGAGGGCCAATTTGGAATAACCTCGAGAGAAGCTTCGGAGTGGCTTAATCTATGAGATAACCCAACCTCTATCTAGGCCTAGTGTCCTTACCGAGACTACCTCATGATTGAGTGACCGTTAGGTGGTGAAAGACCGACCCCCGAGTCTTTTCCTTCTTTTTATTGTGGTTTTATTTGTGTCTTTATTTCAGTTTTAAACTTCAAAAAAAAATTATGGAAACCGCAACCTAGTATGTAAGAGCTCAAGTAGCTTTTAGGATTCGGTAGCCCCAACTCTCTATGGATACGACAATTATACCCGGCTGTACTGCAGTCCGAACACGGCCTTGCAGCTATTTGTTAAAGCTGAATACAACCAGCGATAAACATGGATAATATGAACAACTCAAAGCTTCGACATGTAAATGTCGAGAAATGATGGCATTGAAGTCCACACTTTCAGCATACAGAGGTTAATGATTTCTTAATTAAATGATCCCGTTTCTGGTCTATCTCACCAGTTATATTCTAAATACCCTCAAGTTTTTTGTTCCCATGGCACATAATACGGCTGTAACTCTTGCAATGCAAGGGCTCCACTCATCAATAGCAAAGAAAAACAAGCAATCGCTCTATCAATCTTCAATGAAGTATTTTTCATTCTCTATACTTTACTGTCCAACATCTGTATAACACAAATTATTTCCTTGTCAAAAATTTATACTTCTAAATTTTGTATTTTCTGTATGCAACATATCTAAATAGTAATTAAAAAAAAAAGAATCACTTAACTGAATTAATTTCATAAAATCAACTCCCATGCCTCCTAATTCTACCTAACTTTAAGTACAGATTCTATAATATGATATCACATGATTGACCACTAATAAAGGAAAATCTCTAATCCCTTAAGGATGACATGCAAAGGTTGGAAAATGTAAGAGGTCCTGTACCCATACTCTTAAGCTTTTCAAAGGTCCAACCTCTTAATACAAAGCAATGGAAAGCACTCCACAAATTATGCATTCCCATTTCCCAGCAAACCAATTTTGAAGTGAGCAAGCCAGTGACAAATCACCCAAACCATGAGCACCAAATCAAACCAAAAACCAATATCACGCTCATGGGAGCACATATTCCCGAAGAGCGAACTACGAAAATATACATTAAAGAATCATATATGACAAATACAACAATCTATATTGTACTAAAGAAGCCATATATATCTCAATCATCTCATGGAAGCACATAGTTCCAAGAGCCATGTAGAAAATATACAATAATGAATCATATATGACAAATACGTCAATCTATATTGTACTCAAGAATCCATATATATCACTCTCATGGAAGCACATACTCCCCAAGACGCAACTAACAACAATAACATACACTAAAGAATCATATGGGACAACTACGGCAATCTATATTGTATTCAAGATGGCAAATGTCATATTTACCTATATGTATTCGTCACATAGACAAGTTTTAATGTGTTTGCTTACATGACTTGTAGAAATACCACCATTAAAAATTCACGCATCGACCATTATTGGTGGTAAACATCACATCGATCAGCACCCACTTAGCAACAATACCTAACTCAACCACTACATTGCCACACTCAAATAATCGCATAGAATAACCCTAATAAAAGTAGTGGGCCAGGAATAAAAAAGATGATGACCTACATACATACTGTTCCAGTTAATACTGACAATCGAGCGGAATAAACAATGACAAGAGACACAATATGAATCAATATTAGGTAAGAGAATCAAATATACAAGCATATATCGTCCAAATTAAGAACTATTACGAAGTAGATTGAAAGCATACCTTCAATTCCAGAGTGAAAGATGCCAAGGCCAAACCAGTACAAGTAGTTATTAACCGGTGTTAGATCATACACATTCAGATACAAATTCGCCTCTTCTCTATCGTCATCACTATGCTTATTATTCCCACTCCAGTTCCATAGACTGAAGGGCATCGTACTCGTCAATACCCTCTCAATTCCGCCCACTACGATCCCGAATCAAACATCTAAACAACGAAATCCCCAAAAACAAGACGATCAATCAACTGAAAGTGAAATTAGGGTTAGAAAACTGAAATTCGACGAAAATGAACGCGAATACCTTCCGATAATTAAGTTAATGGCGATCGATCACACAGTGGCGAGACGAAGAACGATTGCAGAGGCCGGAAAGAGACAATGCCGGTGATAATTAGGGAGATTAAAAACCCTGGAAATGTCGAATCGAGAAAAGAGGGGAATTTGTTGGTCGGCACTTGGAAATCGCCGGTCGAGTGTTTCCGGCATTGGAGGGAAGCTTGCCGATAGTGTCGAAGTGGTCTTGGAGAAACTGTTAGTTGAGATTTTATATAAATAAATAAATCTTATGAATAATTTGAGAGTGTAATTGTTTTTCTTAAACAAGGGTTTTGAAGTAGTTTTTTCAATGGTCCAAAATAAGTAAATAACTCATTATCAATTTTTATCATAACAGAATTTTATGATAAAAAGTATGAAAATAAATAAATAATACAACCTGATTTCTTTGCACATTGAAATATAAGATCATTTCATCACATCCATCAAGATATTAAAAAAGTTCCCCTCTAAATGTAGACTCTAACCATAGAGAATATCATTAGAAATTTATAGAATAAAAAAACAACGTAGTATGCATTTAATTATTAAACATATTTTTCATAGTTTGTAATATTTTAGGTATTATATTATTGTACATTTTAGACCATATCTCTACATATTTTAGTCACAAAATTATAAGCAAAAATGTCAAATATACGTACATACATTCATAAACATGAATACGTAGCTCCATTCCTACGAATATAAGACATATTATTAATTTCGGCTAATCGTCATCCTCATTTAAGACACCTAAACTAACAATTTTCTAAATTTTTGAAACTCCGTACCGTCACATATAATCTCTTCACAATATATACTTATTGGAGTTAAGAAAGATCTCATTAAAGTTAAGGATGTCATTCCATTTAACTTCAAATTGGGTTAATAAGAGTGAAAGAGTGGCTAATTCTTAGTTACTTCGCGACTCTCATAACTGCTTAACTAGTCATTTGTTAGGACTGCTAAAATAGGTATTAAAAGTTCAACTCCAATATGGTTTCTAAAATTTTCTTTGTGATAATTAGGTTACAATGCTACGCAAAGAGTATATTTCAACAATAACACAATATTACAATCAACACAACAACTACAGCAAGATAAAACACATGCAACAAATTAAAACGTAAAACAAAATATTACAATCAACATAACAACTTTTTTCTTGCACAAATCATTTGTTGGGTTTGTTTTATTTTTAGCACTTTGTATTTTTTTCTAGGCTTTCTTTCTAGTTCTCTTTTTAATTTTTGTAGTTTAGTTTTTTGTCGCATTTGGTTAGTCACTTAATTCTGGAGAGGAGGTTTCTAGCCAGGGTTGGTCTCCTTCACCATTTTACTATGCCGATGATGGACCGCCCTATTTATCCAAGTTTTAAAAAAAATAGATCGAGTTTAAGGAGGTATGATTAGATACTTAGATGCACCAACAAAGTAACAAACAATCTTAATTTTGAAATCTCTATTATCTACAATCTACTACCTTCATCCCTTAATGAGTGTCAATTTTCTAAACTACCTTGTCCTTTTTCTATTTGTCAAATTTACATTTTCAATAATTAAATACCTATATTACCCTTAATTAATGAATCAAATTTTTATTTTACCTTTTAAAATTCTCCTTTATTCATCTTTTTCCTTAATGAAGGGCACACTTGTCCATGCATAATCTTTTCACTCTATTTCAAAGATGAATTGGTTCTGTAAAATTAGTTTATTTGACATTAAAAAAGGGACGAAGGGAGTATATGGATACTAATAACACGAGAAATTTTATATTAGAAAGGACTATAATTACTCAAAGGTAAGCTTTGAGAAATATTAGAATTGAAAAGATGTCATTTTTGAACAAACTAGCACTTTTTTTTAGAAAAATCTAACATAAATAAACATGTGAATTTCAATAAATCTTAACAAGTTTAGGTGATTTTTGATAAATATTTACCTATCACATCTACATATAAATTCTACATGCCCTTAAACAGAAACCAAAATCAATGGGATCATTCTTCGTTCACATTGTGAATTTGGAGTCCACTAGTTCAATGTTAAACCAGTTTTTGTACATGGAATGTCAAAGAAGATTTAGGCTCATAAAAGTTATACACAAATAGTAGTTATTTACTGGATTGTTGGGTAGTTTGTGCAAGTCTATTTGTCATGCGATTGGATCAAAACTAGAAACGGTCAAGCAAAGTTCCCTCCCTAGCTGCGACCTGTGATGATGGGTAATCATATTCCCAGCAATAAATAATGCCTTAACACTATTATGAAGACTTGGTGTGGGAATTGACTTTATCAATGCCTTTCATCACTGCTCCTATTCTAAGCCAAACAACTAGTAAACCTTTCCACACCCAACACTACACCACTCCATTTCCATTTTATTTAATCTATGCATAATGCATTGCACCATAGATACATACAATAATAACAATATTTAATTTGGATTTCGATTATACCGTATTTAAGGAATTCATCTATATGCAACTTTAATTTATGATATGTTCTTTAAAGATGTAGAATTAAGTTGGGTAAGATTAAGTAGTATAGATAAATATCGCATCACCTATTTTTTTTTTGTTTTTGAAAAAATTATGTGAGTTGAATTAAAAATTTAAATATAAATTATCTAAAAGCATAATCATGTTCTTTTGAATGATACATAAGGTAAGTTAAAGTTAGGCAAAATATGAATAAACTTAATCGACCAATCTAAATAATAGAGCCTCAATCTAAGTCAAGTCTGCTCATTGCACCATCAATTTTGAATTTGAATGTTACTACTTATTGCATGTCATCCATTCCTCTACCAAAAATGGCAAATTACTAGGTAGTTCCTAATATATCTAGTAAGATAGTTGGAGAATTATAACTTCTTTCTTTTTATTTATCTTCCTACCTTCATATTTTCCTTTTAAATATCAAAAAAATGATAAATAACCTTGGATCCTAATAAGGGAGTCCAAACAAGATAAAGGTATTCAAGTGGGCCATATCACTCTCCTTTAAAATTATATAATTGGTTCAATAATTGATCAGGATGTTATAGTTAGTTTATTGCATTTATGGTTTAATACTTTAATGTGTATAGGAGATCAAATAATCAGGGTCCCTTGTGCTAATAATTGATTCCATAAGTTTTGAATTTGAATGTTACTATGTATTCTCCTATGCATGGCCACAAAAGTATAATTTCCAAAATCCTTTAATTTCCTTAAGCTAGTGTGTGTAATCATAATTTAGGTCTTGTTCTTTTATACGGCTGGCTGGCTGTGATGCCACAATACACAGCACCCATCACAACATATCAATCCACCACAATTTACCATAACCCACCACAATCAACTTTTTCATATTTATCAATACAATTTACATTTATAAAAAAACAAAACCCGCCACAACTTACAAATAATTCATCGCAATTTCACCATACCGCAACCAGCCGTATAAAAGAACAGGACATTAGTATAAGCAATACAATTAATTCTGATCACAAATAGTTTCATCAATTTTGAATTTCAAAATTCGTTGATCTCTTCGAGTTTGTCAAATTTTCTGAGTAATTCAGTGTAACAAATTTGCTTGTGAAAGGAACCAAAGTAACTTTCGGTACAAAAGGAAGGAAAGAGTTGCTATAATTGCAGGAGTTTCCTGATCCAGTGATCCTCCTGTTATATATAGATTGATTATTGCTAATATTGCATGTGTACATACAATCAAGGAATTCATCCAAAAAGCTAAGCCTAATTCCAAAGTTCATCTTCAAGTTTCAAACGAAATATAAATAAAGGGATTAAAGGAAGAAAGCAAATTTTAAAATGAAATAAATTTAATCGCCCAACGTACTAGTACTAATCTTCCTAGCAAGGCCGCCAGTAATAATATCCACAAAAACAAAACCAAAATATTAATATAATATTTTCTTTTTTGCCTTTTTCTGGAAATTTTTAGCCTTTCACAATTCACATTACAGCCAGCTGTGGAAATCCAAACGGTGGGTGGGGAGATAACGGTGAAAGCGGAGGGACGTTAAATATTCCCTCCTTTACATCCTTATCGTCGAAATCCCAAACCGCCATCCAATTTGACGGCGTCAACGGCCCCACCTCCTCGCCGGAAAACGACGATTCCGACTTCACTTTCTTCGGATTCACAGTCTCGCTCACTCTGTCCTCCTCCTCCTTCCTCTTCCGGCCACTGTCCACGGCGGCGGATTTCACGGCGGTGGCTTCTACGGCGGCGGCTTCTTGGACGAGCTTTCCGACCTCGAGCGGGAAGTTGAGGATCGCCTTGGAGCCGCGGAGCTTGAAGGCGGCTCGGTCGTAGGCTCGGGCGGCCTCCACGGCGGTGTCGTACGTCCCGAGCCAAACTCGCGAGCCTCGCTTGTTCGGATCGCGGATCTCCGCCGCGTACTTCCCCCACGGCCTCCTCCTCACTCCTCTGTAGTGCCTCCTGTCCTCCTCCACCGCCTCTTGACTCGCTACAGCTGGCTGAGTCGACTCGGAGCCAAACTCGATCACCTCGAACTTCTTTACCGCCGGCGCCGGCACGGCGATCTTCATCGACGGCTTCCGGTCGTTGAACTTCGACGGCCTCCTCGGCGACGTCGTCCTCGTCAGGTCGACGATCTCCTCCGAGCAGCTCGAATCGAACTTCGAGAGGTCGAAATCGAACTCGAAATTGAAGTCGAATTCCTCCGCCTTCACCGAGCTCGAATTCGAATTCGAATTCTCCATGTAAGAACCAAAACTCACAGACGACGCCGAAGATTGCGACACGAGAGAATTCGAATTCGATCCTTCGATCGAAACTTCCGGCTCAACAACTCCAGTATTTCCACTCTGATTAAAGCTGAAATTAAACGAATTACTGTGATTAAAGCTAAAAGTACCAACAGGAGATAGCTCGTTGAAGAGGTGGTTCTTGATGAACTCGAGAGCAGTAGCTTCATCTGGTGACGCCATTGTTGAAATTCAGAGGTCGATGATTACTGTTCGGTGTCAAATTTTCAAAATTATGGATGAGGAGAGAGAAAGCTAGAGAGAGAATAAAAAAGAGGGGTTTGTTTGAACGAAGAGGATTTGATTGAATTGAGTGGAAAAGCAGGGAGTGGAAAAACGGTATATATAGAAGGAGGGAGAAAAAGACAGGTAGCAAGCTTCGCGGTGAGGTCCTATGAGGAAAAAGATTTCTGACCAAGCAAAAAGGAAAAATAAAAATGAAAATTTTAAAAAGAGAAAAGAAAAAGGAAGCAAGGAAGGAAGCATCGTCTATGTACATCATAAGATGGTGATAGAGAGAGGGAGTGTGTTTCGTTGATGGATTAATCTGAGCCGTTGATGGAATTGAATATTCTCCTAATGCGGCGGCTAACTTAAATCCAACCGTTGGTACCTTTTTTCTTTTGTCACATAACATTGCTAGGGATTTTTACTTTTTATCTTACAGATTGTTGGTTTATAGTCAATTATTTTTTGTTTGCTGAAGTCATGGATATGTAGCGAATAGGGGAGTGTGCAAAATAACGAGGTTGAAATTTAAAATAAAATGGCTGTACCTTAAATAATTTGTGCGAAAGTGAATTATTAGTGTCAAACTTTACCTCTATTCTTTCAAATAATATATATATATACATATATATATTAGGGGAAGTCGGGAGCATTAACAAACTAATAAATATAATAGTTTCATCGATTATAATAATTTAAGCTCCATAATTCTCCTATATATATATAATATCGTATGAATTATTAATCATGACAAAATCAAATTCGACCTAGTATTGGCCTGCCCGAAAGGCCGAAATTGACCAGAATTTTCAAACCAAAAATATAACAAACTTGTAGAAAAACGACATGTCGAAATTGACCCGACGCGACGCGACGCGACCTGGTCGGAGTATACTATATGTTAGTGGTAGTGAAATAGTTTATAGATAGGCCTAAGTCGGCGAACCCGGGAGAGAAGGTGGAACGTTAGCCCTTAGTCTTCGGGATTGGGTTAGTGGTTGTTTTGTTCCTGAGAATAGGGGTGGAAATACTCAGTTTTAGAGTTCGTACCCCACCAGTTAATTATTATTAATTGGTTAAAATGTAAGAAGTGTTAAAACAACTAATACAACATAGGCACCGTTCTTTTATACGATAGAATTGCGGTATGGTAAGTTGCGGTGCGGTGAGTTGCGGTGGATTGCGGTAAGTAGCGGTGGAAAATAATAAATGAGTGTTGATTTATTGGAAATTTTTGGGATTTTAATAGAAAGGTAAGTAGTAGATTGCGGTGAGCTGCGGTAAGTTGTGGTAAATTACAGTGCGGTAACTTGTGGTACCGCATAAAAGAACTGTGCCTTAGAGCACTAGAACCAAGTAAGATAAACCAATAGCTAGGCAGCCTCTAATACCCCAGTCCGTTCCCGACCGCGAATATTACTAAGAGAGCGTTTGGTAGGAACCCAAGGGAAATTTTTCCCGGGGAAAATTTTCCATGGGAAGTTTTCTATGGGAAAAATTTCTCTGGGAAAAATTTTCCTTAGCCCCCTAAGGAAAAATTTCCCTATTAAAATTGAGAAAGTGGTGGGCCCACCGTGAAATTTTTTCCAATGTCAACCTACACCCAAACATTAGGAAAATAAGTCAACCCGGGAAAATTGACGATTTTCCCAGGGTTATTGACCAACCAAATGCACCCTAATTTACTGAGAAGTTCTCATCCAAGTTATACTGAAAGCTCTCTATAGCTTCCACCACATTGTCTAAATTATTCTTACAATCATCAGTATATTTTTATCCTTCTAGCTCTAAGACCAACAAACATTAAGGGAGTGTTTGGTAGGAACCCGAGAGAATTTTTTCTTGGGGAAAATTTCTCATGGAAAGTTTTCCATGGGAAATATTTCTCTGCTCCCTTAGCCCGCCTCTAAGGAAAAATTTCCCTAGGAAAATGGAGAAAGTGATGGGCCCACCGTGAAAATTTTCCCAAGGTCAACCCACACTCAAACATGGGGAAAATAAGTCAACACAAGAAAATTGATCATTTCCCCGAGGTTATTGACCAACCAAACGCACCCTAAAGCAATGACCCTGCACGTTTCTAAAATCACAAGAAATCATTTAGATTTTAACATTATGTCATGTACGTCTTATCTTACGTCTAGTTTTAACTTTTAAAGCCTCAAGAATTAATAAAATTAGACATAAGATCATCGTCGATCTGTTAAGGTTATCCACTTATCCGTATTTATTCACATTATTCACGCCATTTTTTACCTCAGTGTTGTGTACTTACCACACATCTCCACAAAATATTAAAATAACGAAAAAAAAATCATATCAATAAATGATGTAGCTTGTCATACTCAGAACACCTTCTTAAAAGTTACTAAAAGTTAGATATTTTATCACATTTATTCACCCTATCTACACTTTACCACCTTATCCACCTTTTATTCACATTATTTATATTTTACCAATTTATAGCACAAAAAAATGAATATATATATATATATATATATATAGTGCAAACATTGGTGGCCTTTGGACGCCCACGTCAATAATTCAAACTTCCACTTCCATGAGTTAAAATTTTAGACTTGTTGAAGATGGTTTACGTACTTCAATCCTTGGTTCATGTCATGGGAACGTAAGATTTATAGTTGGATTCCCATAAATCTCGTATTATAGTAGTTGTTGTTGGGGTAAGAGAGCAACACATCTCCTAGCTAGTGGAAAGGAAGTGAAAAAATGTTCCAAGGTAGATGGTGAGCTGTTTAACCAATGAAGAAAATTGTAAATTGCCTAAAAGAACATTCAACTACTCCATGCGTCTCTTAATGAGTGTCAATTTTTCTAATTATCTTATCCTTTTTTATTTGTCAATTTTACAAGTCCAATAATTAAAATAACCAAATTACCCTTAATTAATAAATTTGAATTTTATTTTACCTTTTAAAATTCTCCTTTATTTTTCTCTTTGCATTCAAATTAGTAGACGGATATATTTGTCCCTGAACAATTTTTACTCTATTTCCAATTAACATTGAACTTACAAAATTAGGTATTTTATTACATAAAAAGGGACGGAGGGAGAGAATAAAATTTATAATTTGCATCAGATTTCTGAAAAAGAAGAACTACTTTGATACGATTTTATCATACTTTAATTTTCAGTTTCAATGACACGGGTTCTCGAAATTTTATACGAAACCCTCGCTATGGGGAAGGAAAATTGAAAGCTCATAGTAGATCAAAATACTTGATATTGAGATGAAAAGTACTTTTGAAAAGTCCAAGCATGGAGTAAAGTTTCTATCATATCAATTGGTCATAGTTTTAGGACTTTTCCTTTTCTAGCTACTTCCCATGGAAATTTTGAGGACCTTTGCTTATGGCTTGTCGTTCTTTCATGTTTCAAAAGTTCAAAAATGAACTTTGTTGAATATTACAAGTTCATATGCATCAAAACTAAGGATTAGTACTCTGTAATTGACACCTTTTTAATTATAGGATGCTAGCTCTCTTTTTCTTTTTATATTTTTCAGAGTTTTCTTGTTCTTTTTATGGTGATCAATGTGGTTCCACGTAGGGATCACTTTCAGTTAATTAGCTTCAAACAAGTGAGAATTCGAAGGGTATATGATAATGATATTTTAATAATTTTGCAATGAATTTTAAATAAATATAAATACAACTCATTAATTATCAACTTTCTTCACTAATAAAATTAAAAAAAATTCACCACTAATTTGGGTTACTTTTCAAAAGCTTTGAGTTAATTATAATTTTTTATAAAATGTCTTCTTTATATATATATATATATATATCTATATATATATATATATATATATATATATATATATATATATATATATATATACACACACACACACACACAAACACCTTCAAATTTTAGAGGCAACTTTAATAAAACATATTTTTATAATTATTAAAAATTATCCTCGGAAAAATTAATTTAGGTACTACAATCTTATATATGACCTTATATTTTTTCCCCCTTCATTGGCACTTCTTCTACATAACATCCAGATAGAAATTTGCTGTTTTAATTATTATTTTTGGGGATCATCTAGAGTGAAATTAAAGTATCCAAGAGAAAATAAATCATTTGTAACAGGGAAGATGTTTCCAAACCATAAATCACTCAAGTGTGAAAGAAGAAGGGGACAACGATTGGACAAAATTATTAATAACATAATTAATTAATTAATTATATGATAAGTATACCCTTAACAACATAAGATTAGGGTTGCAGCCTTAATTAATGTTTTCCGATTATTATTTACATTTTATTATTATAATATTTGACTTTAAATTAATTAAAATTGTCACAATTAAGGACGTGATCTTCACATACCAATGAACACATCACTTCTAGAAGGGAGGGGGTGACCCAAGATAGATCAAGGTCTATTGCTTCTATTATAATTTTCTTTAGCTTAAGCTTTAATTTCAATGGATATTTTAAAACATAATTAATTAATTAAAGAAGGAAGAAAAGGTAAACTTGCATAAAACTATACTAGTACTCCACTAATTATGTTACATTAATTTATGGAATAAATATGTGTACTCTATTTTTGTCTTGTATATCTTTCAACAACTAAAAATTTGTCATCATTATCATATCATTTATAGATCATTTATAGATCAATTTAGCCTTATATTGCAGTAACTAGTAAGTTTCTTTACATGATACTCCATTTCTCAACATTTTCTATTTTGATGTTTCATGGTCTTCTATGCAAAATTTCAATAATCATTTTCTAACAACGTACTTTCAAGATAGTTATAAAATTATATTTTTATAAAAGTAAATTTCGCTATAAATAAAATAATACTAGCTTCATTCAACAAATCATTACGTATATTGAAAAATTTACAGTCAAACTTTTTCTAAATTGGCTGCACAATTGAGGAATCGAGGGAGTACTGTTTGTTTTCATTTATAGACAAAAATCCAACCCAAACTGTGTAAATAGAGCTCAACAATCCTTATTTAATTTATATAAAGCTCAACAAACATTATCAAGTACAATATAAAAGGAAAAAAAACGTGTAATATTATAATTAATCGAGGCTCGGTAATAAGAACCTCTAAGTCAACCATTCAATTATAAATCTACCCATACTATTATGTATATAATGTTAATGTATAAAACATGTTTATGTATCTTAATAGAAATCAATAGCAGACATATGGCCGGGATATAGGGCAGATAATTTTTCTTAACGGGGAAGCAAAAACGATAATTATTCGCCATCCTTGTCTGGAGTACAGAAAATTTTTCCCTAGAACAAAACACATGACCATCCCTAACCCTAATTGACTATTCATCGATCTCTATATTTTTCATTCAGTTACACTCTTCGATCTTGCATGTTGAATTTTTTTTTTTTAATATCATCTAGAAGCTTTTTTTTCAACATGATCTAGAATGAAATTATAAAACGTCATAACTAAAATCTTTTTTAAAGATCTCATTATTAACTTTGCGAACACATCTTTACATAACTACTTGAAATATCCAAGTAAACAGGAAGCAATGCAAAGATGGAAATTTTCTCCATCTTTGTTAGAAGTGGAGATTTTCCCCTAAAGCAAAGCACAATCCTGATGGGAACAGGGATATCCCTAACCCTAATTGACTATTCCTTCATCTCTCCATTTTTCATTCCGTTACACTCCTCTTACATGTAGAATATTTTTTTCCCCTATATCATCTAGAAGCCCTTTTTTTTCAACATGATCTAGAATGAAATTATAAGACGTCATAAAAAAGATCTCATAATTAACTTTGCGTACACATCATTACATTATATAGCTACTTAAAAATATCCAAGTGGTCAATTAATTAATGGGGGATGATATAATTAAGCCATTAATGATCGCTCAAATAGGCAATAGAAAAGGGGGAGAAGACAATAGTTGGACAAACCTAATACTATAATGGAAAATTGGAGCATATTCTTAACAACAGTATTACGCCAGTACTAGATCAGGACCACATTAATTAATCCTAAATAAATGGATTTCAGATTATAATAAGCGACTTTAAAATATTTAATATTGTCACATAATGACGTTACACTTATAAATTAAATGAATTTTACATTATAATAATCGACTTTACATTTTTTAATACTGTTCCATAATTATATGTTACACTTACAAATCAAACACAGGGAACACTTTGTAGAAATTGGAGGGTGCAAGTACATTTTTTATCCCCCTTTTGTTTGGCTTGAGGGGGGGGGGGGGGAGGGTGTTTGGGAGCAAAAATATTTAGTTAGATCTGTTAAATATTGGCTGATTTTTGTATAGAGAAGAAAAATTTTATTTTCATATCTACAACAGTTGCATAAATCATGTGATTTAATTTATACAAAATTAAATAAAAGTATCAAAGTAAACTCTAGTTTTCATAAAAATGATACCAAATATATAAGAGCCTAGAGCTAGGTCATGGCCACAGTTTGGGTCCAAGTATTCAAAATGGTTTAATTTCATGTCAATTTAATTTAAAAACACCTTAAATTTATTCATAATTGTAAATAGCATGTTTCAAAACTAAATGTAGTCTATCTTTTTTTTTTCCTGAAACAAAAAATAATTAACAATTTCATTAATAGAAAGTTATACAACACTTACAATGAAAATCGTGAGTGAACAATTGTAGATCTAAAATATAGATACAAAGTTCGACTTTCAAATAACTAATACTAATATTACTGAAGTCTGTCTCCGATTTCTTCGATTATTTTACATCTTTATTGTTGATGGAGAACCTCACACAATTTATGCTATAACGATTTGAAAGTCGATATTGATCCAACACAATTAGACCACGCCAGTTGAACAAAACTCTAGAAATAGACTAAAAACCCTAAATATGGGTACAACAAACTTTTAAAATAGAAGAAACTAATTTTATTTGTGTAAATGTAAAATCAACTAACAAGTGAAATAGAAATCAATCGAACCACGGCTCATCATCAACAAAAACAATCGATTGCAACCCTTTGAAAAAAAGTGTAGGCTAGGGTTTTCTAGAGAGAAAAAGAGAGGAGGCTAAGGCAGGGTTTGAATCTTAAACGTAGTCTATCTTTATGATGATTTTGAGTTAAAATTCATTAGTGTGTGTCGAGTTTAAGTTTTTCTCAGTTATTTGAAGTAGGTTTATGAATTTTAAGTTGAATTATCATATATATATTGAGTCAAACTTTTATTTTTTAGTTGAGTTTGTAATATTATCACTATGGCTACGAATTGTCTTTCAATATGTGTAGTGTGTTTATTTCAATGTTGGTGAATTAAACCATATAAGCATGAGCTTATTTGAATTGAAGTATTATACACCATGGGTACACAAATATATACATTGGCTTTCAATATATAATGTTTGTGCCTCAATGTGGATATGCTACAACATGACCTAATGAAATAAGAACATATTTGAATTGCAGTTTGTCCTTTTCAACTAACAATATTTATGCAGAATTAATGTCAGTCGTTCAATAAGTGATGCCCAGTATTGTTGAGTGTTGATATATATTGACGAGTGTTGATTAATATTAATGACTGCTAATCATAATTGGTTAATTAGAATTATAATTGTGATCTGAAAACATAATAAAGTACTAATAGATTCATCAATACTGATTAGTATTGGTCAAATGATGATCATGTAAAGTGTTGACAAGTGCTATATGTGTTGATGAATGGTGATGATAACAGTTTATCATAAGTTGAAAAGAATAACAACTCATTACTATAATGTGTCTTGCATTTAAACGTTCAAAAATAAAAAAAGCAATAAAATCTTATAGTGTTAATAAGAGAACCAACTAAGCACATAGAATTTTGAAATATTTATAAAAAAATAAAATAAAAATATACTCTTCTAAATTAAATAGATCACAACATATCACAACACAAGTTTGGCAAGGAATCAAATCAAATACTACAACTCAGATGATCCTAACAAGCTAAGGTCAAATTTTGATAGAACAAATAATTATTATTTTACCAATTCAAAAAACACTAAAAAATAACAAAATTATAATTAATAATATAGTGTTTATTTTTTTGGTTTGGGGGGGGGGGGGGAGGAGAGATGTTGACTCCATGCATGATCATTGATCTATGTATAGTCAGTCAAGGGAGAAGACTCAAACCTGATTGGCTGATTTTGAATATTTAAACAGATCACTTGAATCAGAGGATTGGTTAAATAATTCATTCATTTGGGTAAGCAGAAGACTATTTGGAAGATCACCATGATCATATTTATTATTAATAATTGTTATCTCCATTACCTCCTCATTTTCTTATCGTAGTGGGGAATCAATATCACAAATCTATAAATCAATAAGTAAGAAAATTAACTAAAATGCTTAATCAAAAATTTCAAAATCAAATTTTGGAATTGATCAAATGAATGTTAAGGGTAAAGTAAGAAAAGTAATAATCACGGTGTAATTCAGACTGCAAAATGATTTATAATATGCAATAAAAAAATTAGCTAAAAAGTCAGATAAAAAAAGGATAAAGCATTTTTTATATTTTATAGTTTTATATTATCTTTCATTTTACAATCTCAATAATATGTTAATTAATACTTTTCTTATTTTGTCATTAACATGAATTAAATCAACCGAGGTTTTATTTTTAATTGAGGATATTAAATTAATTTTCTCAATAACTATTCTATAAATTTTTGTAATTTATTTTTAATTGAGGATATTAAATTAATTTTCTCAATAACTATTCTATAAATTTTTGTAATATATATTGATTTTCTCCACCATTTTGAAAAGACAGACAAAAAAAAAAGAAATGGATAGAGTATTATTATTGATATGAATTAATTAATTAAATTAAAATAAGAGATTTTTGGATGCTAATACATTGTATTTTTGGGGTTTTTGGGGGGGGGGGTGGACAATAATGCATTGAATTTTTTTCTTGGATAATAATGTACTATACTCTGGGGGTATTGGACTATAATGCACCTGAAACAATTTCGATGATGGTTAACTCGGTGACGGTCTTGCGTGGTAGATTGAGTAGCAAAAAAAAAAAAATCTTTACTAAATTAATGTCATATTAGGAAGTCCAAATAAGTAAAGATGAATTCTATTTTTTTTTTTGCAATCAAAAAACACCATTTATGTTAGCGAAAATGTGGAGTAATGAGGTGTTATTTGAAAAAAATAATCAAATTTCATTTGCACTTCTTGACAATGCCTTATAAGACATTAATTTAATAAAGACTTTAATTTTTGTGCTCCTCAACCCATCACGTAATACTGTCACTGAGTTAGCCACTATCAGAATCATTTCAAATACATTATTATCCAATACATCAAAGTACAGTATATTATTGCCCAAAAAAATAAATTAAAATTCAATATATTATTGTACAACACCCCTAAAGTACAGTGTATTAGTATTCAATAACCTTAAAATAAATGAATAAATAAATGTGTGTAGCATTTAGACAGGTTCAGCCTTGTTTGAACCAGATTGGTCCGGTCTACGGCAAAAACCCATGTGGGTAGCGGTATGATTCAGTGTTGACTTTGAACCCGGTCCAACCTTTGCGATCATTGGCTCATCATTGCCATAACGTCTTGCCAACTCAACTTGGCCTTTTTGAAAAGTTCTTGCTATACTCAAATCCACATGTTTTGTTTGTTAACACGTGTATTTTTTTCTCCATTGAAATTTCAGTTAGAGGTCAAATTATTAAGGTGGTAAGTATACATAGGTAATGTAAGCAAAAAATAAAACTCCTTTCATTTTTATTTAACTGTCGCTTTAATTTATACATCAGTCAAATTTTAAAATTTTGACCATTAATATGTTAATATATATAATGTTCGATCTATTATACGAAAATATTGTTCGCTATACCTGCCTTTGGAACTGCCGTTCCTCCAGAGGGCCCAAACACCGTTCTTTCGAGTCACCCTACTGAGCTCGCTTCGCTCAGTCAAAGTTAGTGGAGCGGAGCCTCGGTTTGCTTCCTTCGTCACCGGCTTGGCCCTACTCCATTTGGGTAGGAAGAAGCTATTTTCGCTACGCTTTCGGGAGAGTAAACTCTCTCTGGCTTCACGATAACCTCCTCGGAAGAAAACTGAACCCGACGTTTGCTTCCGAATCAAAGTCTTTACGCGTAATTTTCAGGCTATTTTCAATCCACCACTTACGCTATTTTCAGGCTATTAGATTCATAAAAAAAAATATCGTAAAAGTACAATATTGTAACTTTTTGATAAAATATGCTATAAAAAATTCTCGATTAAAGAAAAAGGCCATGTAGCATTTAAATAACATCAGTTAATTATTGTGAAACCGAGAGAGTATAACCTAAGATAAGTCACATCAATCATATCACTTAAATGTAAGAATTTTTAAATATGTATTTTATATTTTAAATAAGGTATTATGAGTAAGGTTTATCACATGGGTAATTAGACCAGCAATGCTTTATGGCGTAGAATGTTGGGCGACAAAAAAGCTGCATGATTAAATGTGACGAGAGAGGATGCTTAGGTGGATTTGCAATTACACGAGGTTGGATAGAATAAGGAATTATGTATGTCGAGATACTCTATGGGTAGCGCCTATGAAAGAGAAGTTGAGATAGACTAGATTGATGGATTGGGCATATATAAGAGAAGTGTGGATGCACCCATTGGGAAGATCATATTATCCTTAGGGTGGCGGGGGCATGGGAGGCCAAACAAGTTCTTGAGGTAGGTGATTAAAGCAGATATGAAACACTTAAAATTAACAAAAAGTACATGACATTGGATAAGCGGAGTATGGTGGATTGAGATTTAGGTAGTAGGGTGAGGATTGCTAGTAAGGTAGTTTATTGTGCCTTAGTCAATCCCCCCAGTGTTGTCTTATTGATTATGTGGTTCAGGTAAATGTTGCTTATCTGCCACTCCTACATGAAGTACATATCACATATCCATTTTCTGTCACAAGCCACTTCTTTTCTTGTTTTGTCTCTTGTTTTTCCAAAGGTTTTCCAATTGTTTGAAAAGTATTCCATGCAGAAACAGTCGAATAATTTTTCCTATTTGTTGAATAAATGTCATGATCACTAAATTTTTTAGTAAAAATATTGAATCCACATTTTCCCTACATTACCTCTCTATATATCTTTATTTACTGGTATTATAAATGTAAATAAATTTATATACCTTTTGTTTCTAGAAAGAGAGAAAAAAAAAAAAGAAGGAATCACTTAAGCACGTTACACTTTAAACCATTAAAGCAAAGATCCCGTGCACCCATGGACATGGGAATCAATTAATTAAAAAGTTCATAATTAACAATAATTATATACGCAATATTATAAAAAATAAACAGTGTTTCTAGAATGTGGATGGATTCAAAGAATCAAAGGTCACGAGGGGGTTGGTCAAGGGTCAATCTTATAATGTCAGAAACATTATTATAATAAATTACATGAAATGGATATCTAAAAAGAAAAGGAACCAGTCAACACAAATTAAATTAATATTAAAATTAATTGATTAAATAAACAAAATGATTATTTTACTAAGTCCTTGGATTCCTGATTAGCCTAACCAATGTAGATAATTTGTGAGAAACAGCTGATGGAGCCATAAGTAGAGTTACTTTCAGGTGTTTGTGGCACTCTTTTTGTTATCCTGTTTTAAGTTTTTTTGGATTAGGTTAGTCAAAAAGTATATTTTACTTTTAAAAATTCAAAATTATTATATATTTTGGTCGAAGTAACTTGTTGTAATAAGTAATGACACTGATTGAGACATAATTAACTTTTTTACAAAATTTAATATTTTTAAGGATATTTTACGATAATTGGAAAAGTTTTTCAACCGTCCTAGTTAAAAAGTGTAATGTATCATTGATAATGTAGCTAATCATATCTATTGATATATAAATCATTTTAACGGATGTGATTTATCATATTCAAATTAATAATAAGGAACTTTCAATTGGCATAGTTTAAAAAAATCAACTATGACTGAATTTTCATTTATTTTTTTCCAAATATTTATTTAAAATAACTAACTAGATATTAAGTGAAGTACATGTAGCAAAGGATGAAGATAAATAATTAAATGTGCTAAATTTCTTTAAAGAACTTAAGCTACATTGGAAAATTTTGAGGGGGTTTAGTTATGATTTAGTAAAGAAAATTGCGAGTTTTTAATATATATTTCGAGCATTCAATTGTACTTTATATATAATGTATGATTGTTTTTTTTAACGCTAAAAATGGAATGTATGATTATTTAAAAGTATAATTAAGTGTTGGATGCTCAAAGTATATTAGAAAATTCTATCTAATAAGAGTTTGTCTAGTTGATAAGGATATAAGTTTATGATTCAAAAGGTCGTGAGTTCAAAATCGTATTGCTAATGTGAGGACCTTGTTCATCGGTGACTTCTGAATGTTTTTCATCGCATGGAGCTATCAAAAAAGAAAAATAAAAGATCTGCCATTCTTCATTTGCCACTATCATAAAATATAAAAATATGAAAATCAATATATATTGAATTGTTGACTGAATAATTAAATTTGACCACTCAAATTAATTCTTACCAACTTTTATTTCATAAGAGTTGTTATTATAACCGCAAATTTGTGAAGTTCACGTTTCCATTATCACAAAATATTTCTTCTTCAATGTCATTTGTAAAGGATTATATTTGAATATGTACACTGGGTCTGTTAAATTTGTGGGTAACTTAAATTTATTAAAATTTATCAATATTTGTCTAAATTTATCAAAATTCACCAAAAATTATTAAAGGAAAAAACTAAAATAAATAATTTTAATATATTAGCGTAAATTTTGTCAAAAATTATCAAAATTTATCTTTTACCCAACTGCTTTTTACCCATAAATTTAACGGCATTTAAACTTTTTTCAATGAATTATAAATACTTAAAATTGTGACACGTTTCAATATCATTAAACATGTGAAAGATACTACTTTGCAACTTGGAGTTTAAACTAGTTCTTTCAAGTTGTCTTAATTACTCACCAACATTCAACAACATTGGTTGCTCATTAGCACTAATCATCAAAACTTAAAACTAATCAAGGAAACATATAACAATACTCAATATGTTTTTCAAACTATACTATTTTCTTAACTCTAACTAAAGCTAATAAGTATATCTACTGCTCTTCCCCCTAATGCTTCTTCTATATATACATACACATGTATGAGCACGCACACACACTCTTATATACACTACGTGAAAAAGGGTCTTATTTTCATGCATGCGTACCCATGCATATTTAAATGGGAGTGAAAAAGCGAGTACCTTTCACCTTCATCCTTCCACGCAAATTAAGAGTGGTAAGACATTAAACACACTTACAAGCGTGACGACATGTTATTAGAGTCCTACTACGCTTGTTAAATCGGGTGGTTGTTGATTCTAAAAAAACCTTCTTTCCACACATAATAAGAGTGGTAGGCTGCTATTATTTTTAATTGGATTCTAATAATACGAACTTTTGACCATATAAGACTTAATAATACGAACTTTTGATTTGGTGATTAATAATACGAACTTTGACCCATGTTGCCCCAAACAGTACGCCACCGAGTTAAGTTGAACTTAACTCGGTGGCAGTCTGACGTGGCGGCAGAGGCACGCGCCTGGTTGTTTTGATTTTGTCACGTCATCCACGTTGACTTAAAAAGTAATACAAACTTTTACCTATGTTGCTCTGAATAATACGAACTTTTTTCTCTCTCTAAAAATCCCAGATCCCATTTTTACTTCTTCATCTTCTTCAATCCTCCTCTTTCACATTCCCAGAAAACCTAGAAAACCCAGAAAACCCTAAACCCATATAACATTAACGGCCACAAACAAATGACATCTTCCACCACCTTCCCCACCTTCAACACTCTTTAATGGCGGGAACTTCTCTCACTTTTCTCACTAACAGTAAGTTCTTCTCTCCTTCTTCATTTTCTCCCCTATATAATTCTCCCCCTTTTCACCCCAAACTATCCCTCTTTTTCTCTGCTAAACCCTCGATAACTTTCGTATACCTTGTAAATAGCAATGCGAAATTTTTCTGTTCCTGTTTGGATACCGATAATTCTTCTGCTGGAGCTGTCGATTATAGTAGAAACAACGAAAATTCGAGTTATGGGTGTTCTAGAGTTTTTGAAAATGGTGGAGATAATAGGGGTAAATTTGGGGGAAAACATGAAAAGGGTTCGAAGGATTATTCATCTAGAATCTGGATGGGTTAATGATGGAGATCAGCCCTCACAACCTCATTTGGTGTCAGCATACTTTGAGGCCATCCATGAATCCCAGAAGGTCTTTGACTATAATACTATATCAAAGGTCATCCACCTGATGTGAGGCCATCCTTATTGTCTCAACACTTCAGAATTGAGGCCTCACTCACATATGGTCCCTTGGAGGTTGTTCATAATGTCCAAATTTACATGGTCCGAAGGTTATTTGGGTTCCACAGAACTATTTCAACCTGGGCATGCATTGAGGACGTTTATCTGGACATTGAGGACATTTATTTGGAGCTGAATGTTCTTTTCAACTTGGGTTGTGATTCTCTTCTCTTTGGATATTAGGGAAGTGTATTATTGAGCTTTCCTAAATGCCAAATGTTGATCCATTTGGAGGTCGCTTGCATTCTGCACAACTATTGCAAACTGGGTACGTGCATGAGGACCTCATTCGGGATCAACTTGTCCTTTTGGTGTTTCAGCAAGGTCCTTCACTTGGGTTGTATCATCTTCTGTTTATTGGAGGTCATTAACCTTCTATGCAATCTGAATATACGCATGAGGACCTCCATCTTGAATCTGCTGAGAATTTGGACGTCCAAGGACGTTCCCTACTGGAGGAAGACTATTTGCACCTTTTTGATTTCACTTCCTGAGTTGTTGAGGTCTTTCCAATTCAGTGAGGTGTTTGTCATTGAGGCCTTCTATGAAGACGTCACTTTTGAGCTGTTGAGGTCCTTCCAGCTCGTGAGGTGATTATCCAACCTTGCCCACGTGAAGGATGATGCTCCAACAAGAAAGCGCCATGTGTGATGTTTCTAGTGCCTTCCAATTGTTCTAGAAGCTTCAAGAAGATGCCATGTGTGACGCTTTTATTAGCCCTCATTACCATTGTTCTAGAAGCTTCATAAGTTAGTTACATATTATCTTATTCTGATGTAATTAGCTAATTAAGCTAGATTATGACGTTTTCTTTTTGCTCAAGAAACTCATAATTAGATATTTCAGCTGGGCTCATATATACCCACTGTGAGGTCATTGTAAATAACAACTTGAAATATGAAATATGAGATTTGAGTGCCTTATTGAGCCTCTTGTTTGTGAGTGACGTTAAACTCTCAATCTTGGTTAATTCTACGTACTACAGTATCAAAGATTTGGCAATCCTTGTGGTGGGAGTAGAGCTTGGTGACTTCAATGGTGGTGCGCCTGTATCCATTGAGGTAATCGAGTCCATTGCCCTTGTGTTCTAGCTGTGGTGTGTCTGTATCAGCTTGAGCTCAAGTCTATCTTTCTTTTTTTTGTTTTTCCATCCTTCATTATCCATTTCAATCCATTTGATATTATTTGGTGCGTGGTGAATCGGGTTCTATTTTGGAGGAGGTTATTTGTGTTGTTCTAGCTCATCCGATCTTATTTCACACCTCACCCATTTCATCCATTCGATTCTTATTGATTATCCCCTGTTTTGGAGCTGTTTGTATTCGATTATTCACTGTGAGGTCTTGGATTCCCAGTGTTGCGTGTCCGTTTGGTGTCTGTGAGGTCATCACTCTGATCCTAGCGACCTTGCATACATCAGTTAATAAAAGGGTAGAGAGTAAAATTGAGGAAAAAGAGGCGGTAAATAATAATGGGTATAGTAGAAAAGGGTTAAATGGTGAAATTAGGGATTCTGGGTTTTCTTCTAAATAGGTAAAAGTTGCCAATTACGATGAAAATGTGCAAAGACAGTCCATCAAAGAGAGGAATTTTTTTGAGAGAATTTTGAGAATTCAAAGAAAGGAATTTTGAGAATGAGAAGAAAAGATTGAGAAGGGAAAAGGAGAAATTGGATAAGAAGTATTCACCTGAGTTTTCTAGGTTTTTTGGTTTTCTGGGAATGGGGAAGGGGAGGATTGAAGAAGATGAAAGAAGTAAAAATAGGATCTGGGATTTTTAGAGAGAAAAAAAAGTTCGTATTATTCAGAACAACATATGTAAAAAGTTCCTATTATTATTTAAGTCAACGTGGATGACGTGGCAAAGTCAAAACAACCATGCGCGTGTCTCCGCCGCCACGTCAGACCGCCACCGAGTTACACAACTTAACTTGGTGGCGTACTGTTGGGGGCAACAGGAGGTCAAAGTTCATATTATTAATCACCAAATCAAAAAATCGTATTATTAAGTCCTACATGACCAAAAGTTCGTATTATTAGAATCCAATTTCCCTTTAAATTATAATTTATTTAAATATTTTTTTTCCTAAAAAATGTTCAGAAAATTATAACTATAAGTTTTTAAATTTATCCGTCTATTAGCTAAAGATAAAAGAAAGAAATCAAATGACATTTGTGTATATATAGTATTGAATTAAATACTAGAATCAAATAATCTTTGATTGTAAAACCCCGAAAAATCCAAAGATGTTGACCGTGACGTCGTTAGTAAATTAGGTTTGACTTCGTTATTTATTGTTATTCGTTTGTGTTTATTTTTGCTAACACTTGAGCTCGTAGGATCGTGAGATACTAACAAGGGTATATCGGTAATTTCGTGGGTTTAGTATTATTAGTATTACTCTAATAATTATTAGTAGTATTATTATGTTTATTAAAATTTGTTATTTGAATAATTATGGGTTTATTATTTGTTATGTGTAGTATTAATATTATTATTATTGTTTATTTATTATTATTATTATTACTATTATTATTGTTATTAGTTTGTTTTCCAGAAAAATCAGATTTTAATTGTTTTAGTTTTGGGTTGGGTTATGATTAAGATTGTTTAGTTGGGCCTTATAAGTGGTTAGTATAAAAGCTAGATTCTCTCTCAAAACCTTAATAACAACTCTAACCCTAGCCTCCCTCTCCTCTCCTCTCCCTCTCTTTCTCCCCATCTGTCAGCCGCCGCACCACTGCCGCGCCACCACCTGGCCACCGGAATCCGCCCAACGACCGCCTCTGCCCTAGCAAAACCCTTTTGTGTGTAAACCCTATTGGAAGTTCAAGTTCTTGTATTCTTTTCTTTATTGTATATTCTGATTTGTACTTATCTTTATAATTATTATGATTAAGCATGTTAAACTGATTTGAGAGGGCTGATTACCAAAGTTTAATTCTTGATTATTAGATTTAAGTGTTTATGTTCTCTTGTTCATTCTTGTTGGAAAGTTATGATATAGATGAAGTATATGATGTATATTGTTTTTTTTTTTTCTTGTAAATCATGTTTAGGGTTTTAGATAGTACTATTCTTGTATGCATGAATTAGGATGTGTAATTATTAAGATTTATTCTTGTTCGTTAGGTTAAATATTTACATGTTTCCTCGATTCTTTTAGGTGTTTAATCATGTCTAATATTATGTTTAATCTTGCTAAATAAGTTTAGATTGATTAAATTATTGAAGTACGATTCCTGCTTATTAATTTCATGTTCTTGATTAAATCTTGTAAAAAGAATTAGTTGTTGTGATTCTTGATTATTAGTTTAAGTGTTTATATGTTCTTTATAGTTCATTCACATGTTCTTTAATTCTCTTAGGGTTCATTCATGTTTAATTTCATGTTTAAATCTTGTTCAATAAGTTAGGTTGATTGAATTACTAAAGTTCGATTCTTGTTTATTAATTCTTGGTTCTTGATTGAATCTTTGTTTAAAAGAAATTAGTTTTTAGGATTCTTGATTGGTAGTTTAAATGTTTAGATGTTCTTTATAGTTTATTCACATGTTCTTTAAACTCTTTCTTGATCATTGATTAAGAAATTCATGTTTTATACCCTTATATGTTGTTATTGTAGTACCTTGTTATAGTTTATTGTAGAATTCATGTTTAGGTTAATGTTATTATTATTTCATGCATGCTTTTAGGGTTAATAGAATTATTAAAGTTGATTTCATGTTTTACTTTTTGGTTTTAATGATAGGAGGTTTGATGTTTGGACCTTAGTTGGGTTAGGTTAATTACTTTGGACCTAAGTTACTGTTTTAAACCCAAATTAGGACCCCGGGATCGGATTGGTCGAAGTTAGAACCGAATTTGCAAATTAAATCGAAACCGGTAAAGGGACAGTTTTGATGGGGTCTAAAGATCGGGTCACCACGATTAGTATAGTTGTCTTTTGATCGAACCCTTTGGACTGGAGTTTCCCTTTGATGTTAGCTTTCATAGGAGTTTTACGGACCGGACTTTGGAATTTTATAAGTCGAGTTATACCCCGATTACCAGACCTAGGTCAGGTCTGGACAGTTTTGGAAGATGACGGTTTTTGAGGATTTAAAGCGTGTGTTGGGTCTCGAGTTCAACTTAAGAATTTTAGTAGACATCCCGAGGTTTCCGAAAAAGTCCAAGACCAGACCCATAAGATGTCGGGAAGTCAAGTTACGACCCTTTTTGTTTGGATGCTGTAATCCGTCTTGTTATGTGAAATTTGTTAATAAATGTGTTGTTGATTGAAAAGGTTTACTTGGTATTATTATGCGATTACTTGGAATGTGTTAGGTAATTTAAAGTGTAAATTCATGATTGATAGGAACGTTCCTAGGGGAGGGTTAGTTAGAAGGTAGTTAATACTAACTTCGAAGGGCGCGTTTTGATTAGAATAATTATTCTATTTTAGGCCCAAGCTAACTCGCGTCGTTAGTGAGCTCAAGTGTGTTCGTTTTGCTGTGAAGTGAAGTTAACCAGGTAATGTCTATGCTCTAATCCCCATTGGGATGCTCTTTAAATGTGCTTTAATGTTTTCTAATCTGTTTTGAGAATTGCATCCCGAAAGGGGACTTTTGTGGAAATGTGACCATCTGTTTTGGATAACTGTTTGTAATTGTTATACTTTGATTTATTGAGTTGAGAAATTGTGATGGTCTTTTATAAGTAGTTTTGTTATTGGTTTTGATAACTTGGGTTGGGATTGACTTGAGAGCTGTGAGCTGAGCTTTGCATAATATACTAATAACTCAAGTGAAACATTAAGCGGGTTTGTTCTCTGATGCCTTTGGTAGGCGGCTACTTTAATGATGCCTTTGGTAGGCGGTTACTTTAATGCCTTTGGTAGGCGGTTACTTTGATGCCTTTGGTAGGCGATTATTGATGCCTTTGGTAGGCGATTATTATATTTATGCCTTTGGTAGGCGGTTACTTTGATGCCTTTGGTAGGCGATTATTATATTTATGCCTTTGGTAGGCGGTTACTTTGATGCCTTTGGTAGGCGATTATTATATTTATGCCTTTGGTAGGCAATTACTTTGATGCCTTTGGTAGGCGATTGTTTTGATGCCTTTGGTAGGCGATTTTTTCTATATGGGATTTGATATCCCGCCCGCATAGTAAAATGAATGGGTTGGGTTGAGGAAAACAGTTGTATGGGTTAAACGGTTTATTAAAAGGTTTGACTTGTTCCCCTTCCTCAAATGAATTGAAACGAACTTAACCTGTTTTTAACGTTAGGGGTAGACATTATTGAGATTTCCCCCTCATTTTTGAACTGTTTTGTTTTCAGGTGATGATCAATATGCTGGGGACGGGAATTAGAAGTGAGGACGACATGTCTAGAAGTTGTTAATTTTTGTTATGCTTCTTTTTGAAAGACTTGAAGTTAGTTTGGGGTTTATTTCTAAGTATGAGTTTGTTAGTTGGTTTCCGTTGAAAGACAGTCGTTGTTTTTCCTTCTTGCCTTGTATTCCTTCGGGGATACGACAGTGACGCCCAATAAGAGTTTAAGTCTTCCGCTAAATTTTGTCTGTTAACGTTAGTTTGACTTTGACTTTTCGATATTTAAAATTTCGGGGCATTACATAGATACTTAAGTAACATCCGTTTGGTTAGTCCCCCTCTTTATGTGCTGAAGTCGAGGTTCGAATCTATGTTTGAGACAGAAAAATAATAATGAGAGGAATGTGAATGTGTAATTGATGGCAATGGCTACGCTTATAAGCGATAGAATACAAACCCCTTGCCACTAAAGTTGTTTCTTTCCATACTTAATAAGTGTATCAAATAATTACTCACAGATCGAAAATAATAGAAGTTTTGGAGCAAGACACATTTTAAGTGCCTTGCCCTATTATCAAAACCATATTATTATAGATTAAATTGAAATAAAATCGTATTAATGAACTCTATAACTATAATATCATATATAAGTTGCATAACGATATACTATGTATTATTGATTATTTTTTGTATTTCAAGAAAATGCCTAAAATATGCCTAACGGATGTGATTGATCTGTTTAGGGTATCAATTGTGCTCATTAATGTAGTAAAAGTATCCAAACCTTCTTATAATTGAAAATTACTACTTACTATTAAAAAAAAATTGTACAAAAGATCTATAAAAATACTAATTTTGGTGAAGGGTAAGACTGAGACACTTAAGAATGTCTTGGGATAAGACACCTATCACCACCCCTCACAGATAAGCTTAATACCCATCCGTTCCATATTAATTGTCGTCTTTGAAAATTGTGTTGTCAAATTTCAAAATTTTTGACCACAAATTTCTCAATATATACAATGAATTGCTATATAAAAGTATCACCATTAGATTCGTAATGAAAAACACTAATATAAAAGTATAATATTGCAATTGTTAATAACATATTATGTAAGAATTATAATTAAAGAGTGATATTGGAGATCGTGAAAGTCAAAATTATGACAATTAATATGAAACGGAGGGAGTACTTATTTAATCGTAGCAAGGATGTCAGCCATATGTACAAACGTGAATAATGACTATTTTAAGCACGCTATGAAGCCCCTTTTCTTATAAGGAAAATTGGATTATAATAATCACATGTTTTGTAAATTGGATGACGATAATCCCTGCTTTCACTTTGTATTCTGTGGGTCCAAAGAAACAAATTAAATTGGATTGTAGTGGTACCAAATCCACCTCCACATTCTTCTTATTTTTTTCATTCTTACCCTATATTGTTTTTGTTTTTTTTTCGTACATGCCCCTTGAAAGTTAATGAATTGTAGTTTCTAAAACACTTTTTAAAATTACTTTTTGAGACTTCGAGTAATTATTATGATTTTTTAAAAATAATAAAACTGAAAACCTCGTAAAAAATTGAAAAAAAATTGAAAAAAATTGGGAGAAACACCGTAAATTCATTAAAAATCATCGTAAAGTGTTATACTAAGTTTTGAATCAAATGCAACACAAAATCTATGATATTTAGGGTATACTCTTGAAAATGTCCCACTACAATCCAATTTTTTTTTTGGACTACAAAAATACAAAGTGAAAGTAGGGATTATCGTCATCCAATTTGCAAAACATGGGATTATTATAATCCAATTTTCCTTGTTATAATATGCCAATATATATACATACATACATATATATATATATATATATATATATATATATATATATATATATATATATATATATATATATATATATATATATACGCTAAATTTTGTCACTATTTAGCGTCGGAATATGTAAATTTATTGTAGTTATTGCTCGTTTTATTTCTAGAAATATTGTAATTTTAAGCACCTAAAGAAACATGGATGCAAAAAGTCTAGCTAAAAAACTCAGTCCAAAAATCCACAAATCCAGTCCAAAAATAATAAAATTGGTTCAAATCCACTAGTATGCCACGCGGCATGCCTAGTCGGAATCTATACCCATATCCGCCTTACTTCAAAACACAAGCCCAAAACCCAAAAAAAATAATCGAGGCCGCGAGCAAGCCACGTGGTTTACCCCGCACAATAAAAACCCATAAAACGGGTTTAAAATCCCTAAAAGTTCGGATGGATCTGAGGGCATGCCATGCGGCCTGCCCGCGACGGATGTAAACCTGAATTTCTCTATTTGGGTTAAATTTTGACCTAAAATGAGAAGTTGGTGTTGCTAAGCCACGCGGCATGCACAAAGGCTCATTCCCTTATTTTAACCTAACCTTTTTCACCCTCAATTCACTATAAATACACACCCATCTCCACTCATTTTCTTCACCCCGAGTTGACCCGGGAGTATTGACACTGCGTCAACTCATTTCTTTTCTCCCCTCACACTCTCTACCTTTCCATCCATGGCCTTTTGAAGTGCTTGAATATTAAGGTTAGAATGTCAATTTCATTCTTCCATTTTATTTAATTCATGCATAATTTGTAAATGATTTATGTGTATATGAATGTCATTGTGTTCATATTTCATTTCTCTTCGCTTTTCTTACGCTCATATTTCATTTATTTTGTATGGCCTAAATGATAAAATTTGGAACGAAATAATAATAATTCTCTCTTCTTTTCTTTCTTTTATTTTTTTAAAACCGATCCAGTAGAGTTCGTTCTTCGAATGTGTGGAATCGAAGGTTTTTACTTCCGAATTCGTGACCTTACTCCCGGATCCGAATCTCATGGTTCGTGATTTTGGAGTTTTGTATTTTTTAAGTTTATTAATTTTCTCTTAAAAATTAACTGGCGACTCCCTTTTGTTAATCTGATTTGTTTGTCTCACGATTTTTTGTTTCAGCTTTTTGAAACCTAAATTTTAGAGTGAAACTCGTGAAGAAGCGAATGAGGAAAAAACGCATCCTGCACTGGCATGCCACGCCGCCTGCCAGTGTCATGGAGTCTTGTCTGAAGCGATCTGGGTGGCGAGAGGTTCTGACGATGTGCAGACCACGCGGCCTGCTTGCCAGCTAGTGGCTCGGGTCAGTTGCGAGAGTACTATTGTTTGCTTCAATTCTTCTCCTCGATTTTCCTTAACTTTTTGGTCTCGAGTTGAAATTTTAATCGTAAATATCCAAACAGTTAACAAAAATAAAAAATACACAATAAAAGAATGATATTAAACCCCTTAAAGAATAAGCAACCTCTTTCGACTCGTCACACCGTGGGACACTTGGAAATTTTCCTTCGGGAATTTTCCCGGATCCTACAATATATAATTACTCGAAGATGCCGCATTTTTTTGAAAAAACTATTTCTTAGTATCCAAAGTTTTCAAAACTCATTTATGGGTATCATAAGTTTTTAAGTTTGTAAGCTTTTGGTACTTTTCTGGTAATAAAACCTAGAGATTTCAATAGATTTCAATATATTTAGGTAGGAAATTTGTAATTTATGGGTACCTTATGTGTATCCTACATGTCTATAGTCCATTTCCTGCCAAAATATATTAGAATCTTCAAGTATTATATAGGTATCTTATGCATACCTTTGAGTAATTGTTTTATATATATATATAGGGAATAGATAGGGTGAGAATGAGTTTTTGGTGAGAATGTGAGAAGAGTGGTTAAGGACCCATAAATGAACATCAACTATACCCAAAATGAACATCAATTATACCATAAACAAACGTCAACTATACCATAAATGAACATCACATATACCCCATAATGAACATCAACTATACCATAAACGAACGTCCACTATACCATAAATGAACACCACATATACCCAGAATGAACATTAACTATACCCTAAACGAACATCTACTATACTATAAATGGGTTTGGTAAAGGTAAGGACGAACACAAAATTATTGTTCATCTCATGGCATGTTGATATTCATTTATGGTATAGTTGATGTTCGTTTATGGTATAGTTGATGTTCATTCTGTGTATATGTGGTGTTCATTTATGGTATAGTTGACGTTCGTTTATGGTATAGTTGATTTTCATTTTGGATATATGTGGTGTTCATTTATGGTATAGTTGACGTTCGTTTATGATATAGTTGATGTTCATTCTGGGTATAATTGATGTTCATTATGGATTCTCTAGAGCTGCTAATTATTAGCATGTCATTAGAAATCACACCGTATTAATTGCTCTTTTTTTCCTAGCTAACAAAAAAAAAAATGTTGTAACATTTATTATTCACATTTTTCCCACAAAAAAAGGAAAAAAGTAAGATTAATACCTATCCTTGATCTTGGAACCAATGGTTATAATTTGCTATGTTTTTCTCACAAAATCCTTCTTCTCATTATATCAATTCCTATATATATTATATATATAATTCGATCGCAATGCTTCTTCTAATTGGACAAACACTTATTGAATTGGACAAACACTTGTTGGTCTTAATTTTTTAGAGGTAGACATTGGAGTGTTGGTGTTGTGTTGGCAATCTCTTGGATGTACAGAGTGTCTACATGTGGTAATATACTTAGATTGGTCCCATATGCTAATCACTAATAGGATCCCCTTTTTAATTAAACTTATCTTAATTACAGCATTAATAAATCTTTAATTATGTGATTAAGCAGCGGATATTTAGGGATTTTAATTTGTCCAAAAGGTGTCCCCGTGCATGTATTAAGTTGTATTAATTAGAGATACGGTTGATTAGATTGCCAACTTGGTATTAATTAATTCCATTAATCGAATCTTTTCCAACTTAAAGTCTTTGATTTATTCTGTAGTTAATTATTTGCACGAAAAGCCCTCTTATTTGAATTTTCAGCTGGATCCAGAATTTCAGATAATTGGATTTAGATGATGATTACTACTTTCCAACAAATCATGTTTAAGTTTTCTAATTAGTGCTATCTTGCGGCTGATTAATGTGAAAATGGTTCGAAATAATGTTATATTAGTCTACATCCAGGAGGAAAAATTAGGTTTTGATATGTATTCCAATCAATTGATGCAAATTGAAAAAAAATTTGGTACTAATATTATAATATTGTTTTGCATTTATGACTTATATATCCATAGAAATTGCAATTTTATTTAAAACTGAAATAGCCTTGAGAGTGAATAGTTCAAAATAATTTGTTAAAATTTGTTTTGAGAAGAATATACTTCATTTTTCCTGACATATTGCCTAATTTAACACCTTTTGACATTCAATTAATGCAGCATTTTAACCAACAATATTATCACTAAATAGTTTAAAATCTATTACATTATAATTTTATAAAAGTAATCTTAACAATAATTTATGAAGCCAATTTATATCACATATATTTAGTTATAGGGAAAGGTATACTAACCATGAAGTCTAGTTCATTGGAGAAGGTTGTTTATATTTAAATTCCCTGGATTGCGCTTAAAAGTACGTGTTTCATCTGGGAAATTATTGTTGTTGTTGTTGTTGTTGTTGTAGGGCAAGGTATACCAAAGTGTGACTAAGTTAGCAATGTTGTATGGCACAGAATGTTGGGTGACCACGAAGATACATTCGTAGAGGTTGATTGTAGCAGCGATGAGGATGATTTGGTGGATTTATGGTTATACCAAGTTCAACAGGATTATAAATGTTGTTCGGAGAGTCAATCAAGGATAATCAAGTTTGATTGTAGCTAATCTAGGAGAAGGGTCAATCGAGGATAAGTTAAGATTGACTAGACTCGGATTGTTTTGGCATGTCATTCGGAGAGTGATGATGCACCTGTTATAGGAGGTGGTAAAATATTAGGGGTACCCATTGGGTATATGAGACCTAAAAAATTCTTGAGAGAGGTGATCGGAGTTGATCTTAAGCACCTAGGTTTAGCGGAGGATATAACACTAGATAGGGGCCTGGGAGTTTGGAGGGTTAGGACTAAGATGGTGGGGTGAAGTGTGCGAGTAGGATAATGTGCTTGGCCTTGGTTTGTGCGTATCTTTTTATTTGCATTGCGCACGTGCATACAGCCTCCCCTCAACATGGAGCGTACAACCGGTATAGGCGTCCACTTATATTTCCACGAGCAACTGGTTTTCTTTTTCTTTCAAATAGTTTTCGAAAAGTTGCCTTTTGAGTACTTTTGAATAAAACATAATCATGTTTAAAAGTCAACGTACTTTGACGCCTGACATTTCAAGTGGGCCTCAAAATGCAGACCATTTGGAATACATGTGGGCTGAAGCCCATTAATGAATTAAGCACCAAATCAAAAAGATTAGCAGTACCCTAGTTTAATGTAGGATGGCTTATTTTAATGAAAAGATTAAGGCTAAGTATATCATAATAATATTTTTTAAATTTGAAGTAACGAAATCGCAAAGGTCCCCCATTACATATTGCTACATTCATATGACTCGAATTTGTGATCTCACTTAAGGAAAATAAGTGTTAAACAGCTTAACCAACCCGTTCGGTATTCATCATATATCTATGACATTACAATAATAATGTTTCTTTTATGGTTATATATTGTTAACTATCTCTCAGCAAATAGTAATAACTGTTACGATCAACAATAACAACAATGTACCTCAATATAGTCCCGCTAACGTTAGGTATAAGGTGATCTAAATATCGTGTGCCTTCCGATCCCCCATGCACAAGGGTGCATAAAGAAGCTGGTTTCGGTGCTATATTTGACCAATTTTATAATTCTTTTAATGGTTTATCCATTGTTTATTTTTATTTTTATTTTTGGTAGTAGATTCTTTAATTGGGTTTTCTTTGGTCGATCCAAAGGTGAATATATGATATAGATGTAGGTATTTCCTGAGTCCGTCTCTCCATGATCATTGATTATAAAGGGAAGACTGCTTATTTCTGAATCTTCTTGAATTACATAAAAATAGACATCGTATTAAGAGTTTCTGATTGTTGTTGTATTTAGGTAAACCCTACCTATTTCAAACCCCCCCCCCCCCACAAAAAAAAAAAGAAATAGAAAAGGAATTAGAAGGTGATAATTAATGTCAAGATAGGAAGCCAATGAGGGCTAACAAAAATAGTCCAAGAATGTGTGTGGAGTAAAATTGTATGGCTAAATTTAGAAAGAAAAAGTTTGACATGCAATATCTTGCATGTTAAACTTTGCACATGGAAGATATATAAGGTACTCTAGAAGCCAAATTCCATCTTAATATGAAGTCAATAAATTACAGTAGCAATGAATTGACTAATTAACCAACAAATTTTATGGGCCATGCTAGTAGTTCGTATGGAAGAGCAGAAAGTAATTTATTTAGTTATTATTATGTGTATTATATCCAAATTAGAGAGGTGTATATGTTAATTATGGGCTATGGGTAAAATTTCAACTAATTATATCATGCGAATGACTGTAATTAAGTTTTTACAAATAAGGGTAAATTAAAATGACATTTCACCCTTCCAATAATTTGCAATTATAACTAAAAAAACGGGTTTATTAGGTTTATATTATGTTATTTTTATTTGTATTTTCAAATAATGGAAAAAATGCCTTGATCAAGTCTATCGAATATATATCCCAAATACTAGCATACAAACACATAAATATGGATTTAATTTATGTTTTATGGTGGCTAAGTTTACTTGGAATACATTAATTAATGTTATTATCAGACATGAAAATATCTAATGTAACCTGGAGATGAAAAATATCATCATCGTAAAATATTTAACATCGATCATTCTATTTCGACTGTCATTTTAACTAATGTTTTTACCATACAATCAATATATATTAACCGCGCGCTTTGTATTTGCTTTTTTTTCCCCCAATGTCAGGCCTCATCTCCTCTCTATTCTCCATATTTTTCTCTGGCCTCACTTTTTCCACAAATAGCTCAAAGGAAGTTTTTTTAAAACTATATTTATCCACTTTTTCTACAAATGACTCAAAGGAATTTTTTTTTTTTAAAAAACTACGTTGGTAAATATTAGAACAAAGCATCTAGCGGAAGTAAATATAAGCAATCAAAACTAATCATATCCCTAAAATGACTTTGATTGTTTTTTATTCCCATTAGAGTGAGATCTAATTGTCACACCATACATTTCATAGTGCTAACATATATATACTTTAATTATAATAAATTATTACATACATGTAATATAGAACTATTAGCCAGCTATTTAGTAATTACTCCCTCCGTTTCAAATTACTTGTTATTTTTGAAAATTGTGTAGTCAAATTTTAAAAAAATTGATAATAAATTTCTCAATGTATATCACTTGTTATATAAAATTACTATCATTATATTAGTAACGAAAAATACTATCATAAAAATATAATATTGTAAATTGACAAAATATTATATAAAAAATTATCAATCAAAAAGCCATATTAGAAATCATAACAGTCAACTAAGTAATAATTAATATAGAAGGAAGGGAGTAATTAGTATGTTCCCCCACCATTGAATCGTTTGTCATTAGATCCCACTATACACATCAGTATATTTCATGTTCAAAAAGGCAAATCAACTTTTGGAAACTTGAAATTGAGATTTGATTTCAATAATATATAAATTAACTATTCATTCTATATTTGTATATATATAATCCACTTAAATTAAAGACTAATTACTTAATGAAAAAGTTTATTAGAAGACTGCTGAAATGGTCAATAAATGGCTGCATGAATGCATCCATGCGTGCATGCATCCATGCAATACTAAGTCTAATTCATCACGTGAGAATTTGCACTAAAAAAATACTACAAAAATGCAAGTGGTGTATAAAGAGAGAATAATCCTTTTTCTTTTTCCTTTTCTATTTTGTTATGGCCTTCAAACTTTGCGGTATTTTAATTTGTACTCCCTCTATTTCATATTAATTGACACTTAAACTAATTTTTTTGTTTCAAATTAATTATCATTTTCCATTTTTCAATACCTAATTTAATTATTTTAACATAATAATTATGTCAATTTTTTACTTTTTCAATAAATAAAAACTAGTTCTACTTACATTCACTCACTATCTACACTTTGTTATCCCAAAAAATACCTTGAAAATTAGTGCTATTTAATTATATGAATAGTTTTTTTAGTTAAACCTTGATATATGAAATTTTTTGAAATATGTCAATAATATGGAACAAGGGAGTATATTCTTCCATTGGATATTATTTTTTGTTGACTGTCACGGTATCCCATGTCATTCCTTAATGAATACTCCCTCCGTCCCATATTAATTGTCACTTAAACTAATTTTTTTTGTCCCAAAATAATTGTCACCTTACATTTCTCAATACCTAATTTAATTGTTTTAACTTTAATAATCATGTTAACCTTTTACTTTTTCAGTTAATAAAATATATTTCTACTCACATTCTCTCACTACCTACGCCTTGATATCCAAAAAAATACATTGGAAAATAGTGTTATTTAATTATATGGGTAGTTCTTTTAGTTAAACATTGGTATGTGAAAATTTTCAAAATATGTCAATTAATATGGGACAGAGGGAGTAATTTTTTATATAATATTTATTAATAATTATAATATTATACTTTATGATACTATTTTTTGTTACTAATGATAGTAATTTTATTTAACAAATTACTCTCTCCTTCCCATACTATCTGTCACTTTAACTAACTTTCTTTTTTCCCATAATATCTGCCACTTTATATTTCCAATAGTGCATTAATTACTAATTTATCAAATTAACCTTATTAATTACATATTTTTCATCCATTTTTCTTTTTTATTCACATTTTCCTTTTTCTATTCACCATTTTATTCAACATTTCCACATTTCCAATGCACTACATTAATGTAGATGGGAAGTTTTTTTGGTTTTTTAAATTGTGTCCCAAGTGACACTTAATTTGAGAAAGAGGGAGTATCATATATATATATATTGAGAAATTTATAATTAAAATTTTATAAATTTGATTGCACAATTTTCAAGAAGCAGAGATAATATTGTCTTCATTTAATTTTGACAGGAAAACAAAATTTCTTGTGGTTGGCACGTGTTTGTAGTTTGTCCGGAAAAGTGTGTGGTTTTCCCAATGTAGGAAAGGAATCCTTAGTCAATGTCAAACACTTTGACCTTTGCAGTCAAACCTAATTTTTCAAGATCAACCAAAACTGATAAATGATTGAAAATTGATGAATAAACTTTCAAAGATGAATTTTTATTTTAGCTTTGATTAAAATGGTGGTTGTATCATATCAAAAGATGGGTGTCCCATGACCCAGTCCACTTTGTTTTCAACATTTTTTTAGAATTTGTTGTAATTGTTTGAGAATTCATTAATTTTAAAAATTGTGAAGAATATGTTGTTATGGACTTATTTGTTAGGTGCCTCTCTACCACTATAATTGTACTTCCAAAAAAAATCACCAATTTAAATAGACCATCCTTATAATTATCACTGATGGCTATAGCTATTTATGATAAATTGTGGTTAAAAATCTAAATTGATTAGATTATTTGTGACTTAATTATTTTCAATCTATAACAACTAATTAACAAGTGTTAATTATCCAAATTAGATACTGATCCGCACGTTCATTAGAACTAGTACACAATCACATATTAACCTCAAGGCCTGGCCATATATTCAAATTATGTTTTAATCATTAATTAGCGCCAATCAACACTTATTAATATTGATCGATACTTATTAATAATGATCAACATATCAACTAGTGAGTAAGATATTGATGCGAGATTGACTATAACAAGCCCTTAGAAATTAGGTGTTGGTCTAAAACAAGCTCTTAGCGTTAGGTATTGGTCTAAAAGAAGCCCTTAAAAATTAGGTATTGGTCCAAATTAAAAGAGGATAAAATTTTGAATACCCAATATATTTGGTTGACAAATTACATATAATACCTAGCTCCCTTTATTTTATTTTTCACTTTCTTGAACAAAAATTTTCCTAATGTTGACAACCCTAATATTACTCCAGTAAAGAGTCTGTCATTGATCAGTATCATAGGAACTTCACAGGTATGAGTTGATGGTCAATTGGTAGATTTAGAAAGATTAGTTGGTGGATAGTACCATTTGAACTAAGGATAGATTTGATAATTGGTTTGTTCAGTTTAACTAAGTTCGAGTTGGGTTAGGTTTTAAGTAAGCGAATTTAGTATTTGGGTTAGTTTTAGTTCGAGTTAGGTCATTTTCAATTTGAATTGGTTGTGGGTTGTTTGATTTTTAGTCCAGTAAACTTATCTTGACAAGGTGAACAAGTTTCAAAAAAAAATGTTTGGTCAGAGTTCGTCAATTTCAACTCATTTTAGGTTGTGTCTTAGGGACTTAGGGCATGCATGCCCTAAAAATAATTCAAATACTTTCCTGTTTGTATTAGCTAGGTTAAATTTTCTAATTGTATTAGTTTTTAAAATTTAGTTTTATGATTTAAGTTTTGTTTTCCCATATATAGTGGGTTACATACACTTTGCGACTGGTAGAAGCAGTTGGTGCCTCTTGGCATATGTAGAACTGATCACTAGGTCGGCTCGCTCGACCCAATCCAAAAATTTGTAGGTCAAGGTTGGACTTTTTTTTACTTGCCTTGACTCAACCATGGGGGTGGGAGGGGGGGGGGGGGACTGAGCCTAGTTACGATTGAGTTCGGGTCAGAGGACATTGACCCAACCCAACCCACTGACCCGAATCTTATTTATTTATTTATTTATTTTTCTAAAATGTATTGGTTTCCATTTCCCTTCTTTTTTTTTAGAGATTAATGCATATTTTCAATGCCAATGGTTGAATTCTGCACACCTATCACTAGACCTGTCAATACGGGTGGTCGGGCGGGTACGGGTCGATCGTATATCGGGTTCAGGTAAATACGGGTCGGGTGTATTTCGGTATCGGGTAAATACAGGTCGGGTGTATTCCGGTTTCGGGCGGTTTGGGTCGGGTTTACGGGTCATGACCGCCCTTTTTCTCAGTCGCTTACAACTAATAAAATTCATTATAATTAGTCAAAGACACTTGTGTAATGTACCATTCCATTCCAAGTTCGACCACCACGATGTTATAGTTGTATACACATATTAATATATACTTAATGGACAAAATTTGGCAATCTTCAAGTCTACTAGTATTATGTGGTTTACGTCAACAATCCACGAATAACAATACTTATGAAATATATAGGGTTTTGGGATGCTAATATACTGAACTTTTGGGGTATTGGACAATAATGCACTGGACTTTGACCTTGGACAATAATACACTATTTTATTGAAAGAGAGGAGAGAGGTGGGACCGCATGAGTTTGAGCGTTCACTGAAAGAGTGAGCGAGTGACAGTGTAAAGGTTTTGTTTTGGTCATTTGTTATTTGATTATTTCATTTGTATGTCTCTCTCTACGCATAGCTTTCCAAAGTCACCCAATATTTTACTTTTGGGCCTCAATTTTCATGAAATGGGCCCATTTTTTTGCACAAGGCCAAAGTAGACAAAACACTTAAAATTAAAATGTCTGACCCAACGGGTCGACCCAAACCTGACCCGTTTTTTACCGGGTTCTTTGGGTTGAGTCATTTTCGGATCCCGGGTCGGAATTTCGTGTTCAAAATCCACTTTTTGCAGGTCGGGTTTCCAGGTCGGGTCGAGAATTGCCAGATCTACCTATCACGCCTTGATATCTTTAATGTGGAAACTCATGAAATTGTTTGTTTTGCGGTTTCTTTACCATGTCAATAGAGTAGTAGAAAAATATTCTTTACACACTCAATATCATAGGAGTTGCAAGTATATATGAATATGATATAGTTGTTAGCATACAAATGTATTTGTCATCATTTTCACACTTATACATTTGACGCTTGACAATAATTTTTTTATCTTTTTTTGGGTGATTGAATTTAGTGGCCCTTTTGTGGTGGAAGTATTGTTTATTCTCTTTCTTTGTTTGTTCTTTTTCCTTATTATAATCAATTTGTATTGTTGAAATTCTAGGAATTTTTTCAACAACGATGGATGAAATAATAAAAGATTATATGCCTAATTTTAGGGTTGACCGACTCGTTGAATATATGGACCTACAACCTGTGGAGTCGAGGTGATCAAAGTCAAAGGCACCCTGAACCAAAGTCGAGTCAAGTTCGTGTTGATGGTCCTACGAGTTTTGACTTGACTCGACCCCCACTTTGAACAGGTCCAAGCATATGTAAGCCCCTAGTGGGTGAATGTCTATTCCACTACTTCGTACTTTGTACCCTTTGAGAGATTCTATTAACGGAAGAACATTGAGACATTGAAATATACTCACATAATTGATATCGAAAAGATCTTTTCTCTCCCTGATTGATCTCAAGTGGAGTTGAGATCATTCATTACACTCTCCCTTTCATAGTTTATTTATCATGATAATTGATTGTCATGTGTTCATAGTTTTTTCCTCATTGAATTTCCATGTAATTTCAAGTGCCATTGATGTATTGTTTTCTCACATTCACATTTGATTATTATTTGTAATATTTCTCAATTTGATATATTGTGTTTGATATTCAACCTTAAATAACTAGTTGACATTTTCAGGTTTAATTTCGAATCGCTAAGTCGAATCAAAGTCACATACCCCTCACAAAAACTCCTATTTACCTAATCTTTTCCTTTCATATATTTGTTTTGGAGGCATTACTTTTTCAATTGGGGTGATGACACAACAATGTCACCAAAATTATCCCCCTTAAAAGACCCCTACTCTAGCTCAAATTAGCCAAACAATAGGCTAGAGAATTCAACTCTTGTAGTGTAAAGCTAATGATGTGAAAATATGGATCCTTTTGCTGCGGTATTTTATTCTTCTTTGTTTCCATCAGTTTTTCTTGTTTTGTTTGTTAAAGATTAGTTAGATCTCTTTTTGTTTTCTTGTTCCTAGGATGTGTATAAATAGCTCCATTGTCTCTTTAGTTTTGTAAGTTGGAAAATAAATTCTCAATATACAAAAGAATTCTTCCTTCCATATGTTTTTGCATATGGTATCAGAGCCAATAATGGCTCTTTGCTAGTCTTTTACCTTTGCCTCATTGTTGTATGCTCCAATAGGCTAGCAGCTATGGCTACCTCAAGCTCAGCATAAGTCAATTTTGGAGTTCAAGATGAGTACAACAATGATCCCCTCTTCTTGCACCTTTCTAACCACCCAGGCATTCCATTGACAAGACAAAATTCAATGGCAAAATTGCCAAAAATGGAGCAAGGCTGTCAAGATTGCTTTGAAAATCAAAGTCAAATTGGGTTTCATAGATGGGAAGTGCGAGAAATCGACTGAAAATTCACCAAATTTTGCACAGTGGATTAGATGTAACTCCATGGTGGTAAGTTGGTTGTTGAATTCCATGGTGTCTGATCTTTCTGATGATTTCTTGTATGTGTAGTCTGCCAAGGGTCTCTGGGATGAGCTTGTTGAGAGAATTGGGCAATCAAATGAACTATTAATGTTCCATCTCGAAAAAGAAGTCAATGATCTTTATCAAAACCAAGATTTTGTGGCTGTCTACTACACCATACTAAAGAAACTCTGGGATGAATTGACTGACATATCTGAGATACTTGTCTGCACTTGTGTCAAAACATGTCCATCCATCAAGCATGCTATTGGCATTGATCAATGAAAGAAGTTGATGCAATTCTTATTGCATCTAAATGATGAATATGACACTGTCAAGGGCCAGTTGCAGTTGTTTGAGCCCTTGCCCATTGTCAATAAAGCATATAGCATGATTCAAAGAGTTGAAAGGGAAAAAAAAATTACTAATGGTCTGGGAGCACAAAGGAATTTGCTGCTTGTGCTCCAAAATCAAACTATTTCAATAACAATGCAGATACAAACTCCCAAGGGTTTCTTGCCAAAAATGCCAATAAGACAAGCAAGGATGCCAAGAAAAAATCCAAGAGATTTTGCAATTACTGTAAGAAGAATGGTCACTCTGAGGACTAATGCTTCTTGTTAATGGGATATCCAGATAGGTACACTAGTCCAAGAGACTCCAAGAAGAGGAACTCCCTTCCCAAGATGGCTGTAAATGCATAGAAAAATGAAGAGGAAACTCCTCTTGATGGCACATTCACTCAAGAACCTGCACAGAAGTTTGATCACAATTTTATCCAGGCTATGGCTCTAGAATAGGCAAAACTTTCAAGAGGGAAACCACCTTCTGATTGTGCAGTTGCACACTTTATTGAAAGTTCCCAATTTGCAGGTAATATCATGAGATTTTCTTGTCTTGATCAAGGATCAAAAAAATCTTGGGTGATTGATATTAGTGTTACTGACCATATGACATATGATTTGTCCATAACGGGTGAGGTTTACCAATTATCAAAACCAATCCAATTCATTCTACCAGATGGGTCCTTGAAACATGTCAAGATAGCTGGGAAAGTTGTCATATCTGATAGGATCAAGTTGCAAGATATTCTTTATATTCTAGAATTTTAGTATAATTTGCTTTCTGTCCTTAAGCTTGCAAAGGATCAAAACTTGTGCCTTCTGTTTTATCCTAATGTTTGTCTTTTCCAGGACGTTACCACTAAGGATCTCATAGCATAAGTCACTCCCTCAGCTGGATTGTTCAAGATTGCTGCTGTTGCTGCTGCAAGATCAAGTCAACATGTTGATGTTTCTAATCCTGCTAGCAACAATTCTTTTATTCATACTTTACACAACAGACTTGGGAACACTTATGTGTTAAAATTGATCCATATCTCTTATTGTAAAAGACATTAACCTAACCAATTTGGTTTTTTTTTTTTGTGAAAGTTTTATTCTTGCTAAAACCCACAGATTACCTTATAACAGAAGTACAATCCATACAAGTCATTGCTTTCAATTATTTCATATTGATTTATGGGGACCCTACAAGGTTCCCAATATTGATGGATCTTTTTTTTTTTTTTTAACCTTTGTGGATGACTTTAGCAAAACTACCTGGACTCAATTGCTTTCCACTAAGACTGTTGTATGGTTTATCATCCAAAACTTTATCAATATATGGTCCAAAATCAATTCAATGTTATGATTTCCATTGTCAGAACTGACAATGGAAGTGAATTCATCAATAAGGATTGTCATTCCCTCTTCTCTTCTCTAGGAATTGTTCATCACAAGTCAGTTCCTTACACTCCACAACAAAATGGGGTTGTGGAAAGGAAACGTAGGCATCTCCTAGACACAACAAGGGCTATTAGGTTTTATGCTGGGTTACCAAAAAGATTTTGGGGGGAACGTGTCTTGGCTGCCACTCATAGCATTAACATGCTCCGCATGGCTAACTTGAAATGGCAAAGTCCTCATGAGGTTCTTTTTGGAACCAAACCCAACATTGATGACCTTAGAACCATAAGATGTTTGTGTTTTGCTGCTAACTTGAGGAGTAGAGACAAATTTGATCCTAGGGCCATCAAATGTATTTTGCTAGGATATACTTTTGCGTACAAGGGATATAAACTGTATAACTTAGATTCCTATAAAGTGTTCTATAGTCGAGATGTTATATTTCAAGAAAACATCTTTCCCTTTAAGAAAAGCTTTGACTCTGCTGCTACTACTGTAACGTCCCGGAAATTCAATTATCGAAAAGTCAAAGTCAAACTAACGTTAACAGACAAAATTTAGCGGAAGACTTAAACTCTTATTGGGCGTCACTGCCGTATCCCCGAAGGAATACAAGGCAAGAAGGAAAAACAACGACTGTCTGTCAACGGCAACCAACTAACAAACTCATACTTAGAATATAAACCTCAACAAACTTCAAGTCTTTCAAAAAGAAGCATAACAAAAATTAACGACTTCTAGACATGTCGTCCTCACTTCTAATTCCTATCCCCAGCATATTGATCATCACCTGAAAACAAAAACATTTCAAAAATGAGGGGGAAATCTCAATAATGTCTACCCCTAACGTTAAAAACAGGTTAAGATCATTTCAATTCATTTGAGGAAGGGGAAACAAGTCAAACATTTTAATAAACCGTTTAACCCATACAACTGTTTTCCTCAACCCAACCCATTCATTTTATTATGCGGGCGGGATACCAAATCCCATATAGTAACATCGCCTACCAAAGGCATCAAAACAATCGCCTACCAAAGGCATCAAAGTAACCACCTACCAAAGGCATAAATATAATAATCGCCTACCAAAGGCATCAATAATCGCTTACCAAAGGCATCAAAAATCGCCTACCAAAGGCATCAAAGTAACCGCCTACCAAAGGCATTTAAGTAACCGCCTACCAAAGGCATCAAAAAATCGCCTACCAAAGGCATCAACAGAACAAACCCGCTTAATGTTTCACTTGAGTTATTAGTATATTATTCAAACTCAGCTCACAACTCTCAAGTCAAACCCAACCCAGGTTATCAAAACCAATAATAAAACCACTAATAAAAGACCATCCAATTTCTCAACTCAATAAAATCAAATCACAAACAAATACCAACAGTTATCCAAAACAGATGGTCATATTTCCACAAAAGTCCCCTTTCGGGATGCAATTATCAAAACATATTAGAAAACATTAAAACACATTTAAAGAGCATCCCGGTGGGGATTAGAGCATAGACATTACCTGATTAGCTTCACTTCACAGCAAAAACGAACACACTTGAGCTCACTAACGACGTGAACTAGCTCGGGCCTAAAATAGAAATAATTATTCTAATCAAAACGCGCTCTCCGAAGTTAGTATTAACTACCTTCTAACTAACCCTCCCCTAGGGACACCATAGGTTCCCATCATTCATGAATTTACACTTTAAATTACCTAACACATTCCAAGTAATCGCATAATAATGCCGAATAAACCTTTTTACTCAACAACACATTCATTAATGATTAATATAAACAAGACAGATTATAGTATCCACATAAAAAGGATCGTAACTAGACTTTCCGACATCTTATGGGTCTGATTTTGAACTTTTCGGAAATCTCGAGATGTCTACTAAAACTCTTATGTTGACGACTAAGCCTACATCAACCTCGAAAGACTCTAAAAGTACCAAATTCCCTAACTGGTCCAATTCTGATAGGTTCTGGTAAAACGGCTATAACTCGAGCTATACAACTCCAAAGTCCGATCCGCAAAATTCCTATGAAAGCTAACATCTAAGGGAACCTCTAGTTCAAAGGGTTCGGTCAAAAGACGACTATATCTCTCCTGGTGATCCATTCTTTAGACCCTATCAAAACTGTCTCGCACCAGATTCCCATAAGTTGGTAATTTCGGTTCTAACTCTCGTCATCTGATCTCAGGGTCCTAAACTCTTGACATCTAACCATGGCACCGCACATATTAACCCTTCCTATGACTTTATAACACACTCACACCCACACTTGAACTTTAGGCATAACAACATTACCAAGTTAACACATAAATTCTAAACTAACCCAACTGTGGGTACTTACACACTAATTTCAACAATAAAAGACTAAATTTTTTTGACATCAAAACTTCATATAATTATAGTAAGACACCATAAGGGTTTGTAAACATGAATAATAAAAGTTTATAATAACGTTTTTTTACGTAAAACTCGATAAAATCTGTAATAAAAATATATGACATGATCATAACACAATAATAAGATTAGCACATTAAAAAAAAATCAAAACTTTGCTAACCATAATATATTTTAAAATTGCAAAACCACAAGGAAGATCTAAAAACACCCTTTTAAGAATTATAACATAATAATTTTACATAAACCCTCCTTTTTTAATAACTAATATATTAACGTAAGATAACCCAAAAACCTTCTCAATACCTAATAATAATAATAATAAAATAATAATTATAACAATAAATAGTGAACCTAAATTATTCACCAAAATATCATATTTAAAACACAAACACAAACAATAATAATGATAATAATAATGGTAATAACAGGAAGAAGAAGCATAGTAAAAGATGCAATATTTTTGGCATGAATCACGTAGCAAGGCAACATTACGTAACATACATTAACACACACAACACGTAGCTAGAACCGAGGTTAAAGTTTATACCCAAAAATAAGAGAGGGAGTAGGTTGGGGCGGCTGACTGGCAGTGACAGCGATTCCGGGATGGTGGTGAGGTGGTGTGGTGTCCGGCGGTGGTCATGAGATCACGACAGCAACGACAGTCGCGACAGGCCTCGGTATCGGACTTGGGTGCGGCTGGTTGCTCTAGATTGGGGGTCCCGATGGCGAGGGAGGTTGGTGGTGGCGGTGGAACTCGAACCGGAACGGGGATGCGAAAACAGAGTTGCAGAAGAAGGGAACAGAGTGGGAAAGAAGAAGAAGGGGAAAAGACCGGCGGTGGTTCGTGATGGTTGCTAGGACCCGGGGCGCCGGTCATATGTGGTCCGGCGGTGGTGGTGGCGGCAAGGGGCGGCAGAAAGAGAGGAGAGCCTTAGAGAGAAACGGTGAGGGGAGGAAACAGAGGGAGTCATGGGTTGTGTTTTGTGACCTAGGTTTAATAACTATTAACTCCTAATCTCTCCCCTAATCCACTTTTAATCCTAATCTAGCTCTAAGGATTCTGTTTAACCGGATGAAGATTTACTTCCTAACAACTCTCATTGTGATGTGATTCTTAATACTAACTAATAGCCATAATTATTCTTAATAAAACTATTTCTAATAGCTAACCCTACCAATACTAGGGTGAAACTAATAGTGATAATATTAATAATGCATACATAAAGACATATAATAGTGCTCTAGTAATAATCCCCACGTTACACTACTACTACTACTACTACTACTACTACTACTACTACTAATAATAATAATAATAATAATAATAATAATAATAATAATCACATAATAATAACAACAATAATCTCATAGTAATAATGATAATGATAATAATAACAACACATGAAATTACCAATTTACCCTTACTCCCAAGCACGTTCCCGTAACGTATAGAAAATTACTATTTTACCCTTGTTAGTCCCTCAACGATCCTATGAGCTCAAGTGTCAGCATAAATAAACACAACGAATAATAATAAATAACTAAGTCAAACCTAATTTACTAACAGCATCACGGTCAACATCCTTGGATTTTTTTGGGGTTTTACAACTACATTCTTGCAAAATGAATCCCTTTTTGATATTGATAGTGATTTATCTTATGATTTCCTTAATGATTCTATGAGGACTAACAATAACTCCATTAATCCTGATCAAGATTTGCTTCAAACTCCACAATGCGATCAAGAAGGAGAGCCTGGCAACATTGACAGCACAAATGGAATAAGTGATCATGTCTCATCTCAGAATGTCAGCAATAGTCTGAACAATCGAAATGGGGCAGATGGTGATATGCACCTTGAAAGTCTCATAGATCTTCAACAGCCTGAGGTAGAAGAAGAAGGGAGGTAGTTAAGGAGGTTCTCTAGATCTAGGAACCCTCTAAGATGGCTCAATGACTATACCCTAAACAAACAAAAAAAATCCTTTATCTTCTTCTCACTCTCACAGTTTCAACTCTCAGATGTTGCATCCTCTATTTCAGGCTAATGACTTTGCTTATCTTTCACAAGAATATGTAATATCTCTAACATCTATTCTTACCACCTTTGAGCCAAGTTCTTATGAGCAAGCTATGAAATAACCGGAATGGACTGATGCCATGGAGGAGGAATTACAAGCCTTGGAAGCAAATGGCACTTGGATCCTGACATAATTACCTCCAGGAAAGCAACCACTCACTTCTAAGTGGGTATATAAGACCAAGTTCAGACCTAATGAGAGTATTGAAAGACATAAAGCTCATCATGTGACAAGAGGCTTCCTTCAAGTCAAGGATAGGGACTCCAAACACATCTTTTCCCATGTGGTCAAGTTAGGGACTGTAAGGAATTTTATAGCCCTTGCAGCTGCCAAAGAATGGGATCTTCACCAACTAGATATAAAAAATGTCTTTTTGCATGGCTTTATTGAATAAGAAGTTTATATTTTTCCCCCTTAAGGATATAATAAGGCAAGACTAGGGGAAGTTTGCAAGTTGGTCAGAATTATGGCTTAAAACTAGCCTCAAGGCAATGGAACTTGGAACTAACCAAGTTCCTCTATAAGCAAGGGTTTAGTCAATCAAAAAGTGACTATTCTCTCTTCACTAAGGTGACTGAAAGTCTGAAACTGGCTGCATATACATACTTGTTTATGTTGATGATCTACTGATAACAATTGATGATCTAGATGGCATCACCGCCTTCAAGAAGTCTTTGCATTCCATATTTATAATCAAGGATTTGGGGATAGCTAGGTATTTCCTTGGAATTGAGATCTCAATATCAAGTGAAGACATTTTTTTGAATCAAAGGAAGTACATTACAGACATTCTGTCTGACATTGGCCTTACTGCCTGCAAATCTGCCAGATTCCCCCTTCCTAAAGGCCTTAAGCTCTCTCTTGATACTGGAACTTCTTTACCTGATCCAATAGTCTACGGAAGGATCACAGGGAGGCTTTTATATTTGGCCCTAACTAGAGCTGACATCAGCTATGGGGTCCAGCACTTAAGTCGATTTCTACAAGCACCCACATATCAACACTACAATGTTGTTGTTCATATCTTAAGGTACCTCAAAGGCAGCATCAACAAAGGTCTTTTTTATCCTAAGGACAACTTCCTACAAATCACAACTTATACAAATTTAGATTGGGGAATGTAATAACCCGACCCTAACCCAATGTAATTAAGCTAATTAATGAGCTGTAATTAGAGTTATGTATGGTTGTGTATGGTGTTGCATTGGTACGTTTTTAAGGCCTTGTCCTCGTTATGAGGACGGCGGTAATGCCTCTGGAGATGGTTTTCCGCTGCGCTAATCTTTGGGTTATGAATATTTTAGTTGTAATCTGATGATTATGAATCTGGGGGCGTTACAGGGAAGTTGCCAATTTTCTACAAGATCCCTTACTGGCTATTGTGTCTTCTGTTGGGATTTACCCATGAGTAAAAATGTCTCACATCGGAAAAACAAAGAGAAAGCACATAGTATATAAGTCAAGTGGGCTACTCCTCTTAACACCAATTGGTTTTAAGATGGAACCTCACTTAACTCGTGTACTATGGACCTTGGTTGAAGTGGGCTCCCGCCTTGGATCCCCCAACATCTTCCTAGGGTCTTCATTGATTTCTTGGAAGACTAAGAAACAAAAAACTATTTCAAAATCCTCTGCAGAAGCTGAGTATAGAGCTATGTCAGCTACAACCTCAGAACTGGAGTGGGTTGTTTAGATCCTACAAGACCTCAATGTTCCTTTGATCACTCCCATTACAATAAGTCAGCTCAAGATATTGCTGCTAATCCAGTGTTCCATGAAAGAACTAAACACATTAGGATAGATTGTCATTACATCTAAGATAAGATTCAAGAAGAGCTTATACAAACTGCTCGCATCTCATCCAACAGGCAACTTGCTGATTTGATGACCAAAGCCTTGAGTGAACAACAACATAATCTACTCTCTTCAAGGTTAGGATTGATGGAAGTACCTCCCAATCCACCTTGAGGGGGAGGGGGTGAAAATATGGATCCTTTTGCTGCTGTATTTTATTCTTCTTTGTTTACATCATTTTTTCTTGTTTTGTTAGTTAAAGATTAGTTAGATCTCTTCTTGTTTGTTGTTCCTAGGATGTGTATAAAGAACTCCCTAGTCACTTTAATTTTGTAAGTTGGAAAAGAAATTCTCAATATACAAAAGAATTCTTTCTTCCATTTGTTTTTGTACCAATGTTACCCAATTTTATCTTGGATTGTACCCTATTTTTTAGAGGTTTAGAGGGTCTTTTAGAGGAGGGGCCAAGTAGACTAACACCAAAACTACTCCTATTTTTGAATAAGTGAGTCATTAACTAGGTATTAAAGTTAATGCCTCATCTAAATGAGAAGCAAAAGTTGATGCCAAAGTGCATGCCAACCATCTCCTTTTTATTAAAAAAGACATAAAATTGTGATATACTAGATTTAGCACTATTTGAGTATTTATTTGGGGGGTCCAAAATTGCACTTATCCACTAATTAGTTGCATTTCTTATTTTCTCCACACCCCACCCAATGAAACATCAATACCTATTTACTGCACTTCACAAACCAATTTGGGGGTGTCCACCTTTTTGCCCACATCCAAACAAACCATCCAATCACACTTTATTTTCACCTTCCTGGATTTTTCATTAGGTAATTAGTGATCATCTAGTGGCTTTGACAATGATACCTCTTGATTTATCTTTGTCATGTATCTTTTTAAATAGGGTTTTTGGACTTTTTGAGACATTAAATAATATTCATACTTTAATTTATATATACTTTCTTCCTTTGTTGGCCATATACCCCCTCCATTTCAAAAAATATTTATATTTTTAATTTCTTATAGTCTTTTATGTTACTCTTTTATCTAATAAATTTTCATATGATATTTTTATTAATAATTATAATATTATATTTTTCATGATAATATTTTTCGTTATAAATATAATAGCAGTAAATTTGTATAACAAATTATTGTATTATATGGATAATCAAATGATTACGACCACACAATTCTAAAATGACAATATTTTAAAGCGAAAATGATAAACATCTTGACGCAAGATGGTTCTTAACCATCTTGCATTTTTTCTAAATCACTAATAAAATTAAATGTAAGTGTATTTAAATCATTCTAAAGGTATGTTTCATTATTTTCAGGGTTCCTACAACTTATAAATAATTTAAAAATAATTATTTATTTATATTTATTTCATAAATATAAACATATGTATAAAATGTGCATTTTCTACTATGATTGATAAAATTAGGGTATTATTATATTTTTTGACCTAGCTAATAAGTATTATATTATTATAATTGATAAATATATATAATTATTAAAGAAATTATTAATAAAAGTTACAAAAATGTGAAATATGATCAATTTAAGATGATTAAGAACCATCTTGAGTCAAGATGGTTATCAGGGTCCTATTTTAAAGTATAGTTCAATCAATACTTTTTATTTTATAATTTCAATGGTATAGTTATTGTGGCATATTAATGATGAGTGCACCAATTTTAGTTAGTGATTTTCTTATGATCTCATTGTACAATTATATTGATTTATGATACAGTGTAGCATTACGGTTATGCTTTTTTTTTTTTTTGTGGTGGAATAAAATTATCTCACTTATCCCACTCTTTTCATTATATCCAAATTTTTCTCATTCTTTATACACCTTACATAATAAATATTTAAAAATTCACAAATTTAATAAGTGGTGTGACTTATAATGCGACTTGCCTTACTCATAATAACTTCCTGAAAATTATAAACTATATATTTAAAAATTCATATATATGTAAATAATATGGCTTATATGATTTACCTTTCCATACATTATCTCACATTTTCCACTTTATCTCATCTTTTCCATCCATTTTCTATCCCAACACATAAAAGAACAGGCTTAGAAGCCTAAAATGTTTTATAAGTGATATTTGTGGACATACTAATTCCATTCTCTTCTCAATCCCAAGTGATGACAATAGATCTTAAAGGACTAGTTTTTGCACCAATGACCTAGCTAGCTAGATTTATTATTTAAGGATACATTCATATATATATTAAATAATTTAAAATTAATTAAAACTTATAAAAACTAACTACAAATATTCTACACATAATGACAAATTAAATAATAAAAAAGCGAGAAATTATTAACCTAACTAATTAACATTATTTTTAAATTTCAGTGAACACAAAATAACTTATTTTTTAGAACATGAAAGCATGATTGATACTCAATTGCCCAAAGCAAGAATGCATCCAAAATTATGCCGACATTAAATCCCAAAATAGTCATATTTAAATGCAAGTAGGAAATAAAAAAGACGATGGAAATTTTTTATTAATTTCTAGTACTATACACAGGCATGCATGCATTGCAACCCCTAAAAGTTTTCTTTTCATGGGGTTTATTCGCCACAAATTTATTTTTAGTAAATCTTATTTCAAATGATCGTTTTAATGGAAATGTTCAAAGTGTTTAGTTTTGTTAAATTCTAAAAATAGTTTCTCGTTCGGGTTTTTTTGCATTTTGGACCCCGAATTTTAGGGGTATTTACATTCTGAACATTTGGTTTTCAATTTTAACTTTTTGGACCCTAAAGTTTGTAGGCTGAAAAAAAGGACCCTAAAGTTTGTGAGGTGAAAAAAGCCCGTTTTCCGTTTTTCTTTTTCTTTCCATGTTTGAATTTCTCTCCTGATTGGTATCAAACTTCAAGACTAAGGTTAAAACCGATATTAAAGTTATAATAAACTTCTTTTATTCATGTTGGAGTTACTTAAAACCATGTACTCAGGGGTATAAGTAGCCCCGACATGAATTAGAGAAGTGTATTATAGCTTCAATATTAGTTTTAACCATAGTCTTGAAGTTTGACGTCAATCGGGAGATAAATTCAAACATGGGAGGAAAATAACGAATGAGACATGGGCCTTTTTCTTCAGCCTACAAACTTTAAGATCCTTTTTTATTCAACCTACAAACTTTAAGGTCTAAAAAGTTAATGTTGAAAACCAAGGATTCAGAATATAAATACCGCTAAAGTTCGGGGTCCAAAATGCAAAAAACCCATCTCGTTCAATCAAAATAAACTCTACTCTTAATCTCAAAGAAAAAAAAATACTCTTAAAATAATGCAAAGTGTTCAACACAAAACTAACTTATTCTCTTGTACATGAGCTCATCATATATTAGAGTTTATTTTCCTAAGTCATGTTCCTTTGTGTGTTATTTTATCCACAATTTATTTCACCTATTTGTATTTTATATCATCTATGTTATTCAATTTAATCATTTTATCAGACCATTTTATCCACACTTTATTTCGTCTATTTGCATTTTATCTCATCTACGTTATCCAATTTAATCATTTTATCAGACAAACCAACCAATCAACCACGCAATATATTAAAATTTTAACTCCCTCATCCAACATGTGGCACATGTCATATTTTTAGAGGTTTGAAAATTTTGAGTCTAAAACAATATGTTTACTGTTATGCATGTGAAGTGTACATTTATTTCAACAAATTTAGAAAATTTATTTAATTAATAAAAGAAATGTCCTTTCACAATAACAATAGACTATTATAAGAATAATCATTACTAACAAATATAAATTCCCATTTTAATTATTTCACTTGTTGAATAATCTTACAACTCAATTTGTGTCCAACATTTTAGTACCCTTCATTATATAAGTAGATCCAAACTTGGTAAATAATTTTGAATTCAACCAAATTTATTCATACTAGCTAATTAACTAGTTAGTAGGTGAGGTTCCAAGAAGGAGACTTTTCACATATAAAATTCAAGTGAAAGGAAAAGGAGAAGAGCAAGTTGAAGCAAAAGAGGGACCCAAACAAAGACAATCTACTAATTGTGTTGAAGTGAAAGTTATCCACAGAAATGTCTAGGAACTTTGCATCCAGGAAAATTGTTAATAGGAAGTGTCAAAATGTCATTTTCCAAATTTGTTCTTATAGTCATCTACTTGCACAAACAATAGTCCAATCTCATGTCCCTTTTTGCCCCTCCTCTTTCTACAAATGTATATTATACTTTTCCTAATCCATTTTTTTCCTGACTCAACTTGCCTTCCTTCTTTATCATAATTTCAAAAAAAAAAAAATGCCTTCCTTCTGTACATTATTTGTCATGATTGCAACATTTTGGAATATTATTGGCACTAAATAGTTCGCCTTTTTTTGAATTTTTATTTCTTTATTTAAATAGGCCCTGCTTTTTTGGAGTGTAGCATATTAGGAGGTTATGTAAGCTGGGAAAAGTGACAAAAGTTGGATAAGTTACAGTGAATAAGATATTGTTTGAAAAAATAAGTTATATCAGTCAAATTATTTAAATATATAAATTTTTAATTATATATTTTATTAATAAGGTGTTTGTTAGTCAACAACAACAATCTATTAGGAAAAACATACTTAAGTGAAATTTAGAGGTCCAGATGTAGGTAGTGTTTCACATCATTTAAATACAAGAATTTTTAAGTATATATATATTTTATAATTTTTAATAAGTTATTGTGAACAAGGAAATACACATCAATCACATCACTTATTAAATATATAAATTTTTAAATATATATTATGTAAGGTAGGTAAGTAAGTTTAATAGTGTTAGAAAGATATGATAAAGTAAGTAAAAAAGATCTCTAAGATAAATTTGTCATACGGCACAAAAAAAATAGGGCTTACATCACCTTTGTTTTTTTATGAGACTTTTTAAGGTAGTGAAAAAAATCAATATCATAAAAGATTGTTGGATAGTTATTAAATATTCTTGATTAAATTAATATTTGGGATTCAATCAATAGATATAAATGGTGAAATAAGAAAAGTAATAATTAATAAATAATTAGATCATAAAGGGACCAATAATATGAAATGAAAAAAATTAACTAAAAATTTAAATAAACAAGAATGGAGATAGTATTATAGAAAATCTTAAGCAAACGTATGTACCTTTTCATCTGCTAATATAAATGATGTTGAATACACATCTTATTAGACCTGGCAATTCTCGACCCGACTTGGAAACCCGACCCAAACCGACCCGCAAAAAGTGGGTTTTGAACACGAAATTCCGACCCGAGACCCGAAAATGACCCGACCCAAAGAACCCGGTAAAAAAAGGGTCAGGTCGGGTCAGGTTTGGGTCGACCCGTTGGGTCAAACACTTTAATTTTAAGTGTTTTGTCTACTTTGGCCTTTTGCAAAAAAATGGGCCCATTCCATGAAAATTAAGGCCCAAAAGTAAAATATTTGATGGTTTTAGAAAGCTATACGTAGAGAGAGATATACAAATGAAATAATCAAATAACAAATGACCAAAACAAAACCCTAACTGTACATCACACTTACTTTTCATGAACCTCAAACTCCCGCATCGCCTCTCTCCTCTCTTTCAGTAAAATAGTGTATTATTGTCAAATGTCAAAGTTCAGTGCATTATTGTCCAATACACTAAAAGTTTAGTATATTAGCATCCCAAAACTCTATATATTTCATAAGTATTGTTATTCGTGATTGTTGACACAAACCGCATAATACTTGTAGACTTGAAGATTGTTAAATTTCGTCCATTAGGTGTATATTAATATGTCAATAAAAATATTAAATATCATGGTTGTCTAACTTGGAATGGAATGATACATTACATGGCGTCTTTGACTAATTATAATCAATCTTATTAGTTGTAAGTGATCGAGAAAAGCGGCCACATGACCGTAAACCCGACCCAAACCGTCTGAAACCGGAATACACCCGACCCGTATTTACCCGAACCCGAAATACACTCGACCCGTATTTACCCGAACCCGATATACGACCGACCCGTAACCCGCCCGCCCGCCCGTATTGACAGGTCTACATCTTATGTTGTTTTCTTGTAAGTTGATGTTGTCTTTTGTCTATAAATGATAATCACAATTATGGATGGCTAGGGTGGGCCTCGATGAGTTTGGCAAATATTATTTGAATCAAAATTCAACAAAGGATGATTTCAACTATAAATTGATTTGTCTAAGTTTATATCTAAGGGCATATTCTTTCATTGGGTAAATTATTTATTATTTAGTTTTATCCATTTTTACATGTTTTATTTAAGTTTGTTTAAATATATTTGGGCAAACTTACCTACTTTTAAGAAAATACTTTCTATTTTGATCTAAATATATCCAAACCTATTCAGACGTATTTAAATGAGTTATGTTCTTTTTGTTTATATTGGTGAGTTTGGAACCAAACAAATGATTAGAAGGCCGGTCAAATGATTGTTTTATACTCTCTAACAAGCCCCTTATGCCAATGCCTTTTGCATTTGAAGCGTGTGTAAAGGCAAGACTAAGGTTAATTAAACACTTAACCATATAGTTTATTGAATCTCTCGATCATCTTCCTTCTCTTAGTTTCTCAATCGTGTTTTAGGATGCAAACTCACTCAATACTCTAATAGTTATCAAGAACTACCCAAAAATTATTTATGGGCAGACAACAATATAATTATCTTTTAGTTTCTGCGTGAAGGTTAGCTCTAATTTTCTTCCATGTTTTGTCAAGATTGTAGACAAAAGAGAATATAAAGAAGGGGAAAAAGCATAGAGGAAAAATAAAGGAATGGAGAGAAAGAGAGAGGAACAAAGTGGTGTTAATTTATTGAATGTATAGGTAAAGGTGATTATCAATGAGTGGTAATAAAAGATTGGGTTTGGAAAATTTACGATTAAATAGGTTAATGTCAAGCTTTAGACGGAAAATCTATGACTATACTCAATTTTTTTCTAGGTTAGATGGAACTAATTGTTCGGATCATACAGTATTTTGATAGCTTAAGAGAAGAACAGTGCCTATGAGAGTTGAGTTTAGGATAATAATATATTCCTTAAGCATCTTACTCAATCTCCACGTACTAAAATATGGGGTATTAACTGCAAGGTAAAATAAAATGGGTGAGGAAAAGAAAGATAAGGAAAATAAAATAAAATGACTTTGGTTTGAATGATTTTTAGAAATTTGGGTGAAGTAAGGTAAGGTAAAGTAAGGTAAAAGAATTATAAAATAAACCTAACTTACAATTATAAGGAAGATGACCTAAAATAAATAAAAATAATTAAGATAAGTAAAAATAAGCAAGGTAATTAAAACTTATCTCATCAAAGAATAAGGCCTCAGAGGAATTTATAGGAGCTTGGTACGCATGACCACTGCTAAGAAAATTCTCAAACTCATACTCCCTCCATCCTTAATAAGTGTCAATTTTCTTAACTACCTTGTCTCCTTTTTATTTGTCAATTTTACATTTTCAATAATTAAAATACTCATATTATCCTTAATTAATGAATGTGATTTTACATTGGTAAGTCGGGCCACCTACTGAGTCCTCTAATATCAGGGAGAACCCAGTAGGCATACTAGCCCAAAGGAGAGGTGGTACACCACTATAAGGCCCGCAAGGAGCCTCCCAAGGGCACCAACAATTCCCACTAAGGAAATTGTGATTACTAGGTATCGAACCGTGGTGATGGGAAAGATAAACCCACCATCCTCATGTCACTTGAACTACAAATTCATTAGTTCGGGTATGCATGTTATATACAATCCCTTTATATTTTATTTGAGCGACATTTTAAAGTATTAGTTTGGTTTTAATCCAATATTGTTTTGCACGCCATGCATTGTGAACTTAAAATACATGGAGAATAGATTACAACTCGTAAGAGGCAATAATAAAATTATGTAATGCTTTATACGTCATGACTCATGACTCATGAGGGTTTGTACGTACTAGAAACCCAATTAATTACAAGATATTAATTATTTGCAAGTTGATGTTTGAATGATAATGATGTGAATATGTGATAGGATAAACCTATGAATATTAGCTGGTTTATACGACAATATCACACTCACATCATGATCTGAATCCATGCTTTATTTTTACATTTCGCTATCTTGGCCGTTGACAAATTTCAAGTGCTCAAGTAATAGGCAATAAATACTCCCTTTAATTATTTAATTGTTTCTTAAGCAAAATAGAAAAAGAGTTTGTATTAATAATAAGTTTATAAATACAGAATTCGTGATTGATCTAAGGGTAACACTCCTTCCATTTTGAATTATTTTTTTAATAAGTAATGCGTAGTTAACTTTTAAAAATAAATTATAAAGGATAAAACATATAGTTATAAAATTGATTAAAAATTACTTTAAAAATGTTAAAAAAGGAGGTAGAAAGGAGAAGCTACTGAGTTTTAGATTTAAATAATCAGAACTTTGAGCAGTAAAAGTCTCAATAATCTGATTTTAAAAATATCATGGAATAATTTAGAGTTCAAGACTCTTATGTATTTAAATCCGAGAGCCTTGAAATCTAGATTATTCAATGGTATTTTTAAAGTTCAGACTACTAAGACTTTTACTGTCCAAAATTTAAATTATTTAAATCCCAAAAGTCAAAGCTATTCGTGCATTGGATGCACCTATTTAAAAGAGCCTTTATGTTCTTGATAGTCAATCAAAAATAATTTCCAAGAAACATGGAGTATCATGTCATTCTAATTCGACTTTGATCAATGTGAGATATAGAACAAAGAAAAAACAAAGCTATACTTAACACCTTCCTTACTATTTAAACAGTAAGAAAAGTGTCAAGTATAGCTTTGTTTTTTTTATTGAAATTGCAATATATAAGCCATTTAATTTAATCTATTGGAAGGTTTAATTCAAAAACACCAAATAGCTCTTCCACTTTATCAATTTAGCAAACTTTTTTTACCTTTAATTATCGTTTTTTATGTAATCTATATATTATAATAGAAATCATTGTGGGTCCCACAAAATAGAACCATGGGAGTGACTGCAGGGGAATTGACCAATCACAACGTAGAAAATTATATGGTTTTTTTTTCTATTTTCAACTTTTTTTCAATCCAGATTTTATATTAAAATAAAAAACAGAAAGTATCACTAATCCTTAACTGTTTTGGACTCTAAATTATGTTATTTTTGTGCAAATAACAGTAGTTATTTTGGTGTCGACTATAATAATAATAATAATAATAATAATAATAATAATAACAATAATAATAATAATAATCTATATATATATATATATATATTTAATAGAAATCATTGTGAGTTCCACGAAATAGAGTAACGGGAGTGACTGTAGGAGAATTGATCAATCACAACGTCGAAAATTATATTTTTTTTTCAATTTACAATATTTTTTCAATTCAAATTTTATATTAAAATTAAAAAAACTAGAAAGTATCACTAATCCTTGATTGCTTTGGACTCTGAATTAAATTATTTTTGTGCAAATAACAGTAATTATTTTGGTGTTGCCTATAATAATAATAATAATAATAATAATAATAATAATAATAATAATAATAATAATAATAATAATCTATGTTTTATAATAGAAATCATTGTGGGTCCCACGAAATAAAGCCACAGTAGTTACTGTAGGGGAATTGGCCAATCACAACGCATAAAATTTTTTTTTTCTATTTTCAAATTTTTTTTTTCAATCCGGATTTTATATTAAAATTAAAAAACCAAAAAGTATGACTAATCCTTGATTGCTTTGGACTCTGAATTAAATTATTTTGGTGCAAATAACAGTAATTAAAATTAAAAAAACAGAAAGTATCACTAATCCACGTCTATTGACAGCAGTTACATTCAAAACGAGTCCTACTAAATCTCAAACAGTAGTGTTCAATTTTAATTTTAATTGTATTTTATTTTCTATTTCTTTCCAGATTTTATTTACAATTAAAAAAATTTAAAAATATATCTTTAATCCACGTCTGCTTGACAACAGTAACATTCAAAACAAGTGCTACTAAGTCTCAAACAGTAGTGTTCAATTTTAATTTTAATTTAATTTAATTTAAATTGTATTTTATTTTCTATTTCTTTCCAGATTTTATTTTCAATTCAAGAAATTAAAAAATATATCATTAAACGAGTCATACGAAATCTCAAACAGTAGTATTCAATTTTAATTTAATTACACCACTAAAACAAAACTATCCATAACTAATGACTTTAATATCCGAAACACTTCAAAACCATTACCAATTAGATTATTAACATGACCCTTGCGGTTAGCTCAATGAGATTCATGAGTTTTTGTAGATATCTATATAAATATAACACATTTGTTAGAGGTTTTATATATTTCCCAGATATTAACCTATTATTATGCATCTACTTTCACAAACAACATATACTAAATATCTCAAAATTAAACCTTTCTTCATTTACAGTCAGGAGCAAGCAAGATCAATCTTATCGCACTTCAGAATTATATAGACATAATCCTTTATCTTCCCCATCAATAAGGTTCACATTCATAAAGGATGATTTCCTCAATGTTCATCAGTAAGTTTTACAATTACTTTTATAAAATTTCAAAAGTAACTAATTGAGTTCATTCCGTGTATTGCACGAGTTGAGGCTTAGTACCTTTAATTATAGTTAGTTTTAGATTTTTAATATAAATTTAACTAGTTTTTCTCTAATAATTAATTCCATATTCTTCTTCCACGTTTCCAAATATACTAGTGAACGGCCCGTCCGATGGACGGAGTTATAAATTCATCATATTTTAGACTACCTTTGTTCCTAATTACCAGTAAAGAATGTTTGTGTCAGGCATGGGTTAGACAATATAATTTTTACAAAATAAATTTGGTGTAATAATGTACATTAAAATTCATTAAACTAAGTAGATATTGCCTTAGATTATATAAAATATGCAAAATTACAAACAATAATACAATATTATGTAATTTATATATAGTATTACCCTAAAAAGAAATTTTTACTATCAAAGAATATCTTACCTGCATAAAACGAAAAGAAATTTTTATTGTCAAAGAACATTTGACCAGTACTTATCTGAATTTGAAATACACCCAATCGTATTTACCTAAACACGAAACACACTCGGATCATATTTTTAGAGTGAAATTTACCCAACACTTAAATACACCCGACCCATATTTACCCTAAAAAGAAATTTTTTACTAACAAATAACATCTGACCTGTATTTACTTGAATTTGAAATACACACGAGTCATATTTTTATAGTGAAATTTACCCAAAATCGAAATACACATGGCTCATGTTTACCCTAATTAACAAGGTATACTGTTGACCTATATTACCTAATTATTGTACTTGAGGGTAAAATAGTCAATTTGTGTGTGAACGCAAGCTAAAGACAAGTTGCTAATTAATTATTATATCTAAGGGTAAAATAATAAATTCATGTGTGAACACAAGCAGGCCGAGCAAGCACCACAACAACAAACAACTGCCCTTTTTATAATAGTTAAAGATAAAGGCTGTGTTCGACAGTAGCGTGTGAGGTAGCATTTAGCGTTTTGATCAAGTCAAAACTCTAATTGCATAAATATTAGTGTTCGGTAAGCTAGCGTTTTGAGGAGCGTTTAGCGTTTTAAGGAGCGTTTTGTGAAACGCTAATAAAGTTAACGTTTAGCGTTTGGGGTATAGCGTTTCATATTTTTCGGTCAAAAAATACCCTTTGAAAATTTTATCTTTCAAAGTTATTCATATCCTTTTACGTCAATTCACATTAATCAGTTAATTCAACCGCTAAATTTACCGAACACAATTTTCATTTGAACAGTCATCCGCTATCCGCTACTTAAATTGCTATCCGCTGCTCAAACCGCTATCCGCTACATAAACCTCTATCCGCTACCTAAAACACTAATTTTGCCGAACAGGGCCAAACTCTTCTTTTTCTAAATTGAAACATATAAGTAATTTTATTCCTTTTCACCTAAAATTTACATTTTTTGACGTCCAAATTTACATTTATCTTGACATCATATCTTCCCAAAATAACAAATAAATAATAAAAAAAGAACTAAATAATATAATATTTTAAAAAACAATTAGGGATACACTTATAATAACAACTTGCACAATTATGCATCCCCAAAATATAAAAGCCGTGACAAACTTGTACATGGCAACCATGACCCTGCTTTTTGAAAAAAATATAAAATAAACATAATTTTTTTAATATTTTTAATTATGTCTGGCAATTTGCAAGATTAGAAAATATCCCAAAGGCTCGCACTAATTAATGGTCCTACAAAGAGATTTGTTAGCTGTTGTCGACGTAATGCAGCTGATAATAAAAGTTATTTATTAATGTAATACAGTTGTATATATTTGTTTAATTAGTTTTGTTTATCATGATAATATAAATAAATGAAAAAAGAAGACCAAGGTAGTATCACTTTTTCAAACATTCTTTATTTTTGACATATTTTTATCTTATTTTTTGAACAGCTTGTTTTTCTGAATTTATCAAAAGATTGAATTTGATGGAACATAAATCATTTCTACTGATAAAAATATCGTAAATTCATTTAATATTTTATTCGGAATATTTTTATTAATTTGAACTAATAGAAACTTGTTTTGAACAATTAAGGTTTTAATTTCCTTTAGCTAATTAATAGTTTGCTTGAACTGAATATTTGAACTTATTGCAGCTTATTTTGATTGATTACCTAAAAACTACCTGAACTCCATTAAATTTAAATTGTGCTATTATCAATTCATCAAACATTATAATTATTCCCGTCCAAAAAGAAAAACTATAAGTATTATTTTACTAGGGTAGACAATGGTATAAGAGAAAGGATATTAATTGTAGGGATTTCGACCAATCAAAAAGTAGATAAATGCTTAATTAAATTATTTTGGTGCATCTATCATTATTATAATTATTTGGAATAATAATAATCTATATAATATTAATAGTAAAGTTTGTCGGTCCCCCCAAATGGAGAAAGGAGATTAATTGTAGGGTTCTCGGCCAATCAAAAAGTAGATAAATGTTGAATTAAATTATTTTGGTGCATCTATCATTTATCATAATTATTTTGAAATAATAATAATAATAATAATAGTATAATAATAATCTATATAATATTAATAGTAAAATTTGTGGGTCCTGCTTGATGGAGAAAGGATATTAATTATAGGGATTACGACTAATAAAAAAGTAGATAAATTTTGAATTAAATTATTTTGGTGCAACTATCAGTAATTATAATTATTTTGGAATAATCTTTCTAAATTATAATTATAATTTCTATTGATTTTTTTATTTTTTAATATACTCTGTGCATCGCAAGGGTTGAGGCCTAGTAATAATAATAATGATAATGATGTACTTTGTTTCATTTATATTTTGTGATATTAGTCCATTGTGAATGGTGACATCTATATCCTACGTACTCATACCCCAAGCAACTCTTTTTTTTTTTTTTTTTGGTTTAATTACAAGTTGGATCACATCTCTAAAAGGCAAATGATAAGTACTAAAGTACATGCTAACTAAGGGCTTGTTCTTTTTGAACGTAGGATGAATTTATCTTACATAACTCACTTTCACACCATCTTTCCTATCTAATATATAAGGGGAGTATAAATGAATTTAAGAGATCTTTCTCACAAAATATCTCCTCAAATTATCATGAAACAACATAAACGAAAAATCATAAACATGATTGTGAAATGTTGCTTTTTCCATATTAAGCTTTGTTAGTTACTACCTCCGTCTCATAATACTTGTCCATTTAGCCAAAATTTAGAAAACCAATAAAACTAGTTGGTTAAGTGTTTTGTTGTATAGGAAGTTGTGAAATATTAGTATTAAATTGTGTGAATATCTTTCTTTCTCCTACTTTTTCTATCTATGCATGAGAAAAACTAATAAAAAAAGTAGTTAGTTGGAAAAAGTTGCATTAAAATTATAAAGTGACAAGGATTGTGGGACAAAAAAAGTTAGTTAAAGTGACCACTGTTGTGGGACAGAGGTAGTAGCTTTCTTGGTATGTTAGTTAAAGGTTAGTTAGGGATTTCTTGTTTTCTTTATTCAACTTTGTATATATATAGCTCCCTTCCTTCCATTGTAAACGAATGAGAGGAAGAAGATTCAATATTCAATAATCAAATTCTCTCCTTCAATCTTTCTCTTCTTTTTTTCACATGGTATCAGAGAAGAAAGTAGTCTTAGTGGCCAATAAATGTGTCCAAGTGGTTCTATTGAAATCATCCACAAAGGTCAAGAAATAAGAAGAACCATCAATATTGAGAACCTTGTAGGGTCCCGACAAATCAATATGAACCAATTGAAAATAATGAGTAGTATGAATTGTGCTCCTATTAAAAGGTAATCTTTGGGTTTTTGTAAGAGTACAACTTTCACAAAAGAAATAAGTGGAATCTTTCCTTTACAATAATAAATATGAATCATTTTTGACATAGAAGTGTGCTCAAGTCTGTTATGCAGAGTATGAATAAAGGAACTACTGCTAGTAGAAGAATGCAAACTTATAGAACTAGGGACATCAGTAGTTTGAATAGGTGCTTCAAATCTTGCAGCAACAGCAATCTTGAACAATCTAGTTGAAGGTGAAACTTGAGCTATAATCTCATTAGTTGTAAGGTCCTGAAATAGACAAGTTTTAGGATAAAATAGTACACAAAGATTCTGATCCTTTGCAAGTTTAAGAACATAAACTAAATTATACTGAAATTGTAGAATGTAAAGGACTCCTTGTAATATGATCCTATCAGATATGATAATATTTCCTTCTGTAGTGACATGTTTGAAAGACCCATCTGGTAGGATGACTTGAATTGGTTTTGTTAATTGATAAACATCAGTTAAAATGGACAAGTCATACGTCATATGATCTGTAGCACCAGTATCAATGACCCAAGAATGGTTTGATCCTTGAACAAGACAAGAAAACCTCATGATGTTACCTGCAAATTGAGCACTTTTAGCAAAATGTGCAACAACATGGTCAATAGGAGCTTTTCTTTTAGCAAGGTTAACCAATTCTTGAGCCACTTCTTGAATAAATTTGTTATCGAATTTCTGAGCAGGTTCTTGAGGAACCATATCATCTAGAGGAGTATCTCCATCATAATCATTCTTCTAGACATTTGTAGCCAGCTTGAGAGGCATGCTCTTTTTCTTGGAGTCACGTGGACCAGTGTACCAATCAGGGTATCCTACTAACAAAAAGAATTGATCATCAGTATGACCATTCTTCTTGCAATTGTTGCAAAATATTTTGGATTTGGCCTTGGCATCTTTGCATCCTTTGTTAACATTTTTAGCAAGAAAACCTTGTGAATTCACATCAGTATTGTCATTGAAAAAGCTTGTTATTGGAGCATAGGCTGCAAATTCCTTAGTACCCCCCCCCCCCCAAACCAGTGGTAGTTTGCTTCTGTCGTTCAACCCTTTGAATCATATTGTAAGCTTTGTTAATAGTAGGTAAAGGTTTAGATAGCAACAGTTGACCCCTAACAGTATCATACTCATCATTTAGATGTAAAAAAAATTGCATCTGCTTCTTGCGTTGAACAATGTCAACAACATGTTTGATAGAGGGACAATTTTTGACACAAGTGCAGACTGGTATTTCAGAAATGTCTGCTAATTCATCCCAAAGTTTCTTCAATTTAATATAGTAAAAAACCACAAAATCTTGATTATGATACAACAACAACAACCTCCCATATTACACGTCTGAGCGCGGTATGGGGGACCCTAGTGTAGGCAGCCTTACCCCCATGAACAAAAGTTCATGGAGAGACTGATTCCGAAGGATTCGAGCAAAAATAGAATTGAATCTTGATTCTGATATAGGTTATTAATTTCCTTTTCAAGATGAAACATCAAAGGTCCATTAGATTGACCAAGCCTCTCAACAAGTTCATCCCAAAGACCTTTAGCAAATTGCACATAAAGAAAAGCATCAGATAGATCAGACACCATAGAGTTGAGCAACCAACTTACAACCATGGAGTCACATCTGATCCATTGTGTGCAAACTTTGGTGAGTTTTCAGCAGGCTTCTCGCATTTTTCATCAATAAAACCCAGTTTGACCTTAGTTTTAAAGGAAATTTTGATTGCCTTACTCCATTTCTAAAGTTTCTCCCATTGAATTTGGATGCAAGAAAAGGGGTTCATTGTTGTAATCTTCTTGAACCCTAGATGTAACTTCTGCAGAATTTGAGGAGGCCATAACTACTTGTAGACACCGAATTTTCTATCGATAAAATTCTCTCGGGAGTGGGCCGAAACCAGTCAGACTTTGCCCAAAGAAAATAAGAAGGTCTTTGGGCCTTGCCCATTTCCAGAGCAAGCCCAGTAGCGCGCCCAGCCCGCAGAAAAATGGAAGGCCCGACGACCTTCCTCGCTTCCTTGGGCCTCCAGCCAGGCCAAGAACGCGCGCCCCAGCCCATGGAAAATAGGAAGGTCCGGCGGCCTTCCTCAAATCCATGGACCGGGAATTCGATTGCCAGCATGGCAATCCGTGTACAGGCAAATCTAAGGTTCAGCGACCTTGCTTTTTAATTATGATCTTCACGCCAACTTTTTCCTCCATCCTATCATCATCCCATGATCATAGCATGGGAATATTGACCCATGATCATAGCAAGGCCGAGGGGCCTTCTTATTTGTCCAAAAGGCATGATTTTTGGATCATGTTCTTCTCCTTCCATCTCCATCCATCCACCCTCAAACACTAAATACCCCCCTCATCCTCACTCATTTTCATCAACAACCATCATCAACATTTCTCTACTCTCTCATCATCCATACTCCTAAACTCTCTATATTATTCTATTCTATCATCATTCATTCTCCATATTCTCCCTATCGATACTCTCATCCACCATCATAATAATTCTCTCCATTCTCTAAGCTCTCATCATCCATTTCCACCGAATACCATCATCATTACTATATCATCATCATACCGATCATCCTCAAGCCTTCATTTCGATCTTGAAGCATTCATCCTAAAGGATCCATCTTGGAAGGCTTAAAGTGAGGTTCGTACTTTTTATATTTTATTATGTAATTCGTTTCTAAGTGTTTATTTCATTTGTACTATCATTTGTAAAGAAACTTTCGTTCTTTTATTTGCATGTTCGAATATTAACTTCGTGAAATTAATTAAAAGTTCTCCCCGCTCAATTTCATTTCAAGTTTGATTTTAGTAGAGTCTGCTTTCTAACAGGCAGATTCGAGAATTATTTTAATTCTCGAATTCGTAACCTTACCCCCGAACTTAGAATTTGGGTTCGTAGACCGTAGTCATTTTTTTTATATTATTCATGGTTTGTCGGTTTCCTTAAATCGGCTGGCGACTCTTTCTTTTTTATATAATATATCTTTTTATTATCCAACATGTAGGTTATTTACATCAAAAGAATTTATATAAAATAATTTACATACGCCCATATTTCAATCCGGAGCTCACACAAGAGAAACTGCCATAGAAATTATCAAAGGTCACATGACCTTTGAATTTTCTAAGTATTCTTTGTTGGGCCTTGGCCCGAATTTGAATAAGATTTTATGTAAAATTATTTATAAATTAATTTGATGTAATTTCAAGCATGTAAATAATTAAAATTGATTATTAAATAAATAAAAGTCACCTCTCGAAAATGAATTTCATAAAAGAAAAATATCCTTATTTAAAGACTAAGCAACCTTAGTCGGCTCCTGATCACCAAGTAGCGCACTCGAAAAAGGGTTTATTTCCCCAGGTTCTACAGATTCGCGACTCCACTGGGGACTTAAACTTAAAAGAGGGTAAAACTTGAAAGAATTGAGTTGATTTGAAATTGTTATAGGGAGAAAGTTTATTTATTTCACTGTTTTATTATTCTTTTAGGCATTTTGCATACCGGACTACTCCACGGGTCTTTTGACACGAGAGCACAAAGGCGACGGTTTAGGATTAACCTAGGATTTTTACCCGATAGCGGATGGAAATTACTTGTGTGATGCACTCTACATCGCCAAGCATTTGGTCTCTCCTCTCACCTATGCTATACTCCGAGGCTTCCTTGAAGTTCGACAAGCAACACCTCACACAGTTTACCCATAAACCTTATATGGGTGAAGTGCACCGAGAGGAGAACATGTGGTATCTCATCCAATCCCAACCATACTAATCCATAAACATAGAACTTTGGTTTAGGATACCCTTCATGTTGTATGCTATGTGAATATATGAGTTGCCCTTCCCCTTTTCTTTATTGGAGTCGACCTTAATTTAAAGGCTTCATTTTAGTTCATATAAAATTCATTGGGTTGAGAAAAAAGTTATTTATTAATTAGGATAATTAACCTCAAGACATTATGGCTAGCTCAGTGGATGAGCCCATTTATGTACAAAGGTTGATTATTTTAATTAATAAAATAAATAAAATAAACTTGACTCACCTTTGATGATATTATATGGCCCTTTACGATGTTCTCTTAATAAAGGACCAAACATCTTACTAAAGTCCAACAAAGTTTGTGGATAACGTCTTAGACTGCATAATAGTTACTAAGCTTGAGTAAATTAATTTATAGATTTGATTATTAAATCCATCACATTTATGGTCGGCCCGTTGTTAGGTCTAACCATATTAGATTTACCAATTAAGCCTATAAACTAATTATAACTCACTTATTGTTAGCTTTATTCAGTCCTTTACAATATTCATTTTCCTCGAGTCAATAATAAATAAAAAAAAATGAAGAACTATGTCAAAAACCATAAGTCGTCGGTCCTGTCAAACATTCTTCTAGTCTGCATAATCGCCAGTATAGCCCAAAGCTGTGTAAGTCCATTGGCCCAAGTTACAGATTCTCCTTAAAACGGTCGGCCTATGGATTAGGCCCATCCGAATTGAGAAATACTGACTTATGCTTTTTGACCTATGATCAGCTCGCTATATTTGACTTTATTCGGCCTTTATAATGTTTCGTTGTTAGGCCCATATAGAGTTAGGTCATGCACTCCCAAGAAGTGGGTGAGTCATTTGAGTGCCAGCATGAAGGTGTCGAGTCTATTAGGGTCTCATATAGGTCTTCTAGGACATGCATGCATCGGGTAGAAAGTGTCAAAGTCAATGATCGAGTCACTAACAAATTTTCATACAGGCAAGATAGGAGATTGCTTCCGAGCCTACATCAAAGACCCACGCACCGATCGACTTGTTCAAAATCCAAACTACGACCCATCTGCCACCCAAGCTAGAGTTCATATCATGGCTGAGGAACGATTCCAAGAGATTCCTGTCCAGAGCACTAAGGCTAACAACACGAAGCAGCTGGAAGAGCGGTACACCAAGATGCAAGGTCTGGTCTTTGCCAATTCACTAGAACAAGAGCAAAAGATTAGGAAGAGGTTCCATGAGCAACAACAGGTGACGGATGACATGCTGCAGGCCATCACAAAGATCAATGAGAAGTTGGGTCTAAATGTTGAAGTAGATGATGATGTGGTTGAAGTCCATGGGTATGAATCTGAGCCCGAACTTGTCAGGACACATGCATATAAGATTCATAGGTCCACCAAAGATAGGCACGATGCTGCAAATTCAATGTTTTGATGGACCTATGAATCTTACATGCAAAAAAGTCGAACATGATTTCTATTAGACACTTTACTACAAGTTTCTCTTTCTGACCCACCTTGTCTTGTTGCCCATTAGGTTGCACAATAGAAACACTGCATTGTACTGAATCTGAGACGCTTCTAACTCCCAGAGCACTATAGACCTCGCGCAATTTCACTACTGAGATTGCGCTACTTTTTGGAAACCAGACAAATAAAGGAGAGTCGGTACGACTCATGAAAGTCTTTATCAACCATAGATTATCAAGAACAAACACACTCTTCTTGGACACTAACAGGATCCAAACTCAACCTCTTCTTATGACATCTACAACTAAGATACTAGAACTATAAATTAACCTACTTACTACTCTAAACTACCATCACAAATAACCTATTTACTTATGTAGCAACTGGTTGTTGAGTACTTAAGTTAGTAAATAGATATGACATAATTATTATAATTTATGTCTTTATTTGGAGTTATGAACAGTTAAGTTAGCAATTAGGTTGGATTAACAACAAATCGCTACCAACTTCAGAGGCTAACTCACTTACTAATAACAATCAAAATCATCCAAACTCAACCTCCTTTTATGACAACTACATATAAACTACTCGGAATAGTATACCAACTTACTAATAATCCTCTAAACTAACATCACAATTAAACAATTTTATTGTTCCATGACATAGTTTCAAATGATTTTGAAGCGTGCTAAACAACATTTCAAAAGTTGAGGATGATATTCCCCAACTTTTCAATTTGTTGATTGGCGTCAAACTACAATGAATTTCGTGAAAAAGGTACTTGGTGACATTGTGTTATTTTATTTCAAGTTTAGGTAAGTTACACTACTTAAGTTGAATAATAGTTTATATATAGTAATTTTATTTTTATAGTGTTAACTTATTAACTAAACAAATTAAATTTTAAATTCAAAACATACAAATTAAATTAAATGTATTCCTAATTATATATTAATTACACATGTTAACTAATTAAATCGTTTTTAAAATTCCTAAAAATCATCCTAAAATATAACATATTTATACTCAACCTAAATACATTATAATTTTCCACAAATTTAGGACATACAAAACATACAAAATTCATATTTATCATACTGCTCAACTTAAACATATTTTACATCCATTATTATATATATATTTTTTGCACAGTAAATATAATAATTCATATTTAAATTTACTACAAAACATAGAAAATTCAACATTATGTTCAACCTAAACATATTTCTCAACATTATAAATTAAAACTAAAACTAAAACTAAAACTAAAACATACACACAATTAAACTCAAACTAAAACATACAAACAATATTTAAATTCAATAAATCAACATTACGAACCCTATTTTCACACTTAAAATTCTAATTCAACATCCACCATATATTACAATTCAAACAAATTAACTAAAACTACTCAATTTTTCAACTTATATGCACTCAATTAAACTAGATCTAAAATGAAACTCAACAAAAAACGAAACAACATTACAAATATTCAAATTATTCGTTTTTCACCATATTTAATTTATAAATTAATCACTTTTCATAATATTAATCAAATTATAACAGATCTGAAACAAAAAACAACTGATAAAATTACCTGATTTTGGTTGAATTGGCGGCATGGCTTCGTCTTCTTCAATCTCTCTCGCCTCTGTTTTTCCTTCTTCGACTATAGCGATGCGACACAATGAGAAACCCGGATTTTTTTTTCCCTGCCTGTTATTCAAATTGGCGTCTGTTTAATGGGGTAATAGACGCCAGTCTGTCAGCAATAAATGCATGCGCAGCTGGCAACAGAGAGAAGGAGGAGAAATCAATTGAATCAATTTTTTAAAAATTTATTGTAAAAGTTTGGCGTTTGTTTCAACCAAAACAGACGCCAAATACCAAAAGGCGTCTGTTTTTGGTTGAAACGGACGCCAATCTGTTACAATAAAAAAAATTGGAAAGGCGCTGTAGACGCTGAATTTTGTCGTAGTTCAGCTTTGTAATTATGTAATTTATTTTGAGCATTTTTATTTTTTAGGATTAAATGCCAAGTATTCTTGAAATGCATAAATGATGAAAAGCCCACAAAAAACCCAAATAAATTTTGCTCTACAAAAAGCCTTTCGCATTAGCCCATTTCCATTTCTGGCCCATCCGCGTTCAAATATTCCAAAAATTCAACCCTTTATTCATGTACCTGAGCCTTTTCTTTAAATTACCGACTTTCCACCAACCTCTATGAATTTCCTAATTTTGAGAGCTAAAAGTACTCATTACAAGATTTCCAATGACACTTGAATCAAGTTAATCGGAGGTCGGATGAGAAAGTTATGGTCATTTGAAGTTAGACAGCTCAAAATAACCCAACACGATGGTGTCGCGTGGCCTTCCTTTCATTCCAAAATATCTGGGCCTCACTGATCGAATGGCCTTCTACCCTCTTTATTTCATAACCCTAGTTTCCTCACTCCATTTCCCCTACAAATACAGCCTCACTCCCATCATTTTTCTTTACACCGAATCACCTAGGAGTGTTGACACTAGGTGATTTCTTCTTACTCTTCTCCCTCTCTTCTTCTCCTTCTCTTTCTTCATTATTTGCATAAATTAATTCTTGGCATTTTTATTTTGCATTTTTGTAATCACTTATATTATTGTAATCTTGATATTAAATATTAATTGCGACTAATCTAAATCGGATTACATGTGATTTCAATTTTAATTTCGTTCTTTATTTATTTATGTTTTGTTTATCGCATTTTTTTTTCGCACTTTAATTTTTCGCATGCATCTAAATAATTTAAATAAATCTAATTAATTCTCCTCTTCTACTCTCTTTTTTAACGAACCGATTTAGTAGAGTCCGTTCTTTGAACGGGCGGATTCGAAGGTTTTTACTTTCGAATTCGTAACCTTACCCCCGGATCCGAATCTCATGGTTCACAGGTTGTGGAGTATAATTTGAGTTTATTAATTCTCACCAAAAATTAATTGGCGACTCTATAATTTATTCAATTTGATTTATTCGCTTTCTTTTTGAATTTTGCCTTTTATTTCTAGAAAATTTTAATTGCATGTGTAGTAATACCACAGAAAGAAATGAATCAGAAAGTTGAGGTCTCGGTTCATCGTTGATTCTCCTTGTTTTTTTGTGTTATATTAATTCTTAGCAATGACATTTTCTGAAAATAAAAGAAATCAAATTCAAGAATGCTTTTGAACATTTTGATTAATAAAAATTCAATCTAAATCCCTTAAAGACTAGACACCTCTTTCAATTCGCCCAACACCGCGTAGGACACCAATGGAAGTTTTTTCCCGGGTCCTACAGGCGCGTACCGTTGAAGAGGAAATAAGTATAATTTTTTTAATGACATTTTGGCGTCTGTTTTAAACAAACAGACGTCAATTTACATTTTATCTTTTTTAAAATTCAATTTCCACGATTTAGCGTCTGATCTTTTAACAGACGCCAATTTTCAGACGCTAAATCATGTAAATTCTACTAGTGTTACCATACATAATATCTATTAAAAATTTCATATATTTAAGTGATGTAATTTGCTTTACTCACATACCTTATCAAAATTTATAAAACATATATTTAATTTATATATTTAAATGGTGTAACTGATGTGACCTACTTTCCTAAATATTATCCTACCTACCAACATTTACACAACCTTACTCATCTTTCCTACCTAACCCTCCTTTCGACGATCCTACATTTGAAATAAACAAGAACTAAAATAAAAATATTATGATATATATCCTTTTAAATAGAGTGGACAATCTAGTGAATTGGTTCTGGTTCAGGTCGATTGAAGATCAGTTCGTGTTGGCATTGGGTTGACCAATTTCGGTTCAGGTACGGGTTCAAAGTTGACTTCGTGCAAGTTTTATTTGGGTTGGTTTGAGTTCAGATTTGGTTCTGGTTTGATTTAGACTCATTTGGGTGTAGATCTTAATTAAGTCGTTTTTCATGTTGTGATTAGATCGGTTATGGCTCTAGTTTTCCTCATATTCGAGTCAAGATTGGATCATCTGTTCAGGTCCGAATTCATTTTTTCAGTTCGGGTCTCAAGTTTTAGATCTCAAATCTCATATGAGTTTTACCATGTCTATTTCTAAATAGCTCCTAACATTAAACAACTCTTTCCCATAGATTTAACTTTTTTTACAATGGTTTAGAATGTTTACTATACAAAGAGGACTTGTTGCCCAAGTATAATCCTAAACAATATGATTATGAGGAAGGTGAGGAGTAGGTTCTCAAAAAGTGCCCAAGCTGACTCACCTAAGCCTTTCAAATGATGTCACCCCTTTCCTCACCATTGACCCACGTGCTTTTATTTAAAAAAATACTTAAATAATTAAAAAAAAACCCCCCACACCAATGGCAATCATTCTTTTCTTTGTTTCACCATTCCACTCCCCCAAGTAAGAACCTTCACAGAAGGTCATAAACGAAGAATATAATAGTACTATAATATTCAGTCCAATAAAAACAAAGCATTATAATCTAAAACTATCTCCTCACTAAATATCATAATTTATTCTTAATTAACATTGAAAAATCTAATTTTTACAAATGTAGCCCCACAAGACCCCAACTGCCCACTTGCCTCAGGTTCATGCACTCTGTCATCTCTTATTCTCTATATATATACATTCAAAATTCTCTCACATCCAAAAATTTTCAAACAATATCCCTTCAATTTCTCACCTGAAAATTATAAAAACCCATTACCCACCTTGATTTATCTTCAGTTTTATCTCATTTCTTCATTACCCAGTCCAAAAATCAAGATTTCCAGCTGAAATTTTCAGTACCCAGTTCAAAAGTTCATACTTTCAGCTCAAATTTCCAGTACCCAGTTGAGAAACCAAGATTTTCAGCTGAAATTTTCAGTACCCTGTTCAAAAGTTGAGATTTTTGGCTGAAATTTCCAGTACCCAGTTTAAAAGTTCCCATTTTGATCTGACCCAGTTCGAAATTAGTGATTTTTGGTGAATTTTGCAATACCCAGTTGGTAAAAAATGAGTTTAGTTGAGACAAATTTTGATTCTGATCAGGCTGTTCTTGAGTCAATTCGACGCCATTTACTCGAAGATTGGAGCGACCCCCGAATCGGAGCTTCGTTTTCAGTCGGATCCTCGGGCCCAGTTTATAGCCGGAATTCGAGCTTCAGCAGCTTATACCCTTGCTTGACGGAAAACTGGGGCGATTTGCCGTTGAAAGTCGATGATTCCGAGGACATGGTTCTCTACGGCGTCCTCCGGGACGCCGTACACACCGGCTGGTCGCCGGAAAACGGATCTTCATCGCCGGTAACGGTTAAGCCGGAGCCGATGGACTCTCCGGCGAGTTCTCCGACGGAATTTCCGGCCAGTCTCGCCGGAGTTGGGTTTCAGGCGGTGGCTCCGGCGGCGGCGCCGGCGAGGGGGAAGCACTACCGAGGGGTGCGGCGGCGGCCGTGGGGGAAGTTCGCGGCAGAGATCCGGGACCCGGCGAAGAACGGGGCCCGCGTATGGCTCGGCACGTTCGAGACAGCCGAGGATGCGGCGCTCGCATACGACCGCGCCGCCTTCCGGATGCGTGGGTCCAAGGCTCTCCTCAACTTTCCCCTTCGAGTCAACTCCGGCGAGCCCGACCCAGTTCGGATCACCTCGAAAAGGTCGTCCTCGTCATCACTGGAGAGAACATCATCCTTGTCCTCATCGGACAGCGTCTCTCCGAAGCGCCGTAAGAAGACTGCGTCGGTCCCACCGGCGGCGCAAGCTGAGATTAAGTTGGAGCAAGTGGTGCAAGTGGGATGCCAAGTTGGTGGCGTGGGGTCCATGCAAGGTGGCGATCAGTTGTTAGTTAGCTGAGATTATAACAACAACAACAAATTTTTAAGAAAAACACATTTTGAACAAACGCAGAAGATTTAAATACGGACAATCTTCTTCGTTACTTGAAGTTCATGAATGGCCGCATTGGGAAAAAAGAAAGAAAGAGTGGATTAGTTGGGGCTAATAGTGTCATATATATTATAATCTACATGATTGTGGATTAGAAAAATATGAAACTTCAATGATTTTGAAGTGGTTTAGTGGGGCTAATAGTACATATGAGGAGCTTTATTTTGGGGTTTTTTGTGAATAGGGTTGCTTAGTAAATTAGTTGAGTTGGGTCATTTAGGTGGTTGGTTGGTTGGTTCTTTCATATCTTATCAAAATGTTTGTCTTGTGCAAATGGAATTATTTTTCCCACTTGCTACTTTTGCACTCTTAACATATTTGATTGGTTTAGTTTGCATTGGATAAGTGTGGTTTGTCATTCATTGTTCAACACTTCAACCAATTAATGACAACTACTTCAAGGGTTATGATTGTGATCTAAAATATTTTTCACATTTTAGGTCCAATTCTCTAGGCCTAATTATTTGGAAATATTTATCAATAGAGCTCATTTGGGTTTAAATAACATAAGTAACGATGTTTCTGATTGTATTTTTTGACCGACACTTAAAATTGAAATTGATAGTTATTTGGGTTTGGAGCTTTCAAAGAGACAATTATTAATGGATCATCATAAGTTGTAAAGCTTAAAAGTGAAACCACTAATAACAAAGCATTGCGAGGTGAAACGTTTAACATATCGTGAAATTTAAGTGAATGTGTATGTTACAATGTTATTTGGAACTTTTCATATTTCAATATTGCTTTGGTTGCAGTTAGCTAATAGATAATTGATTTGTTATGCCTATGTTTGTTATATTCGCCTTTTGACACTTTTTGAGGTTCTCTAAAAATACTAGTTAAAAAAAAGTTTATACTTCTTGATCTGTCATGTTAGCTTAATAGTCCTCTGAATAAATTCATAAATTTAAGCGATTTATTCATTTATGGCCACTTTTCAATTTTTAACTATGGTGGTTGTTTATCATTTTCTTGGGTAATTTTCTAATAGCTATAGGCCTTTTCTAGTAGTTGCTATAGGAAAAGGTAAACACAAATATGTCTAATATTCAAACAAATTTTCTTATGACATGCTTAACTAACAAAAGCATATCGAATGAAGAAAGATATTCTTATTACTTTGAGCTTTTTCTAAATTGAAAAAATATGTAACACTAGCAACATCAACCTCATAATCCTTCAAACTTGTCATAAAAAGATTATATGATTATATAGTAGGACACTTCACACATTTATATTGGAAAAAGAATTTTCAAATTTATAGAATAGTAAAATTTCTATGGCTATCACTATCGGATAATCCAAACTTAATTTGATGTATGATTTTTATTTGTCAAGTAAGATTTTTAGTTGATTTAGCATTGAAATTGTTCATCGTGCGAATGACTTCTTGTCTATTTTGAAAAAAAAAGTCATACAAAGGCACCGTTCTTTTGTGCGTTGCGTTTGGGTTGCGTTAGGTTGCGGTAGGAAATAATAAAAAGGTGAGTAGAGGTGAATAGTAGATTGTGATAATTGCATTATCTTGCGTTTGTCATACGTTAGGTTTTATTGATTTTGCGTTGCGTTTGGGTGCGTTAACGCACAAAAGAACGGTGCCAAAAAGAAATATGCGAAGAATGAGATTTAATTAGATGATTTTGTCCGTGGTATTTCATTTTCTTTATGTTTTAGAGGCTGATTTAATTTATTAATCGGTGTTTAAAAATTTTCCTTTCAATAATCCAAATAAGGCAAATAGAGTTCTTGATGAATTAATTAATGATTATCACTAGGCCAATTGTGACATAGACTCTTTATTGTATTTTCATATTCAAATAAGGTTGTTTAATTTAAGGACAGTAGTTTTAAGGACCCATTCTTTTATACGGTACCACGCGGTGTGGTACCGTATCAAACCGCACTCCTCAATATTTTTTCACACTTCACTACACTCCACCACAAATCATTATCAAAATATTTTCTTATTTTTCTATCTCCTCACTTTTCTCCTCTACTTTTTACGTTCTTTCTCCTCACCTACCAAACTTCCACCACAACTTACCACAACCCACCACACTTCACCACATTTTTTCAAATTCCACCACGCCGGACCGCAACGGTACCGTATAAAAGGACGAGGCCTAAATTGCAGCAAACAACTTGATGCAACATTTTCGAATTGCACTGCCTATGAACCTAAATAAATATTTTAATAGAGTAATTCAACAAAATAATAATATAGCATCCAATGTAGATTTCACTTATATAAGGTGTGAGGAGATCAATATGTAAGAAATCTTTATCGATAAAAATCTCTATTTATAGATAGACTAATTTCAAGAGATCCAAAAGAACTTCATAATAAGCTCAAAATTCATTTAGAAAAGAAAAAGAGGGAAATAATAAGTAATTAACAATTTCAAAAGACCCACAATAACTTTCAAAAATATTTGAGATTAAAACCTAGGGAAATTGGATTCTAATAATCCCTGCTTTTGCAAATTGGATGACAATAATCCCTACTTTCAATTTGTATTGTGGTGGTCCAAAAAAAAATTGTATTGTAGTGGTACCAAATCCATCACCACATTCTTTTTATTTTTTTTTCATGCCTACCCCATATTGTTTTTGTTTTTTTCGTTCCTGCCCCCAGATAGGTAATGAAGTGTAGTTACTAAAACATTTTTTAAATTATTTTTTTGGTATTCCGAGCAATTATTATGATTTTTTAAAAGGAATAAAATTGAAAAATCAATAAAAAATAAAACAAAATTGAAAAAAATTGGGAGAAATGTTGTAAATACATTAAAATTCGTTGTAAAGTGTTATACAAAGTTTTGAATCGAATGCAACACAAAATCTATGATATTTAGGGCATACTCTCGATTATATCCCACTACAATACAATTTTATTTTTTTTGGACCACCAAAATCCAAAATGATAGTAGTGATTATTGTCATCCAATTTATGATAGTAGGGATTATTAGAATCCAATATCCCTAAAACTTATTTGAAAAAGAAATTAAGAATAAAATAATAATAGCCATAAGATAGATGTTAGGTTTTTGGGTGTTTGAAGGTAAAAGTATTTTGTGGAAATGGAGGAAGGATTGTATAAGGGAGAAGATTTTTCTTATTGATGGAGGGAGAATTGCTTACAACTTCTTTGTTGTTGATTGATTAAAAATGAAAGCCCCACCACCTATATTTATACTCGTAGAAAGGAGGTGGTGGTAGGAGAAATCTAGAAAAGAAAAATCTAGAAAGGAAAAATCTAGAGCATGCTCATCAAATTATCTAGGATTTTCTAGGGATTTTTCTAAGGCATCTTTTCAAGATTTTTCTAGATTAATCTTGATTTTTAACACTCCCCCTTAATTTAGAAAAATCTCGAACTCCGATCTGCTCTCGGAAGTAATTGAACTTCTCACTTGGAAGTGCTTTTGTGAATATGTCGGCCAGTTGTTCTTTCATTCTACAAAACTCAAGCTTGATTTCACCTTTGTCCACGAGTTTGCGAATGAAGTGATGTCTAATCTCAATGTGCTTCGTGCGACTGTGGAAAACTGGATCCTTCGTCATTACTATTGTTGACATGTTGTCACAGAAAAGTGGTGTTGGTTCTCCATCGCCTTGTAGTAGATCTTGTAGTATTCTTCTCAACCATACTGCTTCACATGCTGCACTTGTAGCTGCAATATACGCTGCTTCTGCGGTTGATAATGCTACAGTTGGCTGCTTCTTTGATGTCCATGAGATAGCCTTGGAGCCAAGTTGGAACAAGTATCCACTTGTGCTTTCTCTATCGTCGATGCATCCAGCCCAGTCACTATCTGTGTACCCAGTGAGTTTGGGGTCTTCCTCTGTTTTGTACAGAAGACCATAACTCTTCGTTCCTTTGATGTATCTCAAAATTCTTTTAGCTACTATGAAGTGAGCTTTACTTGGCTCACTCATGAATCGGGAGACGATGCTTACCGCATGAACAATGTCTGGTCGAGTGTTTGTTAGATATATTAATGAGCCAACCAGACTTCTATAGAGTGATCCATCCACCCTTTTCTTGCCATCATTTTTGGAGAGTTTCTCATTTGTGGCCATAGGTGTTGATATTGGCTTGCAATCCACCATATTAAACTTTTTAAGAAGATCTTCAATATATTTCTCCTGAGAGATGAAGATCTCACCTGGGCTTTGCTTTACTTGCATCCCGAGAAAGTACTTCATGAGGCCCAAATCCGTCATCTCGAATTCAGCCATCATATCCTTCTTGAAATCTTGAATCCTCCTTTGATTTGTGCCCGTGTATATAAGATCATCAACATAGAGACACAAAATTAGAAGATCTTTACCTTGGGTCTTGACATATAGAGATGGCTCACTTGGACTCTTTTTGAATCCGCTATGAAGGAGATACCCATCGATTTTACTATTCCAAGCTCGTGGTGCTTGTTTGAGACCGTAGAGCGCTTTCTTGAGTCGATATACTTTGTTTTCTTCTCCTTCAATCACGTACCCTTGGGGTTGCTCCACATATACCTCTTCTTCAAGCTCGCCATTTAGAAATGCTGACTTGACATCAAGCTGAAATACTTGTAGTTTTAGTTGTGCTGCAATGGCAAGCACAGTTCTTATTGTCTCCAAGCGTACTACTGGAGCAAATGTTTCGTTGAAGTCGATTCCTGGTTGCTGTGAGTACCCCTTAGGAACCAATCGAGCCTTGTACTTATGGATTGAGCCATCCTCATTGTATTTGATCTTGTAGACCCACTTGAGCCCAATGACTTCTTTATCTTGAGGCTTCTCCACTAGCTGCCATGTGTCATTTTTCTCGATCATTTTGATTTCCTGGTCCATAGCCTCGATCCATTTCTTATCTTGTGATGCTTCTTGAAATGTTGCTAGCTCGCTGGCGAAGAATGCTGTAATTGCTTGGCCACACTCGTAATCTTATAGATAAGCAGGTGAACGTCTTTCTCGTTGGGATCTCCGAGTTGGCTGTGGAGAGTCGTTTGACTCCATAGTAGGAGGTGGTGCGCTAGCTCCATGAGGAGATGGAGTTGAAGATGGGATGTTGTCACTGGGTCTTCCTTCTCTGATTTCTTGAATGTGATGGTCTTCATGTGCTGATTCTTGATATGTGTCTTCTGGCCATCTCCATTGGGATGCTTCATCAAATATGACATCTCTTGAAATAATCACCTTCTTTGTTTCTGGATTATAGATGCGGTATCCCTTCGACTCTGTGCTATAGCCAATGAAGATGCACTTCTCTCCTTTGCCATCCAACTTTTCTCGATTCTCTTTTGGAATATGTGAATATGCTATGCAACCGAATACTTTGAGATGATCCACCTTTGGCTTCCTCCTAAACCATGCTTCATATGGTGTTCTGTTTGGAACTGCCTTTGTGGGAGACCGGTTGAGAATGTAGACGGTTACATTTCGCTAAAAGTTCTTTGGAACATTTTTGCTTTGCAACATGCTGCGGGCCATCTCAACTATTGTTCTGTTCTTCCTCTCTGCAACCCCATTTTGTTGTGGAGTGCGTCTTACTGTGAGCTCCCTTTTGATGCCATGTTTTCGACAGTAATCATCGAACTCATTCTGATGGAATTCTCTCCCACGGTCTGTCCTCAATGTTTTGATATTGTGCCCACTTTGCTTTTCCGTGAGGGCCTTGAATTGTTGAAAATATGAGAATGCTTCTGACTTTTGTTCGAGGAAGTACACCCACATCACGCGAGTGTAGTCATCCACGAACAATAAGAAGTATCTTTTGCCACCCATGCTAGGATTACGTGCTGGACCCCAAATATCGGCATGGACCAGCTGTAGGGGGGCTTTAGCTTTCCACGTGGTTTTAGTGAATGGTAATCTATGCATTTTTCCCATTATGCAACCCTCACATATATTCCTTTTGTCTTCTATTGTGGGCAAACCGATAACCATGTTCTTTCGCTTCAAGACTTTAAGACCGTCAAGGTTTAGGTGGCCATACCTTTGATGTCATAAGGTTGTGGCATCCGTGATGGAGCTGAGGGCCACCTTTTCTTTCGTTGGCATTGATAAAGGGAAAATCCTGTTGGGCTCCATTGTGATAGATGCTATCACTTGGCGCATCTTTTTGTCAATTATGATGCATCTATCGTCATCAAAGTTCACCTGATAGCCTTTTTGAAGGAGTTGGTCAACACTTAGGAGATTATGAGCTAGCCCAGGTACGTATAGGACGTCTTGAATATACTTGGTCGAGCCGTTTTTTGCCTTTACTGCGATTGTTCCCTTGCTGACGGCTTCACGTGTTCTCCCGTCACCCAGCGTGATGTTGGATTTTATGTCTTCATTCAGCTCCACGAAGGAATCTCGATTTCCCGTCATATGGTTGGAACAACCACTATCCACGTACCATGAGTCTTGTGCTTCTTGCGTGGCATTCAGACATGAGTAGAATACGTTTTCACTTGAGTCGCCTTTCTCCGTGAAGTTGGCCTCATCCCGTTGTCGGTTCCTACAATCTCGTACATGATGTATGTGCCATGTGCATTTCTTGCATTTGAACCGACAATCCGTTGTATCGTGGTTAGACATCTTGCATATCTTGCAGTATGGCCCTGGTTTTCGATCTCCATGGCTTCCTTGATTCTTGTAATTTCCTCTCCCCCCGTCACGGTTATTGGATGGTGTCTTCCTACTATGGCTATTCTCCCTTTTATTCTCATGGTTGGAGAATTTTAATTTGGCTTGAAAAGCCTGCTCTAGTGGCTGGTGTGTGAATCTACGCATTCTCTCCTCATGTGCTTGGAGAGACCCTGCTAACTCGGTGAGGGTAAGCGTAGATAAATCTTTAGATTCTTCTATTGCAGCCACTATATGATCAAACTTTGGTGGAAGGCTCCTTAGCACCTTTTGTATCACCTTCTTATCTTCGATCATGTCGCCATATATTCTAATTTTATTTACTATGCTAGTGACACGATCGAAGTATGCTTGAATTGTTTCATCCTCCTTCATCAATAAGGTATCGAAATCCTTCCACAAAGTTTGAAGTTTAATGGATATTACCTTGTCAGTGCCATGGTATGCTTCCTTCAATATTGTCCAAGCCTCCTTAGCCGTTGTAGCAGCCATAATCCAAGGGAAGATTGTTGGAGTGATTGCTTGATAGATGTGATGAAGGGCCGTAATATCCCTCTTGTAATTCTCTTGATATTGTGCCTCCTTACTTTCATCCCATGATGATTTTTCTTCTTCATCTAGCTTTTCTTCTCCATCCTTCTTCTTTTCTTTTGCATCCTTATCCTCCTTCTTAGGTGGTTTATCACATCCCTTTTCTACCACATCCCATAAACCTTGCGCCATGAAGAATGTTTTCATTTGAATACTCCACATTTGATAATTCTGCCCATCAAATATGGGTGGCCTCAAATTTGGGAGATAGTTGAAAGTTGTGATTGGGGTTTGAAGAGAGGCCATGTTTAATTTTTGTGGAGTTGGATTTGATGGATGAGTTATTTGAGAGTTGGGATATGACTTGAAGGTTGATGAATATTTTTTGAAAGATGTAGGTTTGATAGGAGGACTTGGGTTAATGTGGCTCTGATACCATGTTGAAATTTTTGAGAGGTGCATAGCAGAAGTGTAGCGGGCCAAAATTTGAAAATAGAACTCGGAATTTGGATTTGGAAGTGGAGAATGTTACACGGAGGAAATTGGATACATGGTGTGGAATTAATAAGCTCCTACAAGGAGCTCCTCTCACCACCACCATGTATCCAATTTCCTCCGTGTAACATTCTCCACTTCCAAATCCAAATTCCGAATTCTATTTTCAAATTTTGGCCCGCTACACTTCTGCTATGCACCTCTCAAAAATTTCAACAATAGATAAATGAAACAAATAAGTACTTTGGAAATAGCTACGTTGGTACATGACACCAGGGTTCTGTTACAAAATTGTCATTCTGTTTTGCTAGTTCATATCTTTAGGGGAAGTAATTTGGATGCAGTCTCGTTAGCTAAATTTTGTAATTCCCTCCTTTCTGCAACGTGTTGAGTTTTGTGCCCAAGTTTAATTTAAAGTTTTCTACTATTTTATATAACGATAAACCTTGGTAGATCCATTGATAGAAAGAGTCCTTAGGTATTTGTGCTTACCTTTTTCAAAAAGAAAGTAAATAAATAATATAAATAAAAAAGACCAACTCAGATTAATTTAAATTATTGAAATAAATAAGAATGGTTTCTTCCATAAAATAAAGTATAGGGGATTTTTGGCTACCCAATTTTTTGCACAAAATTATTGAGGGGTGCCACATATCTTTTGGAACTGACTCGCGGGTCACAACTTTTCTATAATGCATTCCCATGTGACGTTATATTTAATTAAATGACTCATAGGTGACATTCCGACTATTTTGACTGAAATCCGACAAAATATGTTAAAAAAAAAGGCGAAAATACCCTTATTTTTCTCTTTAATTTAACTTAATCTACCATTCTTCCCTCTTTTCTTCTAACGCTGCAAGGAAGATAAGGAGGAATCAGAGGATGAATTTGCTCAGCTTCCCCGCAGGTAATTATTTTCCACCAAAGTGAAGTGCACTAAAGACTCCCCCCCACCCCCCTGTTATCAATGTGATCCATATTTCATAGTCATTGTTCACATGTATACACAGTAATTTTGAGTCATACTTGACACAAAGGGGGTGTTTGGCTACAAGTTTTTTGGGTAGCTTTTAACTTTTGGATAGCTTTTACCTTTTTGACCAAGGTCAAAAACCTACTTGAGTTGTTTGGTAAGTAGCTTTTTGTATTAGCTTTTTGGACACAAAAAGCTAGTTTTCAAAAAGCTAGTTGATAAAGCTTTTTGAGGTAGCATTTCACAAAAAAAGCTATTTTACCAAACACTTTTCCTGCAATCAGCTAACCCAAACAGCTACAGTCAAACAGTTAATCCAAAAAGCTATCAGCTAACAGCTACCAACTAATAGCTACCAGCTACCAGTTGGTTGCCAAACAGGGCCAAAGTGCTCTGAGCTTAATGCATCCTCATCTGTATTTAGTTGGCTATTCTATAACATCCTATTTTTGATTGTCATAGGTTTAGTGTCTAGTTGGTTGGCTAACCATTCTCATCATTTTCATGATCTTGGGATACTCTAGCCTTTGTGAGTTTATGGTTAAGTGGTGGTATTGTGGGTCAAGGGATTCACAGAGACAGACACGAAATCTAACAATTTATAGGGGTGAGCCAGTAAATTTGAGTCCTCTTCCTCCCCCACCTTCATCAAAGACTCCGGTTGTTGCTCGGGGTGGCTCATATGATTTCCTCAGTGGTGATGTGTATGGCGCTGGGTCATCTTCCATAGTTGCAGAAAAGAGGGAAAGAGGGAAGAAGGGTAGATTAAGTTAAATTAGAGAGAAAAATAAGGGTATTTTCATCTTTTTTAACATATTTCGTCAAATTTCAGCAAAAATAGCCGGAATGTCACCCATGAGTCATTTAATTAAATATAATGTCACCTGAAAATGCATTATAGAAAAGTTGTGACCCGCGATTCAGTTAAAAAATATGTGTGGCACCCTCGAACAATTTTTTGCAGTTTTTTGGGTAACTTTTAGCTTTTTGAATAGTTTTTAGCTTTTTGACCATGATTAAAAAGCTACTTGAGGTGTTTGATAAGTAACTTTTTATTTTAGTTTTTTGGACTCAATAAGCTAGTTTCCAAAAAGCTACTTGATGAAATTTTTCGAGTTAGTTTTTCACAAAAGTTATTTTACCAAACATTTTTCCTATAATCAGTTAACCCTAACAGCTAAAGTCAAACAGCTAACAGCTATAAGCTAACAGCTAACCGCTATCAGCTGGTTGCCAAATAGGGTCATACTTCTATTTTTAGTAAAATTACTCACTGAAAAATATCCAAATTCATTCAAATTCTTATGACCGATAAACTCTAACAATGATGAGGCCGCCTTGTTAAGAGATAAGAAATTAAATTCTTAGAATACAATTGCAATGGGAAAAGGAAATTTCCAATCCTCAAATTAGACTAGAAAATAGTCCAATTCTATCAACCCCAATATATATTATTAATATAAGTCCGTTCCATATTATTTGTTATTTTTAAAAATTATGCAGTCAAACTTAAAAATTTTGGCCGTAAATTTGTCAATATATACAGTGATTTGTTAAATAAAATTAATATTATTGGATTTGTAACGAAAAATAATATTCTAAAAATATATTGCAATTGTTAATAATATTATATGAGAAATTATCAATCAAAAAATGACATAAAAGACAATGATGATCAACAAAATCACAAATATATGGAACGGAGGGAATAGTGTTATGATCTATTCAGAGTCTAATAATTAAGTCATCTTGTCATCAAAAGAGAAATCAAATACTGCTACTTGGGGAAATTTTCAGGTAAAAAGAAAATTAAAAAAAAATCATAGAATGCTCCTTGGAGTATTGGTATTGCACACCACATTCGGTTGAATATTTGTGTTTTAATTTTGTCTTTATTGATTGAATTAAATTGCTATCCACATTAATTTACAAAGATAATTATTTATTCTTCGAATTAATGCATAACTTTCTATTCCTTATTCTTTTTTATTTTACTATCATCATTAAGGATTCAAAATAATAATAATATAGACTTTTGAGAAAATGGCTACTTAATAACATAGCCAGACATATGATTGAATCGGTACACAGGTTAGCGACACAGTCGAGGAAAGGTGGAGCAGGAAACTTGGTGGTGTATGCCAACTGCGTCTAACTTTTAGTGTTATATTTACGTGTTTTCTTTATGTTTTCTTTCTAGGTTTTTTGTTTAATGTATGTTTGTCTTGGTTGGAAAAAAAAAACGTTTTATTACTTGCCATTTTAAAAAAAAATTGTGTTAGGTTTAGATGTACAAAATTTAAAATTTTCAATTATAGACCGTCAAAGCCTTTATCCAAATTTCAAAACACACATACACACACACATATACATATATATATATATATATATATATATATATATATATATATATATATATATATATATATATATATATATATATTTTCTTTTTCTCTCTCTAGGAGAGCATCTCTCACTAAATCCCAGATTTGGCGATTTGTTTTGTGGTGCTACTCGGCGTTTGCTTCTGAGAGGGGAAATTAGGCTCTGTTCGTTTGAGGTTTAGGGTTTCTGCTACTGGAATTAGCTTTGGGGGAGTTATTTTTGCTATCTATTTGCTCTGGAATGGATGATTTGAGTGCACAGAATGTGGTTTCCCATTTTAGTTCGTTAATTGGTGAAAGGGATTTGTCTCTTCGATTTGTTCCGCCAAAGTCGATTGAGGGTATTTTGTGCGCTGAGATTGAAGATGATGATATTGTTCTGGGTTCTTGGGAGAATACGGTTCTTTGTCACATTTTGGGAATCAATCTTCCTTTTAATGAGATGAGTAATTTCATTCGTTCAATTTGGAGAGATAAGGAGATTGCGAAAATTGTCAAAGCCAGGAGAGGTTCGTATATGATTCAATTCCAAGAGGAGCATGATAAGAATGTGGTTTTGGAGAAGGGAGTTTACTACTTTGGTAATAAGCCAATGTTAGTTGAGGAGTGGAATGAGAATATGTGCATAGATATGGAATCTATTGTCTCTTTGCCAGTTTGGGTGATTTTACCGAAGCTTGATATCAAGTACTGGAACACTAATGGTTTTAACAAGATTGGTAGCACGCTTGGGATTCTGATCAAAACCTGTTTGCGGACAAGAGATAAGAGTGATATATCTGCTGCTCGACTTCTAGTGGAAATGAGTGTGGATGGTTGTTTTCCTGATATGATTCAGTTTGTTGATAATGGGATTGTTATTTCACAGAAAGTCATTTATGATTGGAAACCATCTAAATGCAGTCATTGTATGAATTTTGGTCACAGTGCTATTGATTGTAAGTTGAAGATGCAGAAAAATGTGCAGATGGAGCCACAGAATATAGATACTGAGCAGCAGTCTCTGGTGAATGTAGAACAACGATCTCCAAGTCCTCCCGTGAGTAAGAGACCTGTCATTACACCTTCTGTCCCTTCTAAAGGCCTGCCCCCTAGAACTGGAACAATTAGACCTCAAACCATTCGTGCTGGTGAGGTTCTCAAGGCTTTCCAAAAGGTAGGAGGGGTTAGTCCAGGGAACAATGGTTAATATTATGAGTTGGAACATCAGGGGTTGTGGGAGATTCAATAAGCAGGTAGATATTCATAACTTCCTGCATTTTCATCGAGTGAGCCTTGTTGGTTTGCTTGAAATAAAAACAAAATTTGAAAAAATGGCAGAGGTTGGATCTCAGTTGTTGAATGGTTGGTCGTTTGTGCATAATGCTAATCCTGGTGGAAAATGTCGTATAATTGTGGCTTGGAAACCTTGTGATTATTTGGTTGATGTTGTTGATATTCATGATCAGTGGATACATTGCTATGTTACTAGAATTCTGGATGGTAGTCAATTTCATGTTACCTTTGTCTATGGTTCCAATCAGTTGCAGGAGAGGAAAGTTTTATGGGAGAAACTTAGTAGTTTCAGTACTCAAGTTGATGATGGGTGGTTGGTTTTAGGTGACTTTAATGCGATTCTTTATCCGGAGGATCGTATTGGTGGGACTTCTGTGGAGTTTTTTGAGGTTACTGATTTTCATGATTGTATTGAGGCTATCAATTTGCAGGAGTTACATTTTCGGGGAGATTATTATACTTGGACTAATTCTCACATTTGGTCTCGAATTGATAGAGTTTTTTCAAATGATGATTGGTTGCTTCAAGTGGGTTTTGTACAGGTTGTGTTTCTTCCTTTTGGTCTTTCAGATCATGCTCCTATTCTCTTGTCTTTCCCTGGGGTTCCTCAAAGGAAGGGTGGATTTAAGTATTGTGTGATGTGGCAGAATGATGCTGGTTATGTGGATATTATTGAGAAGGCCTTGTCTGATTTGGCTCAAGGTAATAAGATGTATCAATTTCATCGATTTCTTATGTCTTTAAGAACTCCTCTGCTATGTTTGCATCGAGATAAATTTCATGATTTGCAACATCAAGTTAGTAATAGTCGGGGAAAGCTTGAAGTTGTGCAGAAAGCCTTGTTGGATGACAAGAATAATGAGGAGCTGAGGGCTATGGAGAAAGCACAGAGATCTGAATACATCAAGATTCTTAACTCTGCTCAATTGCTTATGCAACAGCAAGCTAAAGTTGAATGGTTGAATTTGGATGATTGTCCATCTCGTGTTTTCTTTGTAAAGATGAGGAAGCGGCAGATTGGTTCTTATATCTATTCTGTTAACAAAGTTAATGGGGAGCATATTACTGGATTCAATGCAGTTGCTGAGGAGCTAGTTAACTATTTCCAATCTCTTCTGGGCCAGAACAGTTATTTTAGAATTCCTATTCAGAGTAATATTATTCTGATGGCTTACACTCTGACCATTGAGCAGCAATTGAGACTTCTGCGTCCTTTTAACAAGGAGGAGGTACGTAAAATTGTTTTTTCTATCCCTATTTTGAAGGCTCCGGGTCCTGATGGATATAGTAGCTCCTTCTATCAGTTTAATTGGGGTAGAATTGGTGATTTGTTTTGTGCTGCTATTTTCGATTGCTTGATCAATGAGACTATTCTATCCAGTATAAATGATACAGTCATCTCTTTGATCCCTAAGAAACTTAATCCTGAAGGCTCTGGTGATTTTAGGTCCATCTCCTGTTGTAATGTCTCTTATAAGTGTCTTTCCAAGTTGTTGTGCTGTCAATTAAGAGAAGTTTTGCCTTCCATTATTAATTTGAGTCAAGGTCCTTTCGTTCCGGGTAGAGAGATTGTTCAAAATATCCTCCTCTGTCAAGAAGTTGCTACGGGTTATAATAGAAGAAGGCTTTCTCCTCGTTGTATCATGAAAGTTGGTCTTAAAAAGGCATATGATTCAATTTATTGGGAGTGCATTCAAGAAGCTTTAGTGGCGTTTTGTTCCCCCCCTCAATTTATTCGATGGATCATGATGTGTGTATCTTCTCCCTCTTATTCTATCAACATCAATGGGCAATTTCATGGGTATTTTAAAGGTGGTCGTGGCCTTCGCCAAGGAGATCCTCTTTCTCCTCTTTTATTTGTTATTGTGATGGAATATCTTTCCAGATTGCTAGATGGTTTGAGGCACAACCCTGAGTTTAAGTATCATCCAGGCTGCAAAGATTTGAAAATTAATCACCTCCTTTTTGCGGATGATCTTGTTATTTTCTGTACTGCGGATGTTGGTTCTGTTACTTGTGTTGCTGATATTCTCCAGCACTTTGCTGCGAGTACTGGTTTGTCTGCAAACACTTCAAAATCCCATATTGTTACGCCAGGATGTGATAGTCATCTTGCTCAGAATGTTGCGAATATTTTGGGATTTGATCTTGGCTTATTTCCTATGAAATATTTGGGTGTCCCGATAACAACAGGGAGGATTGGGAAGTTTGATTGCCTTGCTTTAGTAGACAAGTTAACTGCTAAAATCAGAACTTGGCCCTCGAGGAAGCACTCTTATGCTGCTCGCACCCAATTGATCAATTCTGTTTTGCTGAGTATTTTTAGCTACTAGGCCAATATATTTGTTCTGCCTGCAAATGTAATCGAACAAGTTGTGAAGATTTGTAGGAATTTTTTATGGTCTGGTGATGCTAATTACCATAGAATTCCTTTGGTTAATTGGGACACTGTTTGTACTCCAAAAAAGTTTGGGGGTTTGGGTCTTAGGAACCCCAGAATCTGGAATTTAGCTACTATTGGCAAATTGGTCTGGAATATTGCTCAGAAGGAAGACTCCTTGTGGTTGAGATGGATACATGAGCGGTATATGAAAGATCATAATTGGTGGAGTTATAAACCCCCTGTCACCAGCTCTTGGTGTTGGAAACAAATTTGTAAGGTCAAGGAAAGGGTGAAACTGGGTACTGAAACAGTTTGGAGGTGGTGTGGAGAAAGTAATGAAGGTTTTTCTGTTAAGAAATGCTACCTATACCTGCTTCCAGTAGATGGCAATTGGAAATGGTCTCACATTATTTGGAATGGCATATCCCCGCCTAGGCACTTGTTTACGGCTTGGGTTGCTGCTCATAATAAACTCTCTGTTGCTTCAAGGCTTGTGGCACATGGGAGTTTGGTGGATTCTGATTGCTCCCTTTGTGGAAATGGTGAGGAGTCTTTAGATCATCTCTTTGCTAATTGCTGTTTTATTAAACAAGCTTTGCAAGTGTTTGGAGATAGGTTGGGGATCAAATATGATTTTGCTTCTCTGCAACATTGGCTTGATAATTGGAGGAATATGAAGAAGCCAAGTTCTGTCAAGTCTGTCGCTGCTGCTGTGTTAACCTCAACAATAGCAATCATATGGGAGTGGAGGAACTATAAGAGATTTCCAGGTAAACCTAAAGCTGTTAGTGTTGTCAATGCTGTAAATAGAGTTCATCAGATACTGTTCACAAGCTTTGTTTTCTGTCTAGGAAGAGCAGTCGTTATAGATTGTGTTTAGATTTACTCTTACAGTAGTTTCTCTTCACTGTTTGTATTGTTTGGCTTAGCTCTTTCTGGGCTTTTAATGGAAGTTTAATATTCTGCCAAATATATATATATATATATATATATATATATATATATATATATATATATATATATATATATAGGATAAGTGGATTCTAATAATCCCTACTTTCACCAATTGGACAATGGTGGACTGTACTTTCACTTTGTATTCTGGTGGTCCAAAAAAAAAAAAAATTGGATTCTAGTGGTACCAAATCCACCTCTACATTCTTCTTATTTTTCTCATTCCTACACTATATTGTTTTTGTTTTTTTCGTTCCTGCCCTTAGAAAGTTAATGAATTGTAGTTTCTAAAACATTTTTTAAATTATTTTTTGAGACTCCGAATAATTATTATGATTTTTTAAAATAATAAAAGTGAAAAAATAGTAAAAAATGAAAAAAATTGGGAGAAACGCTGTAAATTCATTAAAAATCATTGTAAAGTGATATACTAAGTTTTGAATCAAATGCAACACAAAATCTATGATTCACTCGAAAATATCCCACTACAATCCAATTTTATTTTTTTGGACCACCGTAATACAAAGTGAAAAGAGTCCCACTATCATTCGTGAAATTAGGGATTATTAGAATCCAATTATCCTATATATATATATATATATATATATATATATATATATATATATATATATATATAAAGACAAAAACAGCTCGGCCAAGCTACTGGAAAGGAAAGAGGAAGAGAAAGGGATGACCACAATGTGAAGAATGAAAAACTGTTTCATTGAGAGAAAAAGAGAGAAAGAAGAAAGCTATATAAAGACCTAAGCTTAGGAAACAAAAGCGGGAAAAACAAAGAAAAGAAAAGAAAAGAAAAACAAACTTAACTAACTAAATGAACTTAACAAACAAAAACTACAAAATATCAAATACATATTCTTAACACCCCCCCCCCCTTCAAATTGGAGGTGGGTGAACCCCCCAATTTGTTCAAAAGAGTGTGATGCTGAAAACCAGACAAAGGCTTTGTAAGGATGTCCGCAAGCTGCATATTGGTGTTAGTGTATTCCAGAGAAATAAGACCATCAGCAAGCTTCTGTCGTACATAGTGACAATCAATCTCTATGTGTTTAGTCCTTTCATGGAACACAGGATTTCTAGTTGTATATTGCTGCTTGGTTATCACATTTGACAGGTATAGGGCTGAGATGCTCAACTTCAAGTTCATGAAACAAACGACTAAGTCAGGCCAGTTCAGCAACCAATCTTCTGAGGCTTCTGTATTCAGCTTCAGTAGAGGATAGAGAGACTATAGGCTGCTTCTTAGATTTCCAGGAGACTAAGGTTCTTCCAAGAAAAACCAAAAAGCCACTGATTGATCTTCTTGTATGCTTGCAAGCACCCCAGTCAGAATCACTATAGGCCTTGAGGCTGAAGTCATCTTCTCTGTGGATTAGAATCCCCAAATTGGGATGCCCTTGAAGATATCTGAGGGTGTGAATAGCCCCTTTCCAATGCTGATCTGTCGGTTGCTTGAGAAACTGGCTAAGATGTTGCATAGTGAAGGCAAGGTCTGGTCTTGTATTCACCAAAAAGTTTAGCTTTCCAATCAACTTCCTATATGCAGTGGAATCTTCTAAGGGAGTACCTGAGTCAGGAGAAAGCTTGACATTAATATCCATTGGACAGACAACAGTTTTCATACCTTCACTGAGAAATTCTTGAAGGAGTTCTTTGACAAAATTTCCTTGAGAGAGAACAACTCCTTGAGGTGTGTTGGTAATTTCCAGGCCAAGGAAGTAATTAGCTGTTCCCAAGTCTTGTCCAAATCCTCCTTTAAACTGGCTATTTCTTTATCATTGCTTCCTGTAACCAAAAAATCATCGACATATACAGCTAGATACACAGATTTGTTAGTGTCCTTTTTGTAAAACAAAGAATAATCATTTTCTGAGTGCTTGTATCCTCTTTTGTATAATACCTCAGTTAATTTGACATACCATTGCCTTGAGGCCTGTTTAAGACCATAAATAGACTTTCTCAATCTGCAAACATCATTTGGTAGGTTAGAAGAAACTCCCTTAGGTAAGTGCATGTAAATTTCCTCATGAAGGTCACCATGGAGGAAGGCATTATTCACATCTAATCACAAGACACACCCTTTCTTTCTTTATCACATGTAAATTAAGGCTCTTATTGTAGTCATCTTCACAACTGGGGAAAAAGTCTCATTGTAATCTATTCCAGCCTTCTGAGTAAACCCTTTTACAACAAGCCGTGCCTTGTATCTTTCAATGCTCCCATCTGATTTCCTTTTAATTTTGTATACCCATCTGCAGTCTATAGGTTTCTTGTTCTTTGGAAGAGAGATAATTTCCCAAGTGCTTGTATCAGCAAGGGCTTTCAGTTCTTGTTTCATTAATTGTTTCCCTCCATTCTGTAAGGGAATTGGCTTCATCATAAGTGTCTGGATCTCTTTCATTCAAAGAGGGAACCTGCACTTGAAAAGCACAATGTTTAGGAAGGTTTCTAGGTTCACAATAAAGGTTTGTAATACTTGAAAAACATGTGTCATAGTCCTTTAGGTGGGATGGTTGTCTGTGAGTTCTTGTTGATCTTCTGATTGGCTGTATTGTTTTTTCAGGAAGAGCACTGCTAGGCTCCTCTTCCTTCATACTGCTGTAAGTGACTTGGGTATCTTCTCTGCAAGACTTAGAAGGTGGAGCCTGTTCTATGACAGCAACAGGAGTTTCATCTGTACAATCAGAAAACTCAAACACATGATCTGTTTCAAGGCATTCATAGAATTTGTTCATGGACTCATTTGGAATGTTTGATTTCTGTTCCTTGAAAGGAAAGATGCTTTCATGAAAGACAACATCCCTAGAATACAGGAACTTTTGAGTGGAGATAGAATATAATTCATAAGCTTTCTTCCCCTGAGGGTATCCAATGAATATACATTTCTCAGCTCTAGGTTGGAATTTATGTCTTCCTTGCTTTAGGGTGCTCATATAACAAAGGCAACCAAAAGACCTCAAATGACCATATGTAGGGTGTTTCCTAAACAGGACCTCGTAAGGTGTTTTGTTCTTCAAGACAGAACTGGGTAATCTGTTTATAAGATAAGTTGCAGTAAGTATACTATCCCCCCAAAACTTTAAGGGAAGATTGGATTGAAACATTAGGCTCCTAGCAACTTCAAGTATGTGCTTGTGCTTCCTTTCAACTATCCCATTCTGTTGTGGTATTTGTGTACAACTAGTCTCATGTAGGATGCCATTTTGTTTAAAATATGTCACAGGCATCTCACTTTTTCCAATTTCCAAAGCATTGTCTGACCTAATTCTTTTAATTGTTAGGTTAAATTGAGTCTTGGCCATAGAGAAAAAGGATTGAATTAAGCTAAAAGCTTCATTTTTGGTGGTCATTAAATGAGTCCAAGTGCACCTAGTGAAATCATCTACTATGGTCAGGAAGTACCTATGTCCAGAATGTGTTGGAACGTGAAAAGGACCCCATGTATCTACATGAATTAATTCAAAAGGAGAAACAGTTGAAATGCTACTGGAATGGAAGGGAAGACAATGTTGTTTGGATTTTGGACAGATGTCACAAACAAATTGTTCTTGCAAAGGAATGTTAGAAATCAATCTCATTTTATTGAGAAGTATATGCCCCAACCTTTGGTGCCATACATCATTCTTTACAGCTGCTAAAGCATTACTACTACTCAAGGATGAACTATTCTGAAATTCAAAGGCATGTTCTATCATATTATCATCCAAGAAATATAGGCCATGTGCTTCTTTACCAAGAACCAAAGGCCCCTTCACAGGAAGGCCCTGCAAAACACAGTGAGTCTCAGTGAAGGTTATGTGACATTGCAATTCTTGGCATAATTTTCTTACTGAAATAAGATTAAAAGTAAAAAATGGCACATATAAAACATTTTTCAAGATCAACATATTTGAGAAATGAAGTTCCCCTTTATATGCAACCTTAACTTTGTTTCCATTTGGTAGGGTAATTTCAATGGGTGTTTCAAGGGCCTTTAATTGTTTAAGACAAGACTTATTATTACACATGTGGTCGCTAGCACCAGAATCTAGAATCCAAGCATTTTCTAGGTTAACACAGGCACAGTTTACACCATTAGATAAGAAATGATGTGAGGGTGGAAAGGTATTACTAGACATGTTATCTCCTTCATTTATGTTTGTATCTTGTGTGTTCAAGCTAGCCATAAGTTGCTGAAGTAGTGTTGCTTGGCTTGGACTTGATTAAAAGGCAAGTTTCCACCCATTGTTGAATTTCTTTCTGCAGCTACAACTTCAGAAGATGATGACATTGATTCAGCTTCATTCCAAGCACTGTTTGCTACTCTCCTAGGTCCACCTTGCTGCCCTTGCTACCTTTGCTGTCTATTCTGGTTTCTTGGATGGTTAGGTGGGAAGCCATGAAGTCTGTAGCACTTATCAATCGTGTGACCATTCTTTTTGCAATGATCACAAAATAAAAATTTCTTGGACTCATTTCTTCCCCTTTCATTTGTGTTCCTTGAAGCGCTACTTTGATAACTTTTGGAAGCATAAAAGGTGGCAGACTCAGACAGGAACTATTTGTTGTCATGTACCTGCCTTTGTTTTTCTTCTTGACTAAGAATAGCATAGACATGGCTGAGTGAGGGAAGAGGAGACATCATCAAGATGTTCCCTCGGACTGCTGTATAGCTATTGTTTAACCCCATCAAGAACTGAAGCAGTTTCTGTTCCTCAAAATGGTCCTCAATCTTCTTGTTGATCTTTGGTTTGCAAATGCATCTTCCACATTGACATCTTGGGAAGTCGCTCACAGAACCAGCCTCCTCCCATAGCTTCTTTGCCTTCGTAAAGTAGGTAGCTATGTCCAGTGAATCTTGAGAGAGCTTTGAAACCTGCTGTTGAATTGAGTAAAGTTTGGCTTTATTGCTTTGGCCAAATCTCTCAGATAATTCATTCCACAAATCTTGTGCTAAAGTGGAGTAGAGCACGCTATCCCTTATGTTCTTGGACAAGGAATTCAATATCCAAGATAGAACCATATCATTTCCCCTCTTCCAATATGGAAGAAGAGGTGAATTATCATCTGGCCTTGGTAAAGATCCACCCACAAAAGCAACCTTGTATTTTGCTGACAATGCAATCGTGGATGACCTCTTCCATATATCAAAGTCCTCCCCATTAAATGGTTTTGGAACTAAGGAGAGGCCAGGTTGATCAGACGGATGAATGTACAAAGGATCACAAGGATCAATGATGGGTAACATGTTTAATGGCCTTGGTGAAGGGGTTGCTGGGTTTACCTCTTCTGGAATTTTAGACATGGTGGGAGGACAGAAATAGAAAGCTCAGACCTGCTCTGATACCATGAAGACAAAAACAGTTCGGCCAAGCTGCTAGAAAGGAAAGAGGAAGAGAAAGAGAAAGGGAAGACCACAATGTGAAGAATGAAAAACTATTTCATTGAGAGAAAAAGAGAGAAAGAAGAAAGCTATATAAAGATCTAAGCCTAGGAAACAAAAAGGGGAAAAACAAAGAAAAGAAAAGAAAAGAAAAGAAAAACAAGCTTAACTAACTAAACGAACTTAACAAACAAAAACTACAAAATATCAAATACATATTCTTAACAATATATATATATATATATATATATATATATATATATATATATATATATAGAGGGATATTGGATTCTAATAATCCCTACTATCACAAATTGTATGGCAATAATCCCTACTATCATTTTGGATTCTGGTGGTCCAAAAAAAAAAAAAATTGTATTGTAGTGGTATCAAATCCATCACCACATTCTTTTTATTTTTTCCATGCCTACCCCATATTGTTTTTGTTTTTTTGGTTCCTACCCCTAGATAGGTAACGAAGTGTAGTTACTAAAACATTTTTAAAATTATTTTTTTGAGATTCCGAGCAATTATTATGATTTTTTAAAAGGAATAAAATTAAAAAAATCATAAAAAATTGAAAAAAATTGGAAAAAATTGGGAGAAATGTTGTAAATTCATTAAAAATCGTGGTAAAGTGTTATACAAAGTTTTGAATCAAATGCAACACAAAATTTATGATATTTAGCATATACACTCGATTTTATCCCACTACAATACAATTTTATTTTTTTTAGACCACTATAATCCAAAATGATAATAGGAATTATTGCCATACAATTTGTGATAGTAGGGATTATTAGAATCCAATATATATATATATATACACGCGCGCACTTTTTCAATGGTGATATTCTCCAATTGCACACAAATACTAGGATCCATTTAAACAGTAGTTGATAAATTAACAAGGTCATCTTCTTGTCAGTAGAAAAGAAACTATAATTTCATAGAATGTTTTTCCTTGTGGAATAGTAAAACTTAATTACATATCACGTCACCTTGAAATGTAATTTAATGCTGTTGAAAAGTCTAATTGACTGTTTGTCCTTCTGTATAAAGTGCTTGAGATAATTGTAAAAAAAAAAAAAAAAAAATACTTGAGATAATGGAGAGTTATTCAAGCAGTACTCCCTTACTCCTACAAATATTGTTGCCAAATTTTAAGAGTTATTTCATTATTGAAGCATACATTTGACGTTTAGATAAGAATTCGAAGTATTAGTTTTGATATTTTATCCTTGAATAGGAATTGTAGTATATATTTTAGGTTGAAAACTTGTCAATATTTTTTAAAGTTTAACTTCTTAAAAAATTTAAGTTACATCATGAAAGTTAGACCTTGCAAAGTTGTGCTAATATCAATTTAAAAACACTTGATTAAAGAGCTCAACTTGAAATAGACACTTATCATTATAGCTTGAGCAATAAAAAAAAATAAAAAAGACTCAACTAGATAGTAATAGTATGATTACACACCTTTTGAAGGTATAAGTTTTCCCTAAATATATAATTGTAAAAACACTTGGCTAAAAACTTAACTTAAAATAGACACTTATCCTTTTGGCTTAAACAATTTTTTGTTTTTTAAAAAACGTCAACTTGATAGTAATAGTATGATTACACACTTTTTGAGGGTATATGTTTTTCCTAAATAATTCTAAGATATTATATTGGTAGGTTAGGTATTTGTTTTGCTTGTTTTAGTTTGTGTTTCCTTTATCTCAATGTAAATTCCCTATTTCATGGTATTTGACTAAGTCGTCCAAGAGGAATATGTATGCCAACTAAAAGGGATAAATATCCCATTTGTCAAATGTACAACTAAACAAGTATGAATGATTGATTTAAGTAATTAGATCTTGAGGCTCCTACAAACATAGCATTCATATTATCAATCAAATAGACTCTATTTCTTTCTTTCTTTATTTTGTTTTAGGTTTCATGTAGGATTATATATTAGAAGATGATACTTTCAATGAAAGTTATGCAAGTGAAAACCAACAAAAATTTTTGTTATGTATGATATTTTGATTCCAACTAGATCTAGCAAGTAGCAATTAGGTCATTTAACTAGGGTTAATTTTTAGTTGGATCGTATTTTCATCAATATGGTTGAAGCTGCATTGAGTTTAAGCGAATGTCGATTTGATTAACAGTTAGTTCAGTAAACTTGTCTTACATAGGTTATAACTTTGGGGAAAAAAAATGTTCTGACTTGGTTTAATTAAATTTATGTCATTTTGAGATTATGTTCCATTGTGAATTCATTGTTCTTGACATTTTTAGGATCCACTTGAGTTTAGTTTTAGGGTATTTGGACTCAAGTGATTTGAATTAAATTGGTTTTATTGGGTCTCAGAAGGAAGATTTAAAGAGATTAATTACGTAGAAAGATTAGAGTCTTTCCTCTAACATGTGACATGTATGCTTTAAACCATAAACTTCTCAGCAGAAAAATCTTCTATGTTTTGGTGCACCGAGAATTGAGATACAAATTTAAAGTACAGTTTATCACAGTCAAAATCTGTAAAATATACTCCCTCCGTTCCTTTTTATCTGTCATTTACGATTTTTAGTATCAATTTTTAATCAATAATTTCTAATATAAATGTTTTGCAAAAAAATATAATATTATACTTTTTTAATAGTATTTTTTATTAGGAATCTAATAATATCAATTTCGTATGATTAATCATTGTACAAATTAAAATATTAACGGTCAAAGTTTTGACACAATTTCCAAGGACGACTAATAAAACCAAACAGAGAGGTAGTAGTATACTAGCATATCATTTTCCTTTTAAATACGACACAATAGAGAGCAATGCATGTACATAATCTTAGTATAAAGTTCCAATCACCGATCAGTCAAACATAATAAATACTTCCTCCATTCCATATTAATTGTCGTCTTTGGAAATTGTGCAGTCAAACTCCAAAAATTTTAACCATAAATTTCTCAGTATATACAATGACTTGCTATATAAAATTACCATCATTAGATTCGTATCGAAAAATATTATCATACAAGTATAATATTGCAATTGTCAATAATATATTATGCAAGAAATTATCAATCAAAGAGTGATATTGGAGACCGTGAAAGTTAAAATTATGACAATTAATATGGAACGGAGGGAGTATACAATTATTTTAAAATTAATTAGTATATTTAATTAATGATTGCTTTGTTGAATCTTATCAGACTAGAGAAAAAATAAAATAAAAAAAAAGAAGTTATGAACGATGTTTTAACCATTAGCAGCCACCAGCAGAGAAGCTAATTAATTTAATTTAATTAGACCATAGACTTTAGAAATTAGAAATTAGAATAACACCAACCAGCCACCCAACAAGATAAATATACTATGGCCCACACACCAATTCACGTGCGGCTATATCATAGTGATCATACAGTACTATTTAACATTTGATTTTTTCGCATTGAATAAATCAAAATTTGGTAAGATATTGAATATTTAACTTTCAGTATATATGACTACAATGCTACGCAACTATTAAAATTACCAAAACTATGACTATGTAAATTTCAAATATAAACATAAAATATAAGATTTATTGCTACGGGGCATATAAGATCAATTTTTACAAACTTTAACTATTAATTATTTAACAATTTCAAGTATGAAATCACATTATTATGCTTTATTGTTTGTAAAATACATTCAAACAAATATAATGAAGTGAACTGATGCATTAACTATTGTAAAAAAAAATCAAAATATACCTAAAAAAAGGATCTAGAAGATTGTTCATAAAAATAGCGTTTTGAATAGCGATTAACAATTTATGTAGTGGGTAGCTGTTTAATTGAAAAGCGGATAGCGGATAACTATTCAAACAAAATTTATATTCAGTAAATTGGTGTATGGTTAATTTACTAATTAATATGAATTGATATTGATAATCTCCAAACATAAAGTTTGCAAACAATATTTACAGATCAAAAAATATGGAACATTACTAAAAAATCCAAATAATATTAGACATCAACATTATTTATGTTTCAAAAAACACAACCTCCAACATTTATCGAATACTAATATTTATTCAATTAGAAATTCGCTTCAATGAAAACAATAACCGAACTTTAGGAACAGATGAAATGAATAAATTGTCGACAATCGACAAGGTATGGATATGTCTTCATTCTGAAGTCATCAATCATAATTAAATGTTATCGATAATGAGAGCCGTAAGATTGACACTTTGACTTTTCAATTCAAACATTTTGACTTATCTAATCCCATTCTCAGCTGGAATCAAAGTGTTTGACGTTTCAACGTAACCCTTTTTATATTTGAGATATTTGAATATATAATAATATTCATTTCAAAATTTTGCTATAATTGTTCTAAATTATTGCATTTTCGTTTCCCATTGTAACCCGTAAGTAAGAAATAATAGAGGAATTTGTGGCAAGTTAAGCTTTTCAGCTGTTGAATGAAATAAAATATAGATTGCTTTCTGCATTCATCTTCTCATTCTTTTGCCTTTCACGTAAGGATCTATTTTGTTTATTTTTTGGTTACAAAAAGAAAATTGAAGTTCTAGATGAATAAATTATGGATGTATCATATTTGTATTCATATGTCACTAAATCCTCATGCATTTGTGTCCACATTCTGATCTGGAATTCAAAGGGGATGCTTATGCAATGGTAAAGTTAGACATTTTATGATTCTCAAGATACTTTTGAAAGTAAGTTAACGGATAAGATAGTTTATATTTGGATTTGGCAAAATTAATATATATGAGAACTTGAGTTTGAGTCGAATGATATGAATCCATAGTCAAACACTAAAATACAGTCCAAAAGTCACGAGCCGAATAGAAATGAAATATCAACTAACCCCCAAAACACCCAACCGAAAACATAGTCCAATTTGTACTTAACCGAATAATCTACTTATCACGTCTGCTTATATCTACCCTCCTCAGAGACCTTTTAATATGATCCGGACGGACCTTGTTATTTTTTGTGGTAAGATTAAGTTTATCCAAATTATATACACTTTACCAATTTTACGACAAAACTTGTTTTCACTTACATATAATATATTTAAAAAATTTATATATTTAATAAGTGATGTAACTGTTGTGACTTACCTTACTTACAATACTTTATTAAAAATAATTAAAGTTTGTAAATATTTCCCACTTCTATCTACTATATACACACTTTACCAATGTGTACTACTTAACGCTCAACATCCCGAAGTTTGATAGGTTGTGAATTTGGTAATTGCATATATTGCAACAAAATTTGTCATAACTAAGATATTATAAGTGTTTAGTATAGTTTTAGCACAATTTAACAGAACTCACTATAATTGAGCAGTTTTATTTTATAAAAATACAAGAAATTTTGACATTAACCATTTTTGAAAACTTATTCTTATTTTGTCTAAATGTCTAAATCTAATTTTGACCTAAATTTAAAATTTGTTGAATTATCCATCCAAAAGTTATTAGAAATAGGACACTAATTTTTCATTTAATTACCAATTTGATCAACTTAACTTAACCCAAACCTAAATTCTAGACAACCCTAAAATAAAGGGAAAAGGGAAACAAAAAGGAAACAAGGTTTGGTGTGTTCCTAGACCAGCCCACCAAGGTTTGGGGTAGTTTGTTAATGGACATGTAAACAATTTACCCATCACAAAACCATCAACATATCAGGTGGGCCACCCACATGATATGACCCATAGCAGCCATAAAATTTTGTTGCCTTTTCTTAGAGTATTTTTTTGTTGCCTTAATTTTCTTTTCTACAAGCCTTTTTTTAAGAGACCTTCCTAAAGAAAGGTGTGGCCGTGTGGTGTTGCTTTTCATTATATTAATATTTATTATGATTTTCGACACTAAATTTTGTGATACTTAGGATTAATTATCAATTACCAATGAATATAAATAACACCCGAGTTGAATCTAGCTCATTCAAATATATTATAGGCCTTATGTACTACCTCCGTCCCAATTTGATTGTCAATTTAACTAATTTGGGGAGTCCAATGCACCTTGGAATTGGGATGAAACTTTTGTGATTTGTCAATATTGCCCATACATTAATTGAGAATAATAGTTAGTGAAATTGTAAAAGGTGATAAATAAATTTATTTATTAGGGGCAAAAGAGGAACTACAGTTGTTGGAATTGTAAAAATGACAAACAAATTGGGACAAAAGAATTAGTTATGGTAACGAACATTTTGGGACGGAGGTAGTATTAAGTTATTAGCTATCAAATATGATCCCGTAAGTTACAAACTAAAATGGGTTAGATATAATTACAGACTATTAGTAAGTTGGTACAAAGAAGAGACCCATGAACAAGACAAGAAGAAGCCAATGGGAGAAATTGAATGAATGGCAACAGTGAAGAATGTGACTCTACAATAGCCAAAGAAGGACCACATAACACAAAGTTGAATATTTTTTATGCTATTATTTGTGGTGTTTGGAGAGACAAAATTACAAATATTTGGGATTTTTGGGCTAATGCTTGATGCAGACAGATGACCTGAACTTGCTAGGTAAGTGATCTCAGAATCATAACATTCGGTGTTCTTTCTTGATTCTTTCTTTCTTTCTTTCTCCATCTTTGTTTGTTTGTTTGTTTGTGTTGCTCTTTAGTCTTCAGTCTTTTAGGTACCTACGTGTCTTAGAGGACAAAATTATGGGTTTTCTTTTCTATTTCCAACATAACTTGAGCTCTCTTTCCACGTATTTCCAACAGTCAAAACTTATTAATAAGTCCCTACGTGGTTTGTGAGGACAAAATTATTGTTTCCTCTTCTATTTCCAACATAACTTGGGCTCTCTTTCCATGAATTTGCAACTGTCAAAACTTTCCCCAAACTGAAGACTAGTTAAACCTATTGATGACTAGCTTATCCTTGACCAATGTTAAAGAAGGATAATTGAAGTCCAAACATAACTTCAACATATGATCAATGTTAAAGAAGAATGATTGAAGTTTACATCATAACTTGCAGATATGATTGACCATAAATGGTATTACACCACTCATAATGGTGAAGAGGTGAAGATTAATTGAAATGAGTAAACTCCACAATGATGTAAGATTGATTCAAAAGAAAGAGTAACAGTGTGTTTGAATTCAATTTAGAGAGGGGAGGAAAGGGAAAGGAGGGTAACGTAAAAATGGAAGAGAGGGGAAAGGAAGGAAGGTAACTAGGATTGACCTTGTTTGGATTTATTAACGAGGGGAAAGAGTGTCAAGTGTTAAAATTCTTCCCTTTCCCCTCATTCCCCTTCATTTTGAGGGTTAAGACAATGGAGGATAATGGGGGTTAAGAGTTCCCTCCCCTGCCCTCTCGTTACCCTCTAATTGTATTTCCAAACATATAAAATTAGACCATTCTCTTCCCCTCCTTTAACATCTAATACAAACATAATGTAAAGTAAGTTGAGAAAGACAAGGAGAAAGATAGAACATAATTGAAGAATTAATAAATTTATTCAATTCAAACTCCAATTAATGAATGTCACATCATTCTCAAGAGAAAATTGATTCATCATTAAAATTGCTATTCTAATAAAATGAAAACTAGTGATAAATTGAAGAGAACAAATCTTTCTGTCAAATTGAGATTTGCATAGCTAGGATGGATAATGACTGTTGCTTAAGAAATGTCCATAAAACTTGACCAAAACCCAATGAGGTCTTCTTTTCTATCTTGTTCTTTATTTGTTTATTTGGCCAAAGGGACAAAAATAATGGCTTCTCTAATCAGTTTCCTGCAAGCCATAATTTTATTCCATTTGTCTTTTCCAATCGTTAATTTCTCCCCCATGTCTTTCCACTTCCATTTTGGAGACATTTGCAATAGTCAAAACTCTCACAAACTAACTTTCAAAATTTTAATTCTTGTGTCCTTCCAATTGTGGCTATAGCCGGTAATTTATCACTGATCAATGCTAACTAGTACTGATTGGTTGTGCAAAAAACATTACTAAGAACTCCTACCTAAAATTGAGTGCTAATTAACATAAATCAATGCTAATTGCTAAGAGACGATGAATTAAAGAGATGTTCTGTCACTTGAACTACAACTAAAGAATTCGGTCAGTGCTGAAAGAAAAACCAGACCATGTACCAAATGGTTCTCACCGGGCTCCTACTATGCTATGCTGATAAAACAGGTGTAAATCGAAGAAGCAGGGGCACTAAGTTCATTCAGTCTTCCTAGACAAAGCAATGACATTGAAGTTCATCGAGTCGGGGTTCTTCTGAATGATTTTCTTTATCACCTCAGCTGCATCCTGCATCATCAACAAAGCTAACAATAAACTTATATGTTCCATTCCACTTCCATCCCTTTCGGGCTTTCTCTCTCTCTCTCTCTCTCTCTCTCTCTCTTTCCTTTCTTTTTTTTTCTTCGTTTTCTTTTGGGTACAAAAAAAGACCATGGATCACCAGCAAAAGCTCGGGTTCAGATCGAATAAGAGTCGATCACATCGGTCAATGTCAAAATTCATTCGAGAAATAAGAGAAATTTAGACATTGGCCAAAATTTAGGTCGGGCCATCCCTAAATCCCATTTGTTTATTCGGGTCAAAAATCGGGTCTAGGCGATTGCCACGGACCTAACTTCTGGTCGATTAAATTGGCCAATGTTAAAATACATACGAGAAGTAAGAGAAGATTGAATGTCAAAATTCAACGGACACTAGGTAATGGTCCTAATGGACATCAACTTCTCCTATGAATTGTCATCGTCCCAAACCCGAATTTGACATCAATTAGGTAATCAAATTCCAGTCAAGGTCAACACTGTCTACTACCTAGTTTTTTTGGGGGTCTTTTTCGGAGTTCGGACCTGGCCGGACGGACATAAATTCTGGTTAAAATCGGGTCAGGACGACAGAAATAAGAGAGCTGGTGCCCGAATCTTTGCTCTCCGACCATACCCACATTTTCTGGGTATTTTTGCAAGACGAATTTTGTCACGAGTGGAGTACACAACATGTTCCCTAAGAGAGTATGCATCTCTAGCTTATTACATCCATATCAATCAATTTACATAAGTTAAACCAAAGACTTGCCTCAAGTATAGTGTCAGGTGAGGATGGTCCGTGTGATACGGGTGCTGATCTCCTTCCATCAAGTTCATAAAGCTGACCTGAAGGCCAATGTTTTGAGTTTACACATTAAAATCAGCCTCATAGATGGAAACACAAACACTGCACCCCAGAAGAAAGAACAGAAAGATGCAAACATACCATCGACGCAAGAGAAGCAGATAAAATGAGTGTTCACATGTTCTGGAGCCTGTGAGTGAAGCAAGGATTGTTAAATTACACAATCAGAGTGGAAACTGACATTCTGGCATTAATTCAATGATAGATGATAGATGAAGATGATAGCTGGCAAATAAATATTAAAGTTCACTAAATTTGGTGTATTTTGGATACTTCTTTGTAAGTTTCTAATGTATATGAAATTTTTTCCCTTGCATATTGTTGTCTACATCTAGATCTCCTAACACCCCACGTATGCAGGACTCACACTGGGTGTTGTTGGTCAGTTCAGACAATTTGGGGTCTCTACTTACTGGAACTTACCAAAATTTACCGGAATCTACCTAAGAAATACACAGGGAGTCGGATATCTCACTCGTCTGTGTAGTAGGGGATGCCACTCCCCTAATGCATCGCACAAAGACAAAAACAACAACTACCAAAGTAACTATTCTGCTAGATATATGATAAGTTTGTATATATGAGACAATCTTTTTGCATCTGCATCAACCACTAGGGAAGGATTTACCTCTGTTTCACCAGCACTGGCTGCTGCAGAATGTGCAACTTCCATTTCTCTGTCATTCTCAAGGAATGCTGCACGCTGAAGTCAACAAGGTTTTCAGAAGAAGAAAGTCACACAAGCGCACATGTATATAGCAAAAACTAAAAATACCTCTGTTGGGTTCATGCTTGCTGTAGCTTTGAAAAGTTTATCCAAGAATGAATCTTCTCCTGGTACACAAAGGTAGAATATACACATGAGAAATTAAACAAAATCAACACTCACAAGAATAGACTTACATTAAAACCAAAATGAACCTTATTCTATACTGAGTAGTGAGTACTGACCCAAAAACTGAAAAGCTGTAAAGCCATACTTGTTTGTGATGTTCTGCCCTATTTCCTCTTCTTGTTAATCACATCAGTTAGATTATCATAAAAGTGAAAACTACCGCTTGTTATTTATGCCTCCCCTGTATTTGTCGGTCCAAAAAGTCTAAGTGGTTCGAGTCCGTCAGGGCCATTGGAGGGTCAGAAGTGGAGAAGCAGCAACTATGTTACTGTTGGGATTAGTTAGCTACACCCTATGATCTACTACATGGCAAGCCACCCAGCTACTCTCATCTAATAACCTTTGGCTGCCTTTGTTATGTGTCCACTCCTAAACAAGGCAAAACCTAGAGCTTTACCCTGTGTTTTTATTGGGTATCCTATGGGTAAAAAGGCCTACAAGGTCATGAGCCTAGCTGACCACAAGATTTTTACATCTAGAAATGTGCTTTTCTATGAGCACATTTTCCCAATATCTTCTCCACCCTCTGCTCCTCTCCCTCCATCTACTACCACTCCTTTCATACCTTCTCATTCCCATGCTGACATGGATGATACACCACCCATTTCCTCCACCTACCACATACCCAGTTCAGAACCTGAACCTCATTCTTCTGAACTTGTCGCCCCTTCACAGCCTCCGTCCCCTCTCCCTCTTAGAAGATCTTCTCGATCTCACAAACCACCGCAACACCTACAAGATTACCACTGCTCTCAGGCTCATTGCCTTGCCACTACCACCAACCTCACGTTTCATACCCCCACCATGGCTACCCATGCCCTTCACACTTCCAACCAGACCTTGGCTACACAACCTTAGCATCACTGAGCCTGTGTCCTATCATGAAGCTGCTGCAAATCCAGGCTGGCAGGAAGCCATGGATAACGAATTCAAGGCTCTACTTGACAACAATACTTGGGACATTGTCTCCCTTCCTCACGACAAGAAACCCATTGGCTGTAAATAGGTCAACAAAGTCATGTATAAGTCTGATGGTATAGTTGAACGTCTGAAAGTCAGGCTAGTGGTCAAAGGATTTAGTCAAAAAGAGGGTGTTGACTATACCGAGACAGTCTCTCCTGTGGTTAAAATGACCACCATCATATCCTTGATGGCTGTTGTTGTAAAGAAGAATTGGAGCCTTCGTCAGCTTGATGTGAACAACGCCTTCCTCCATGGTGTTCTCCATGAAGATACATATATGACACTTCCTCCTGGGTTTCATTCTAGCATTCCTAATGTTGTTTGCAAGCTTAAAAAGTCCCTCTATGGGCTCAAACAAGCTTTGCGACAATGGTAATCCAAGCTTGCTGATGTGCTGTCCAAACGTGGGTATCATCACTCCCAAAATGACCATTCTCTTTTCTATAGAATAACAGGCTCCTTTGTTGCCTTCCCTGCAGTATATGTTGATGATATATTACTCACCGGCAATGATGAAGAAGAAATTCAAGAAGTCAAATCCTACCAGGATGAGGAGTTCAAAATCAAAGACTTGGGTTTTGTCAATTATTTTCTTGGGTTGGAAGTTCTGACATCTCCTCACGGCATCATTCTTACACAAGAAAATTTTACTTCTGCCCTGCTCCAAGAGTTTGAGTGGCAGGACCTTAGTCTCGTTGTTACACCACTTGATTTGAATGTCAAGCTCACCCCCTCTACTGGGGACCTTTTTCCAGATCCCACCAAATTTCGACAACTCATTGGGAAGCTTAATTTTTTGCTTCATACCCGACCTGACAATTCAATGCTTAATTTTAAGTCAATTCATGCAATCTCCTCGGGTCCCTCACTTCAATGCTGCCATACATGTTCTACGGTATTTGAAACGCCAACCAGCCTTAAGGGTCCTTTTACACTCAAATCATGATTTCTCCATTCAAGCCTATTGTGACTCGGATTGGGCTGATTGTCCACATTCCCAGAAATCCGTCAGTGAGTATGTTGTTTTTTTTTTGTTTTTTTTTTTTGGTTCCACTCTCATCTCATAGAAATCTAAGAAGCAACAATCTATGAGTCTCTCTTTAGCTGAAGCTGAATATAGAAGCATGCGTCGTTTGGTGGCTGAGCTCGCTTGGCTCAGGAGCCCTCCTGGATGAACTTACTGTACCCAATATCACACGTATTCCTATCAAATGTGATAGCCAGGCCGCCATTTATATTGCAAAGAACGCAGTCTATCACAAGCGCACCAAGCATATTGAGTTGGACTGCCACTTCGTGTGAGAAAATCTCATGAATGGTCTCATTTCTTTGTCCCATGTTCCAAGCAAAGCGCAACTGGCAGATGATCTGACCAAGGCACTTCCTGGGGTGTCTCATCATTTTATTCTGTCCAAATTGGTAGTTTTCACACCCACCAATTTCTTCTTTTTTTTTTTTTTTTGGGGGGGGGGGGGTATTAGTTAGCTCTCCTACAAGTTGGTTAGAGTTGGTTACACCTCTATAACAAACTTCCTTGTTCTGTTAGCTGCTACTGCTCCTTTACTTTGCTGTATATATGGTCCTTACTTCATGAAAGCAGAATATGGATGGTAATCAATAATAGCAACAAATTGTCCTATCTTTCTTTGTCTGTATCATCTGTTGCTATTTCCTCTCTCTCTCTCTCTCTCTCTCTCTCTCTCTGATGAATACCAACAGTTACCTGAACTCGGGACACGGGTGTCCGACACGGACACAGATCTAAGGGTCTGACATGGCATCCTTAAAAATTACATACACAGAGACAAGGTATCCAGGGCTTCGACATGACAAGGGAAACACGACCCCTAAGTTGCATAGCATATCTAATTATATTAAAAGTGAAATATTATATTTTCTTTAAAAGATACCCTTAAAAATTATGAACCCATGATACTTCAATTTAAATGAATTTGGCCCATGTAGAGAATATATTCAGCCCAATTTTAAAAAAGCCCAAAAGAAATGGATGCCACTTTAATTTTAAAATAATCAAAATAATCCATAAGAAAACCCTAATGTTGTTCACGCCTTCCCCCCTCCCCTCCATCCATTCGACTGAAAACATACACATTGCTCCCTCTATCTCCTCTCTCGCGTCTTTAACCGACGACCCGCGACTTCTGGCCGGAGAAAACCCATCGGTGGGGTCGCATCGTCCCTGCGACCAAAAACCCCCAACTACCATGCCAAATACCCCCCCAATTGGTTGTCCAATTGTTCGATCTAGGGTTTGTCGTGACTAGGGTTCATTCTTGGCCACGTCCAGCAACTCCGCCCAAGTCCGCCACGAGTCCCGTGTTAGGATCTGCATCATGTCGTGTCGACCCTAGTATGGCGGGCGTAATTGCCGAATCCAGGTAACGTAGAGCAACGCCTAATTGCCGAATCCAGATAACGTAGAGCAACAAGAACCAGACATCTCAGCTTCCAAAAACTTTTAGACATAGCTTCCGAAAGCTTTACAAACAGATAAACTATCACTCTCCAGAGCTTCATTTCAAGACAAGAAATTATCTTTGACCCAATCATTTTCTTTTTTTTTTTACGAGCAAACGTATATTAATTTTCATTAATCGATAACTTGTCCATCAGTACATAAGTAGAGATATGTGTTGGGCAGACCCCCAACCACAGTTGTTCGGTCACGGAAGGTATGACCCGAGCAAGGTGGTGGGCTACAAAATTGCCCTCCCTCCTTACATGGGCCCAAAGACAAACTTCAAGCAGATTACTTGCAACCAGAATATCATATAGCACCCGGTCTACTGTAGCCATATAGGCCCTGGGATTAGAGTCTTTGTATGAGAGGGTCACAATCCGACTCAAATATCACTGCCGCTAGCACGACCTCACACTTGCTGTCCTCAACGACCACACTCACCCCAACCCAACCTCCCCCATCAATACGAGCATCCAGGTTTGCTTTGACATAACCCTGGTCCTCGCCTTCCAAGTGACCATGACCTGCTGCGCATTGTCGCTGGGCTTTAGGCTCCTGCCATCCCTTGTGCTTTGCAAATTTTGCACGATTAGTGGCACTTTGCTGCATTCTAATCGGACACATCCCCTGGTCACTAAAGATTCTTGCATTCCAGTTGTACCACGCCAGCCCGCCCCGTGTTAGAAGCTCTAAGTATCTACTCTCATCTTTTTTTCCTGCATTCTACGATCAAGTCCCCCGGGTCATCGTACCTCTCTTTATCCAGGAGACTTGTTTCCCTTACATCATCCTACAGGGGTTTAATACATGGGCAGTAAAAGATGGCATGCCAAGCATCCATGAGAGTTGTTTCCCTTACCTCTCTTTGACCCAATCATTGCAACTACTTTTCTATGTTATTTTGTTATATTGTTTGCTTGGTATGGAAGGGGTAGTGAACAAAAAAAATTTAGACTGTGAAAGTTGCCAAAAACATTAAATATGAAATTAAAAACAGATGGCATAGTCAATCATGCCAGTTGACAATATTCGGTGCAGTAGTAAGGTCATTAATTGTAGGTTACATGCTCTCATTTATTGGAAACTCATGAGAAGAGAAACTTACGAAGCTTAATCTCTGACCTCACGTTTGCAACAGCATGCAGAAGGCCAATTGTCCCACATGCATTTCCCACTGTCTGCTTCATGAAATAAACTTTATCGCTGTACCCCTGAAATATGAATCAAAGCAACATACGCTAATAAGAACAAAGCTCCCATATCCATCACACATAGAATTGATACCATTTGAGAGTTTACGTTATCAAGAAAGTTTTGTTTCATATATTGTCCTATCCACGCAGCCTACAGTAATTTTCATGTATTTCATAACCTGCTGAATAGCTCCTAGCAACAGGTTTTACATGTTTTTTGTCCTCCAATAATTACCAGTTGTCCCACCAAGGGAAGTACTGTCAATGGAAAAAAATGTGATTTTGATGCCAAAAAAGAAAAGAATGGCTTGAAGTGTAAGCTTATATTTTTCAGCATAAAATGCACAAGAAACACATTCTTCTTAGCCTAGAACACAATCCTGACATTCTATGCCTACAAATTTGGTAAACCTTTTTCCACGAACATATCATATTCAAAATCATCAGTAGTCACAAAACTTAATCTCAGGAACAACACTCATTGGCGAACCATTGTCAAAAAAATTCTATAATCTCCTTGAACATAAAGGTTAGTGCTAGCCAGTCAAGAGACTCCACTCTAAAGCTACATAACATTAGTCCAGATAGTTTGAGGTGAATATTAATTGGATCTCCATAAAACGAATCAAAGGTACAAAGTCACAACTCCTCTATTATATCTTATCCATAAGATTCCCAGTCCCCACTTGATTTTTTTTTTTTTTTTGATAGGAAAAAGATTTGTATTAATAATGGGGTAAAAGAAGAGATGCTCAGCTAGCATCATACAAAGTTATACACCTCATATGCTTCCCTCATATTTGATAGGAAAAAGAATATTAATTGGATGTTCATAGTATGGAGTTGAAAAACATCATATTTTTCAACTTAGATTGCAATGGACCAAAGCAAAATACATCACTAAACTTCATACGCTTCTTTTTCATGGAGTAGTAGGGCAGCAAATTGTTTTCAAATCTTGAATCAATTGGAACTAGTCTCTCTAAATTGCAAAATTTAGGGGTAAGATCACTACATCACACTTCCCCGCCTTGTGGCAGAGGGATTTTGAGGGTAATTGAATACTTTTTTTGATAGGAAAAAGATATATACTAATACTAGAGATAAAAGTTGCTGCTCAACTAGCACCAAGCAAAGTTATGTACAACCATAAAATAAGCTATCCACAAAATCTACCTGATCAATATAGGAAGAGCTAAACTTCCTATAATTTGGATTGTAGAAAGAGATTATTTTTTTTCAACTGCGATTGTAACGGACCAAACCAAAAACCCTCACTAAACCCCTTCGTACAAAGCGAACAGTATTTAAATCTCAGGTCAATTGAAATCTCTCTAATAAATTGCAAAATTTAGGGAGTAAGGCTCCTATATCACACTCCCTCACCTTGTGGCAGTGGGAATATTAATATTGGATGAGATAGTTGAAAAAGATCTTTGTCAACTTGAACTGTAATGAGCTAAACCAAAATCCCTCACTAAAAGCTGTCTGCTTCTTTTCAACTGACTAGTACGTAGCAACATCACCAATCTCTCTAAATTGCAAAATTTAGGGGTAAGGTTGTCACATCGAACCCCTTCATAGCTCACCTAGTGGTGAGGTTTGGGGCATTTGAATTCGATTTGGATAAGAATCCAAGTCTCATTTCTTCAAAACAAATTTACATGCACATTCAAAGAACTCACCCTTTCAACACTGTCCTCTTTCACCCTCTCAGCTTCACTCTGCAACAGGAAAAAGTATCAACAAGTCACAAACAAAGCAACATACATAATACCCAGAAAATCAAAATTCAATAAAAAAAACAAAAAAAAAACAAAAAAACTGAAGCTCAAATACCTGGTCAGTAAGTGGGTAGAGGAAAAGCACAGCAAGTACAGGCTTTGGCACCATTGCCAGCAATTCAGGATCCAATCCATACACATCATTGCACTCTACCTCGTCTTCTGATAGACCAAGCCCCCATAAAAACTGCAGTCACTCCAACGCAAAACAATGCAAAAGTCAAACCTAACTGCCATTACTACAGAATCAATCAAAGCTGTAGAGTACTAGAGTCTCTCTTCCTGGAAACTAAAGTAGACATTCTTCTATCTCAGAGAAATCCATCAAACACACAGAATCGGATACATGAATCAGAAGATCGAAATACGGTACTGTCAAGTGAAATTCAGCATAATTTGGACCGACACAGATCAGTTAGCAGCTATTAGTGAATATACTGCCATTACTGCAGAATCGATCAAAACTGTAGAGTCTCTCATCCAGGATACTAAAGTAGACAATCTTCTATCTTGGAGAAATCCATAGATTAGCCAGAATCAGAAACATGAATTTGAAGATTGAAATTCAGTACTATCAAATGAAACTCAGCAAAATTTGGACCGACACAGATCAGTTAATGGGGATTAGTAAATATACTGTCATTGCTGCAAAAATGATCAACTGTAGACGCTCTCATCCTGGAAACTAGACATTCTTCTATCTCGGAGAAATACATCGAATACACAGAATCAGAAACAGGAACTTGAATATTGACATTTGGTACAATCAAGTGAAATTCATCGAATGACCAGAATCAGAAACACGAACTTGAAGATGAATTTCGGTACTATCAAGTGAAATTCAGCATAATTTGGATAGACACAGATCAGTTGGCAGCGATTAGTAAATATACTGCCATTACTGCTGAATCGATCAAAACTGTAGAATGTCTCATCCAGAAAACTACAGTAGACATTCTTCTATCTCGGAGAAATCATCAAATAACCAGAATCGGAAACACGAATTTGACTACTGAAATTCGGTAGTATCAAGTGAAACTCAGCAAAATTTGGATTGACACAGATCAGTCAGCAGCGATTAGTAAATATACAGCCATTACTGCAGATTCGATCAAAACTGTGGAATCTCACATCCAGGAAACTACAGCAGACATTCTTCTTAATTAAAAATCCATCGAACAATCATAATCAGAATACGAACTTGAAGATGGAGATGAAATTCGGTACTATCAAGTAAAATTCAGCAAAATTTGGACCGACACAGATCAGATAGCAGCTATTAGTACATGTACAGCCATTACTGCAGAATCGATCAAAACTGTAGAATCTCTCATCCAGGAATCTACAGTAGACATTCTTCTATATTAAAAACCCATCGAACAATCAGAATCAGAAAGATCAAGATTGAAATTCGGTAGTATCGAGAGAAACTCAGTGAATTCGGACCGACACATATTAGTTAGCGGCGATAGTAGATATATACTGAGAACGGTGGAGAAAAACCTGATTCATAACGTCGGGATTAGCTTCAAGAGGGAGCCATCGCTTGGTGGAAGGACTTTCGGCCATTGTTGAGGAGCTTGTTTCTCTCTCTAGTTTTCTTTCTTTGAAAACGTTTCTCTCTCTAGTTGACGGTGTTTCTCTCACTAGAAATCTCAACCGAATAGAAGAATGGGAGAGGATTCTATGCCTGACGGGTGGAAAATGAACCGGACTCACTCCTTATATATAACGAACGAGCCCCGGAACCGGGAAATTTTGGGTCGGTCGAACTCGAAGTGTTGAATTTGGAGGAAAAGTTTATATAACTATTCAATTGTTTGGATAACTTTTGAGAGTGCTTGGATAAAAATGCCACTAAAATTTTTCAAAATTGCAAATTTGTCTTTCAGAATTTGCAGTTGAGGGTGTTTAATTTCATAATCATACATTAAAATTTCCCCCACCAAAATAACATACCCTAATTAAACCCTAATTTCTTCATCTTCTTCTTCTTCTTCTTCATCCACCATCTTCATCTTCTTCTTTCTTCTTTCTTCTTCATCTTCTTAAATTCTGGGCTCAAAAAATTCTTCCACCCCAATTGATTACCCTCCCCCTTATATTTTTACAACATAAATTAACTACCCTCCTTCCCCCTGGTTCTTCATCTTCTTCTTTCTTCTTCATCCACCATCTTTTTCACTGCAAAAACTTCCGCCAGAATAGAGCTTCATCCCCACTTCATCTTCTTCAATTCTGGGCTCAAAAAATTAGGGCTTTCATTCTAATTCTTCAATTTTCAACCTGAAAAACCCTAATTTCACACAAAAATAATCAATGGGGGGGCTCTCGTCGTCAGCCTCCTGTGGATTGTGACTGTTGTTGTTGTATGGTGGTGGTCTAAGTATAAGGGGTGTGAATGTTAACTTACCCAGCAACTCAGCACAAAGTTCAACTCTTTCTCCAAAACTAAACACACAAATCAGTTCAAGGGCTTCAAATTAACCTGCCCAAAAGGTCCCCAACCCATTTCACCCAAATTTCTTCCACGCCCACAAAAATAATTCACATACAAAAACCCAAATAGAGCAGATCTTCCATTGGGACCTGATCCGGAAGTTGTACAGAAGCAGATTAGGGTTCTGGATTTGTACGCGGGGACGAATCTGCTCGTTTCTTCGTCGCCGTCGAGCGATCTTCCATTTCCGTCTGCCTTGGCTCGTGCTCGAGCTATGGAGACCGATCTCAGGAAGATGTTGAAGATTTGAGTTCGAATCTCGGAATTTCAATTCTCCGACGACTCATCTAAGATAGAGATGATCTCGATTCGATCCCATCCGATCTGAAATTGCAAATTTGTACAAAAGGTCCCCCTCAACCTCACCCTAACCCACATATATACCGGGTCTGTCAATTTACACATTAAAAAAAGAAGGGGTTGGATTAGGTAATTCAAGGAGGGAACAAAGCTCTGTTATGGCGTTGAGTTACAGAGAGTTAAGAAGTTTTGGAGGAAGAAGAAAGATGAAGAAGAAGATGAACATTCAAGGGGGGAAGGGCACTAAATATAGACAGTAAAAAATTAAGTGGGAGGGGGGTTAATTAATTTTGGGTGTGTCAAATTTTTAATTTAGGGTAGGTTATCATTAAACACCCTCCACTTGCAGTTTACCGACTGTAGCAGGTAAACAACAGGTAAAAGTGACATTTTTGACACAGTTAACAGAGATGAATGGCATTCTAATGACATGAAAATTTCGGGTGGCAAATTTGTAATTTTGAAAAAGTTTAGTGGCAGTTTTATCCAAGCACTCTAACTTTTGAATTCAATCCTTTCCTTTACCATTGCCTCCATCCCTAAATAAGTGTCAATTTTCTTAATTACCTTGACCCTTTCTATTTGTCAATTTTACAACTTCAATAATTAAAATACCTAAATTACCCTTAATTAATGAATTTTAGTTTTATTTTACCTTTTAACTACTACTTTATTATTCTCTTTACATTGAAATTAGTGGAAAGGTATATTTGTCTATCCATAAATTTTTTACTCTTTTTCCTATAAGTATTGGATTTAGAGAGTTAGGTAAATTGCCACTTAAAAAGGGACGGAGGGAGTATACCGTAAAAGGGAATAAAACTTGTGTTGTGATAAATTTTTCTTGGGTATTGCTTTTCGTCGCCCCCCTTTTTACTATTGTTGTCCACCCAAAAGACGTTTTTGCCCCTCATATATTTCAACTCTCTCACTCTCCTCTCACTCTCCCCTCACTCTCTCTAACATTCTCTCTCTAAATTTTTATTGTTGAAATTTAACCTAAAATGTCAAGAGAAGGTGATAATTCAAATGAAGACGAAGAGGTTAGTTTGTAAATTTTAAATATGTGAAAAAAAAAATAAAATAAAATTTCCTGGAAAAGTAGGTCGCATCGGATCTGGCGCGGCACCTTTTCCTAAATTTTTGTTTTTTTTCAAAAAATTTATAAAATTGGAAAATTATTATTTACGTATAAAATGTTAATATTATTTATTTATTTATTTATAATATTATTATTAAGGTAATCAATGTTGTTAATTATAATTGTTATGTTAATTATGTTAAAATTTTGTTAATTAATATTAATTTAATTAATATGGTTATTATTATTATTATTATAGTATTGTTATTATTATTATTATTATTATTATTATTATTATTATTATTATTATAGTATTGTTAATTTATTTATTTATTTACGTATTGTTATTATTATTATTATTATAGTATGTTAATTATGTTAATTAATATGGTTATTTCTATTTATAATATTATTATTAAGGTAATCAATGTTGTTATTTGTAATTATTATGTTGATTATGTTAAAATTGTGTTAATTAATATTATTAAATAAAGTTGTTTGTAGGTGTATTCTTAATAATATTAAGTGTTGTTAATATTATTATTTATTTATTTATAATATTATTATAAATAATGTTGTTAATTATTATTAATATGTTAATTATGTTAAAATTATTAATATGTTGTTATTATTTATTTATTTATTGATAATATTATTATTATGTTAATTAATATTAGAATTGTATGTTAATTGTTAATGTTAAAGCTAATGTTATTAGTATTAGAAATTTCTAGTATCCCAGTTATTATTAGTATAATAATAATTATTTCTATTGTTTGTAGGTTTTTTTGAAGGATTTTGGCGGGGACGACGTTGATTATTCCACTCATTTTGTAACGCAAAATGTTTTTGAGAGTATTGACGCATTGCAAGAATGGGCTAATGGAGTTGCTATGGGTATAGGTTTTAGGTTTGTACGGGCTTCGTACAAGAGAAAAGATGTGGATAGTCCGTTAAGGTGTTATTTGAAGTGTTGGAGGTACGGTAAATATCGTGGGAAACTGAATGATCTCGATGATGCGACTCGTCGGAGTACGTCAACGAAGGCGTGCCAATGTAAATTCGTCATTGTTGCGTGGACTCGCAACGAAACGGAATGGCGAGTTCGTGTGTGCGACGGTGACCGGGGGAAGCACAATCATGCCTTCATCGTGTACGAGGAAGGGCATCGTCACGGACATCCATTAACCTCTGAAATGAAAGAACATGTCCGGGATATGACCAACACGGGGTGCACACCGGCGACGATACAAACGTCGTTGAAGATTAGGTTCCCCGCCTCTACGATAAACGTGAAGCAAGTATACAACGAGCGGGCAAAGATGCGCACTGAGGAATTGGATGGTAGGACGGCTGCGGGACAATGTCTGCGCATGGCGAAACTCGGCGGGTACGTCTCTTTTGTCGATTATGATGACGATGGCGAGCTTCGTCAGGTTTTTTTATGCCATCCTTACTCGTTGAAGTTGCTACGTACGTACCCAAATGTCATTCTCATTGACACAACGTACAAGACAAACAAGGCAAAGTGGCCTTTATGTGAGCTCGTAGGCATGGCACCGACAAACCGCAACTTCCATATTGCTTACTCGTTCATGCGGGACGAGAAGATGGAATCCTATGAGTGGCTAATGTGGAGGGTGCATGAATTATTGGGTCCCGATGTAATTCCATCCGTGTTTGTGACGGACAAGCAGGATGCTTTGTTGGGGGCTGTTGCCAGGGTTTACCCAAATGTGCACCAGCTTTTGTGCGTGTGGCATATTGCGAATGATGTGGAGAACAAAGTAAACAAACTTACTGGGGGCCCTAAGCTCGGACTCGGGCTTCATTTCAGACATCATTTCTGGAACGGCATTGTACATACGAAGACTGTTGGAGATTTCAAGGTCAAATGGAAAGAGGTTGTTAACGCGTGGATCAGGCAAAACAAACCGATAGTTGATTATCTTACGGGGACGTGGCTGAGTCATAAAGAAAAATTTGTTTGTGCTTGGATCGATAATGTACCTCACATGGGGAAAACAGCCACTTCAAGAGTTGAGAGCCAGCATTCATCACTAAAGTATTATATCGGCAGTTCCAAAGGCACCTTCGATCGTGTGTTTGCGAAGATTCACCATCACTTGGAGAATCAACATACGGAGATTAAGAGGGAGCTTGAACAGTCAAGTAGCACGCACAGGCAATTAGGTCCATCTCATTTCTTTAAGAATTTGCACGGAAGAGTATCTCATCACGCATTGGACCTTTTGTCGTATGAGCTCAATAAGATGCTGGCGATGAGGTATGAAAATGAATGCTACTTATGCGATCACCTGGTGTCGAGAACCCACCTCCTCCCGTGCGCGTGTTCTATGATGGAAGTTTACGCATCTGGAGAGCCAATTCCGCTGTCACGGATAAATATGTTTTGGAGACAACTGACAGTGATTAGCGATGGTGAAACTGCATGCTCAAATGATGTTCCATCAGGTACAGACTTAGAACAATTTGAGGAACTGGCTAAACAGGTTCGGGAGAGTGACCCAGCAGTTGTACGACACGTAAACAGTGTCCTCAATGGAAAGTTGAATCCCGACAGTGAGTATATTCCTGATCCGCAGACAAGCCCCCACGCCCCGGCAGACCAAAGACTTCAAAATCAACGCGACGCAATCCCAGTGCGTTTGAGTACGGACGATCATCGGGACGGGGTAGCAAGACTACGACGAACTCGTCAAGGAAAAAGGGAACCAGTTCTTCATCAGTTGGGATGGGGTCAACAGGTTTGCATATCTTAATCTTTATAGCATTTGTTTGATTATCATAATGACTATATATTGTTGTTTATAACTTAAGATAATACGATTCGCAGGTATCAACCGGATGCGTCAAGATCCGTTCCCGTTCGAGGACGCTTTGCCACATTTCATTCTACCATACGTCGTTGGATGGACGGATGTGGAATCTGATGGCAACTGTGGCCAGCGTTCGTATGCGGAGGATGAGGAAAAGTGGTCAATTGCTAGGTTCTCAATGGGCACTGAGTTGCAGGCGAGTCAAAATGCATATGTTACTACATTTTCTAACAGCAAGGAGATGTTCCTTGAGACCTACGCAAGGATTCACGGCCACTTGGCTGGGCCAGCCCCGTACGAACATTGGATGTCAGCTCCAAATGACTTATTCTCAGCTGCGACAGTGACGAATATGATGTGGATTTTCTTGTCAACACCTCCTGGTCCACGATCGCAGACAGCTGAACTATGCATATCAATATTACCCATAAGAGGAGGGCCTAGACGTACGACACCTGCTAAAGTTCAGGGAATTGTGCGGGTGAACAACCACTTCATGCTTATCCATTTACGGGATGACTGCCCTCTACCGCCGATTCATATTTGATGGCGAGCAGCTAGAGACACAACTGTTCAAGGTTGGGATGAGCCTTTTCAGGCTCGTATTGATAGATGGCAGGTTATCAGGGCCGCTCAACGCCAATGATGGTTGTAGTTGTACCCTTGTGTATATATGAATTGCTAATTATATTTAAATTGAAACTGATGCAGTTAATTGGAACATTATCGGCAAACATAACACAAATTAACACAAATTAACACACATTAACACAACACAAAATCAGTTAATTAGTTCAACACAAATTAACACTTAGTTTAGGGTACAATAAAAACAACGAAATTGAAAAACACAATCTACTCCTCCTCCTCATCATCTTCCGCCTCGGGGACCTCGATATGCATCTGATGGCACCAACGCCCGTGCAAGTCGACCATCTCATCGTACCACGCACGATTAATTGTCGTTGTCTCATCGTTCGCTTGGAACTGATGCCTCCCTCGCTGCACTAATGAGGCCCATGTATAGGCCCACTTTTACAAAAACAAAACACAAAATATTGCGGTCAGACAAAACACAAAATCAGTTAAACAAAATATTAATTTACGATGAGGGTTTAAGTGTACATGTTCGTGTGTCGGAAGGTCCTCGACTGTCGATTGGCTGGCAGAGGCGTTGTTATTCAAAAACTTGTGTGAATGTGCCGCATACCAATCGTTGTAAGCGACATCCGCTTCCCACGACACTTGTTTCGTGCGGGGCACATCACGCACTGACATTTTGTTGTATATGGGAAACCCCGCCCAGTCAGCGCTGACGTTAGCATCCACAAATTCCACTTTGTAGGGGCCCTTCGCCGGTCGTTCAACGCTCTTTGGGACTGACCATCTCCGTGGGATATGTTGTAGGTGCCCTAACTGTCGGACGACGCGATCGGGCATGTACAGCTCAGTGATGTCGTATGCACGAATGCCGCCATTGTACAACATCCTGTTGCATGACTTGTACGGGGCAGGACCGTACGGGGCCCAACTCACACGATCCGGCGTCAACGCATCCAAGGAGGCCCTCAACTGTCGTAGGCGCTGTCCCGAACTTGGCTGGCGGATGGGGGACCACCTGCTCGCCCGAGGCCCGTTAACCGGCTGCTCCGCGTGTGGCCTAAAATCAGGAAAGTACTCGTATATCCAGGCCTACAGCAGAGTTAAACACCCGGCCATCTTGGCTGTCCCGGCCACCGCCGCCGCCATCCCTAATCAAGCGTAAAGGAACGCCAAGGTCACCGTACCCCAAGCAATGCGATCAACGATAACATCAGTGCTAGGCCACGGATGCGGCCTAATTCTATCCCTCGATTTGTCCATGATGATAGTGTTTCCCAGCATGCTCAACAACCACGCCCGTATCTTATGAGGAATGGGAAAACTGGTCGATAAACTAATTGACCTCAAATGGGAGTCAGCTATGCCACCCTTATCATAAATGCTATCAGCCTTCAGCTCCGCCATTCCTTTTTCAAAAATCACGGGCACGTACTGGTTAACGACTTCCCGAGGAAGTCCTTCAGGCATCAAGCCATCAACTGCAAGACCCAATATATGTTGCACATCATGCAACATGATCGTCATTTCACCAAAGGGAAGGTGAAATGTGTTTGTGTCGGGTTGCCACCTCTCAACGAACGCCGAGATCAACGTCGTGTCGATGTGGTCGTACATCAACTCCATCAAATTGGTTATTTGGATCCTTCCCAGTGCAGCCTGGCATGCGGGATCCATCTTGTCGTGTACTGACCACAATTCCCTCAACGCATTCTTCTTCGTCACGCAATCAAGGACAACACGGGGCGAACGCTCGCGACCCTCCCATATTACCCGAGCAATGTGACCTCCAAAGCTCGGTATTAATGAGGGAATTGCAGGTCCCCCGGGCACGTTACCACCAATCTTCCAGGAGTTGTCGCCGCTTCGCTTCCTCTTCTGATATCTGCTACTGGACCCAGCTTCACCAGTAGCAGAACTGCTTCCCTGCCCACCCTGTCGAATTGGGGCAAACTTCCCCGCTGAATCCCTCATCGGCATGAAACCCGATGGCCCAAATGCCGATCGTAAAATTGGCGATGGAGGTCGGGATCATCTGCATCTCGGGCTCCCCTGTCTCATCGTCCCCCGGCTCCGATGTTGTAGAGCCGCTAGACTCTTCCATGGCCTGGTTGAGATGGTCAACGAAATCTCGCGTTGCCTGACTCCCCGTGTCCTCGGGCTGGCCCCCCGCTGCATCACCTCCATTCGTACCACGACCAGCACGGCGAGTTGACGCAGTCACATTGCGTCGTGGGTCCCTGCACTCACCCCCTCAACCACTCACAAGTCGATTCGCCCGGTCCAGAAACCCTCGACCCTTGCCCTTCCCTACCATTTTAGATCACCTGCAAAATGAAGACATACATAACATAATAATCATTTAAGCCGCAAGAATATGCGCAAATGGGTTAACGTGTGTTGGTTAACTAAGTCGTGTCACGAGGCAAGAGGATTATGTTATTGTCCAAGGAGAGTGTGTTGTTTAACTGTTAATCTATGGTTGAAAAAGACTTTCATCAACCGTACCGACTTCTCGTTTAATTGTTTGGTTCCCAAAAATTAACGCACTGTCAGCAGTGAAATTGCGCGAGGTCTACAGTGCTCTAGGAGTTAGAAGCGTATCAGATTCAATACAATGCAATGTTTCTATTGTGCAGCCTGGTGGCCAACAAGATAAGGCGGATCTTAAAGAGAATCTAGTAGTGAAGGGTCTAATACAAATCGTGTTGGGCTTTCTTGCATGTAAGATTCACAGGTCCATCAAAGCAGTGAATTTGCATCATCGTTCAATGCTTTGATGGACCTATGAATCTTACATGCACGAAAGTCCAACACGATTTGTACCAGACCCTTCACTACTAGCTTCCCTTTCAGATCCGCCTTATCTTGTTGACCCACCAGGATGTACAATAGAAACATTGCATTGTACCGAATCTAACACGCTTCTAACTCACAAAGCACTGCAGACCTCGCTCAATTTCACTGCTAATAGTGGGCTACTTTTTGGGAACCAAACAAATAAACGAGAGTTGATGCGGGGCATTGGTTAACCTTCTCAACCATACATTATCATGTTACAACACACACTCTCCTTCGACACTAACATGACCCAAAACTCAACCTCTTTTTTTGACGGATACAACTAACATACTATAACTATACATTAACATAATTATTATCCTAACCTACCATCACAAAAACCTATTCACTTACGTATCAACTGGTTGTTGAGTACCTAAGTTATTAAATGGATGTGACATAACTATTATGCCATCATTTGGAGTTATGAGTACATAAGTTGACAATTATGTTGGATTATGAATAAATTACCCATACCAACTTTATACGCCAACTTACTTACAAATAACAACCAAAATCCTCCAAACTCAACATCCTTTTAACACAACTACATATAAACTATTCGGAATATACACTAACCCCTAAACTTAACCCTACATCACAATTACAATTTTTTTCTAACACAATTAATCACAAATATTAACACATACTTAATCACTAAATAATATTAACGCATCAAATATTAACAACGAATCACTAATCACTGATATTAATCACTACTAATTGTCATATTAACACATGCTTAACATTAATGTTAATATTAACAATATTAATATTAATCTAATTTTCATAACACAATATTAATATTAATAATAAAATTAATCACTAATAATTATCAAATTAACACATAATTAACAATAATATTAATAATAATAATAATATTAATAATTATCATATTTAATAATAACAATAATAACTTTAATAAATATAATATTTAATTTCTATTTATTATTTAACAATAATAATATTAATAAAAATATTAACAATACTAATATTAATAACAATTATTATCAATAATAATATTAATAAAAATAACAATAACAATATTAATAAACATAAAAATAACAATATTAATAAACATAACAATAATAATTAATATTAATAAAATTAATATTTAAAAAAAAACGCAAAAAAATAGAAAAAAAAGGTCGGGTGAATTACGAACAAGCGGCGACACGCCATCGCTATGACACCCAGATCCCCGCAAGGCGGCGTGCGGGATCTAGGCGCCAAGATTGCGCGGCTTGCCGTGCGTTGCGCAAATTCCAATGATTTTTTTAATTTTTTTTGCTTTTTTTCGGTCGAAATACATATTTACAAAAAATAAAACCTCAAATTCACAATACAAATTCGAAACATACCTCAAATTCGTCGATTAAATCCCGGTATGAGGATCGTTTGTGGTGTTCGATGGTTGAGAGCGTTTTCTAGAGAGATAAACTAGAGAGATAGTGGAGAGTGAAGTTATGAGGTTCAAGGGCGTCGGTTGGAAATATTATGCGAAAGGTGAGCGACAATAGTAAAAAGGGGGGCGACGAAAAGCAAGCGGATTTTTCTTTTGCAAGTTGGGGTATTGGGCTGGCCCAATTCAATTTCATAATTAAATTGCATTGTATTGTGCTTACAAATGTCATTGGTTTCATCTTCCACATCCTCTTTCATGGCCACTTTCATCCTCATCTTAGGTTCAATGCCACCGTTGCCCATTGGATTGGTGGATTCTAATGAATTTCCTTTTTTTTTTACTTTATTATTGTTACAAAATAAATTAAAACTATTTTTTCTTTATTCTCAAAGGAAATTGATAAATTTACTGTATATAAATAATAAAGATATTAAGTTTTAAATTATAGTTCAATTTTCCTAAAAGTTATAATTATATATTTTTAAATTGTTAAAAAGGAAAGGTTTCTTACCATTCAAAATTTATATAAAAATTATTTTTAGCTTACAACTTTTCATAAATATAAAATTTTACATAGAATTTATATTTTTTAATCAAGGCAATATAATTAGGCTTCGTTATTTTATGCCATTGGTTATAGTGCGGTGTGGTGAAATTTTGAAAAGTATGGTGGATTGTGATGGAAATTATGGTCGATGGGTTGATATATTTTAATTTGAAATTCGAAAAAATAAATTGGTATTTTTAAGCTAAAAAATTAGGAAAGAGAAATGGTATTTTAATTTGAAATTGGAAAAAATAAATTATAGTAGGTGGATTGTTATGGTGAATTGTGGTGAAAAGTTTAAGTTTTAATGAAAAGAGAAATGTTATGTTGTGGAGAATTGTGGTGGAAATTTGAAAAGTGTGATGCGGTGTGGAGCCGCAACCAACCGACCGCGGAAAAGAACGAGATTATATTTGCTAATGTAGTCGATTAATACTATGCGCTTATGACCAATAAATATACACTATTGTTTAAAAACTCATTCCTTATACATAGTTTAAGCTTCTTTTTTAAATATAAACATTATAAATAAACATAAACAATAAACTTACACTATTATGTAGAATTACGCATCAAATATTATTGTTCTTTATTATATAGTATGAAATATTATAACATTAAATTTAATATTATTTTAACTTTTTTGATTTTTAATCGAATCAACTCATTCCTTAGATATATTTTAAACATTTTTTGTAAACATAAACAGAATGAATAAAAAAATATTTTTATGAAATTAATATATAATATTATATTTATACAATTGAATCATATTATTTTTTCAATTTGATATATAATAATATAATTTTATGCTAAATTAAGACACCTAAAATTTATTTTATATATCCCAAAATTCATATCATTTTGAGATAGTTTCAAAGTTAAAAAAAAAACCAAAAATTATACAAATTTAGCTCGTGTCTTGCACGGGCCCAATCAACTAGTAATTTGAACATGTATATATTCACGTCACAATAGGGTTTAAGTAATAGAAATAACAAAATTATTGCATCTTTCAATTTTATCAATCAAACATATTTTGAAATTTAGAAGTAGTTGGTAAAATTCTTGAGAAAAATTCACTCTATCCTTGAAAATTTTTATTAATTTAATTTGAGTATGAAATAATGCACTCCACGGAAGTTTCTCATCCATTGAACTCAACCAAATATTATTGAAATTGGTCAATTTGAAAAAGTTGTCCAATTTATTATAGTGACACCCATTTTTCCCGATCCTATAAATTCAAATATTCTAGTCGGATAAAAATTTGACCTTAATATACCACAAGAATGGGGGAAGGCTTAGGGTGATTTATGACATCTTGACCTAAAATTTTGACCTACATCTTGGTCTCAAAACCGCATTGATACATGCTTATTCTTGGAGATTATTGTTATTATTGTTGAGTACTACACAAATGGAGACGATGATGTTACCAAAAAATTTGCAAACAAGAGTTGACTTGGGGCTCGTGAGTAATGCTGGCGAAAAAGTCAAATCCGGATAAATTTTGATAGTATAAATTCAGTCAATGTCAAAATTCGAACAAGAAATTGACGTCAAAACCTAGTTAGACAATTCAGACGCAGCTATCCGAATCAAAATCAGGTTCGGACAACAGACAAAAGAGAAATAATGTGTCCGAATATTCGGTCAAACGGACAAAATGGAATTTTATTCGGGTCGGACAAAATTTTGCCAACTCTACTTTGTGCGGAAAATAAACATAACCATGTTCATTCTAAAAATTAGATTGTAGACACTAAAAAAATCAAAATAGTGTCAAAAGTTAACATAAATTAAGTTGATTATTTTGGTCAGTCCAAATTAATTAATTTAATTTATTTAAGTGAATTTGGCTCAAACTGACTATCAAGTCAAAGCTCGAACGACTGCCAAGTCAGAGTCAAATCGACTATCAAATCAAGACTCAATCGACTACCAAGTCAAAGTCAAATGGACTGCCAAATCAACCCAAACCAAAGGTCCGGACAACGGCCCACAAAGACTACCAAGTCAAAGTCAAATGGACTGCCAAGTCATCCTAACCCTAAGGCCCGGACAACGGCCCACAAAGACTACCAAGTCATAAGCCCAAGAGAGAGATCAAGTCATTTCCCTATAAATAGGACTCTACCTCTTCTCATGAAGGGGATAGAAGAATAAAAACTCTCAAGAATACTTTCCCTAGAATTAAACAACAAACACTACATTATGTGTTGTTTGTTCTAGAGATTCAACACAAACTTGATCGAGATTCAAGCTGCATCAGCCCTCCTTCAAAAAGACGATAGAGATCGAATCAGAGGATTTTTTATTTGTTCATCTTGTAACAAATATTATAGAGATTGTATCCAAAGTCTTTGAAATCAATACAAATTATATTTGTCCATGAGTTTCTTGTCTTTATTTATTTTAGACTCGAAAATTTGTGGTTACAAATTTTGGCACGCTCGGTGGGACAATCTCTACCTCTCATCTCGATCTCTGAAATCAAGATTTTCAAGAACATCTCCACGAATAAGATATGGCTACAAAGGCTTCAACCAATCAATCTCCTAAGGAAGAGCTTGCAACAAATGTGAAGATGAAACACGAGGCCATTGGCATGGTGAGGGAAGTTCGAAGTAAAACAAGGTCATCTGATCTTGTTACTATGTCAGTTATGGTTACAGGAGTTGTGACTATAGAAGAAGAAATGGCTAACATAAAAGCCACGTTACAGAAGCTTACTCAAGAGAGCGAAGAGAAGGACGCGCAAATCAAGCGTCAAGATAAAAAGATTGCTAAGTTGGAGAAGAAGTTAAAGCAATGACCAGCTGTAACGCACCGGCCCCTCCCGGGCCGCGGACATTACCGATAACTGCTTTAAGGATCACTGACTGGCCCCACAAATCACCACGAGTCTTTCCAACGTGTTTCTTCCTCGCTCACATGCTGCCTGAGAAAACTTCCCAGGAGGTCACCCATCCTTTGACTACTCCCAGCCAAGCACGCTTAACTGAGGAGTTCCCAACGGATGAGCTACCATAAAAGAAGGTGCACCTTGGTGATATAAGTAGTCATTTCCATCCTTTTAAGCCACACTTTAACCACATACCTGGGGTGTTACACCAGCAAAGTCCCTCTACCAACCTCCTAAATTTCATCAATTCGATGGACATGGTAACCCAAAGCAGCATGTCGCACACTTCGTGGAAACATGCAACAACGCTGGCACGAACGGAGATCTCTTAGTCAAACAATTTGTGCGCTCCTTGAAAGGAACCGCGTTTGACTGGTATACCAACCTTGCATCTTAGTCCATCGATAGTTGGGGCCAAATGGAGGAGGAGTTTTTAAATCGTTTCTACAGCACAAGTCGTGTCGTTAGCATGACAGAATTGACTAACACTAAACAATGGGGTGACGAGCCAGTTGTTGACTACATCAACCGTTGGCATGCTCTTTCTCTAATGTGCAAGGATCGTCTGTCAGAAACCTCTGCGGTCGACATGTGCGCTCGAGGAATGGATTGGAACATACTCTATGCCTTGCAAGTAAACAAGCCTAAGAATTTTCAAGACTTGGTGACACAAGCTCATGACATGGAGTTTACAATTGCCAACCATGGAAAACACTATAGCAATAGTGTATCCATAACTTCTTATGAAGACATGCCAAGAAGAGACCCTATGATTGAAGATGACTATTGTTTTTCTGACTCTGATGCACCAAAAATGTTGGACAAACTCCTTGAGAAGGGACTCATAAAACTCCCTGAGCCGAAGCGCCTTGAAGAAGTAGGAAAAGTGAGCAATCCTAAGTATTGCAAGTACCACAGGATTGTCAGCCACCCACTAGAGAAATGTAGAGCATTCAAAGAGCAAGTAATGCAGCTAGTGAAGGAAGAGAAAATCGCACTAGATGAAGAAGACACTGACGATTCTGACTAAATGCGACGTGCACAAAGAGAAAGGACACCCTAGGGGGCAAAGAGCAGTCACCTGAAAAAAATGGACTCAAGCAAAAAAAAAAAAAAAACTTTCAAGTGATCATCAAAGACTTCCAAGTCATCACCAACGACTCCCAAGTCAACCTAATCAAGAGACTCCCAAGTTGAAGCACAAGACTCACAAGCCTATCAAATGACCAAAGACTTCCAAGTCACCACCAACGACTCCCAAGTCAACCTAATCAAGAGACTCTCAAGTTATCTAAATCCTAGACTCTTTAAGTCATCAATGACCATAGTGTCAACGCCAATACATGCGCCACCATAATTATGGACGTCCCTCGTCTTGTTAGCGTCCATGATTGTTTCATCATCATTGTTGGCATACCACTTCAAGTCAAACCTCACAAGGTGCGGCTATAATAGTTGCGCCATGATCATGATGGTCGGTGACTACCAAGCGTCGCTCGATCAATCGCGTCCGAAATTTGTTAGTGGCACCCTTCATGTCAAGGCCAATAGTTGTGTTATGCCAGCAGTTGCATCTTGCGCACAATTGTTGGCGGCTTCGACATCATGAACACCAAAATTAGCACCACTTCAGCCATTAACATGATTGTTGGCTATTTTCTTTAGCAAGTCATCTTTTCAAGGGATAGCCAAAGTATTCAAGTCATGTTCATTCCTTAGCATCTACAGCTACAAGAAACATACATTGTACACCCTCGCAAACCCGCAAAAAAAAAAAAGAAAAGGGAGGGGGTCTTCAAAAAAAATATCCGACTCCTTACCTCAACAAGGACAAGCTCCTCTACACAAAAGCGAAGCTCGTAATCCTTGTCTTTGGTAGTGCCGGGGTCTTAAAAAAAAATTTTCCCGACTCCTTACTTCAACGAGGACAAGCTCCACGACGCAAAAGCGGAGCTCGTAATCCTTGTCTTTGGTAGTGCCGGAGTCTTAAAAAAATTTTCCCGACTCCTTACTTCAACGACGACAAGCTCCTCTACACAAAAGCGGAGCTCGTAATCCTTGTCTTTGGCAGTGCCGGGGTCTTAAAAAATTTGACCTGACTCCTTACCTCAACGAGGACAAGCTCCTCTACGCAAAAGCGGAGCTCGTAATCCTTGTCTTTGGTAGTACCAGGGTCTTAAAAAAAAATTTCCCAACTCCTTACTTCAACGAGGACAAGCTCCTCTACGCAAAAGCGGAGCTCGTAATCCTTGTCTTTGGTAATGCAGGGGTTTTAAAAAAAATTTCCCGACTCCTTACCTCAACAAGGACAAACTATTCCACGCAAAAGCGAAGCCCGTTATCCTTGTCTTTGGCAGTGTCGGGGTCTTAAAAAAAGAAAATTTCCCGACTCCTTACCTCAACAAGGACAAGCTCCTCGTGCAAAAGCGGAACCCGTTATCCTTGTCTTTGGTACTCGGTCTTCCAAAAGAATTTCCGACTCATCACTTCCAACAATGATAAACTCCTCACGCAAAAGCGGATCCCGTTACCCTTGTGTGTAGTGATTCATCGGTCTTGATACCTACAGAAAGATGGCAAAAAATAATAATAAAAAAAACAAAAAAAGAATTAAAAAAAGAATCATTGTACAAGTCAATTGTACAATGTCATTGTGGCCATCGATACAAAAGCAACAGGATGATAGTGTGGGTTAGTTACAACACGTTGGTTTTAATTTGAAGAAAAAAAAAAAGGCGAGAAAGATGATGAAATTGGGACTGCATGTCAAGCCAAGAGTTTGTAAACTTTGTACGTGAATAATTAAAATCAGAAACCAAGCTCTCCTCCAAAACCCAGAACCCATCAATGGAGTTATTCCAGCGAGCCAAGGTGGTCCGCCTCCGCAGCCAACACAACAAGTTCCTGACCGCCTTCGAGGACGAAGAATCCGTCAAGCAGACCCGGCACGGCTCCTCCTAGGCGGCACGGTGGGCGGTGAAGCCCGTCGACGGCAAGCCCAACACCATCCGCTTGAAGAATTGCCAGACATGGAAGTACCTCTTCGCCGGGGACGACCCCTTCCTGCTAGGAATGACCGGCCGAAAAGTCCTCCATGCGTCCCCTCGGACCCGATCCGACCCGTCCGTCGAATGGGAGCCCCTCAAGCAGGGGTCATGGGTCAGGCTCCGTACCCGCAGGGGAAACTTCCTCCGGGCGAACTCCGAGATCCCGCCATGGATGAACTCGGTGACCCATGATGTGCCGTCTAGATCGGCTGCGCAGGATTGGGTGCTCTGGATGGTCGATGTTCTTGAGGTGGATTATGAGGCTGAGTCGTTGGATGATGATCGGACGCAAGGGAATGTCGGACATGATCTGGATGCCATGTCCACGGTTTCGTCGTTTCATTCGGCGGGGAATGTGTATGTTAAGATGGAAAACGGTGGTCGTTTTGAGGAGGTTTCGGAAATAGGGTCGTCAGCTAAATCGGTGAATTCTGCGATGGAGGAGATTCCTGAACCAAGTCCGAGTGCAAGCCTCCAACCAGCTCGAATTTCATCCTCAATCAGCCAGCAGGGATGTCTAGCTAGCTCTATCTGTGGGTGGTGAAGGCTTTGACAATTTAGGGCTTGTCACCATGATTGCAATATGCTCTTTTAAAAACAAGTCTCAAGGCATCAATTTAGGGTTTGTCACCATGATTGCAATGGATATGAAAATGAAAATATCATATATTATTGAGCAATATTGTGGAGGAGAAAGGAAAGAGCAAATTTCCTTAGAGTGTGGATTAATATCCTCTTTTAATTAGGATTTGATCTGGCAATATATATGTTGACAAATATTGGCATAATTACATTGATTGATTCGTGTACCACAAAAATGGGTAGATTGTACACAAATAATTGTGTCATGTTTGCCATGAATAAATATTGTACAATAGTCTAAGTTTGGAAGTCGACATAATTTACATGTGGTACATCAAGTCAAATTCGCGACGCAACCCTCCAACGGCAAAATGATGGATTAAGTCAACGGTCAAGCTTAGAAGACAAAAAAAAAAAGTGTCGAGACGTCGATCGTGCTTAAAACACATGACAGTGTACACGACCTAGTCTCGAGGGGGTAATTTGTAGACACTAAAAAAATCAAAATAGTGTCAAAAGTTAACATAAATTAAGTTGATTATTTTGGTCAGTCCAAATTAATTAATTTAATTTATTTAAGTGAATTTGGCTCAAACTGACTATCAAGTCAAAGCTCGAACGACTGCCAAGTCAGAGTCAAATCGTCTATCAAATCAAGACTCAACCGACTACCAAGTCAAAGTCAAATGGACTGCCAAATCAACCCAAACCAAAGGTCCGAACAACGGCCCACAAAGACTACCAAGTCAAAGTCAAATGGACTGCCAAGTTATCCTAACCCTAAGGCCCGAACAACTGCCCACAAAGACTATCAAGTCATAAGCTCAAGAGAGAGATCAAGTCATTTCCCTATAAATAGGACTCTACCTCTTCTCATGAAGGGGATAGAAGAATAAAAACTCTCAAGAATACTCTCCCTAGAATTAAACAACAAACACTACATTATGTGTCGTTTGTTCTAGAGATTCAACACAAACTTGATCAAGATTCAAGCTACATCAACCCTCCTTCAAGAAGATGACAGAGATCGAATCAGAGGATTTTTTATTTGTTCATCTTGTAACAAATATTATAGAGATTGTACCCAAAGTCTTTGAAATCAATACAAATTATATTTATCCATTATTTTCTTGTCTTTATTTATTTTAGACTCGAAAATTTGTGGTTACACAGATTAAACTGTCTATTGTGAAATTACAGTTCTACATAACAATTACACTTGCTTCATAAGAGCAAGAAATCAGTGCACAAACACAACAAGAGGATACACAACTAGTGCCCAGTGTATTTTGGCTTCCGTTTCTCAGCAAATGCTGCGAGGCCTTCTAATCTGTCTTTTGTACTCAGGACATGCTCATAGCACTCTTCTTCTAACCTTAGAGCCGATACCATGTCCATGTCAAGCCCTTCGTTGATGGCTCGTTTTGCCATCCTCACTGCCATCGGACCCTATAGATATACATATAGAGCACAGTTTCAAACTTACTACGAGACCCATGAGACCAACAAAGAACACCGACAAGACGAATGAGAAGAAATGGGGCCTTTGCAGCATCCACGTTTCAAACACAAAGGATATTCATGTGAGAAGGCATGTTAGAGTATAAAACTGTCATTGGGCCTTCAACTATCAGCTTAAACTTTTGGTTGAGATAGTTCCACATAACTAGACCTGTCAATTCAATCAGTCGGACGGGTTTCGGGTAAATATGGGTCAGGTGTATTTCGGTTTCGGATCAACCCAACGGGTTATGATTGCGACCTTTTTCCGTTTTTTTCTTTTAAAAAATGGCATCTAAATACTACTTTTTGTACAATATACATAATAAAGTATGGTTATCTTCTAGTAACGATGGATTATTATAACTATTTTAACTTAAATTAGAGCAATAACAAATAAATGAGTTGCGCTTATAATTTAAATGTTTAATAGTTGAAGATTTCTATAAAAAGTCATAAATTCTAATAAAGTTGAACTTAAAAAATTGTTTTTCCGGGTCAAGCGGGCGGGTTAGGTTTGACCCGCTAATTTTCGGGTTTGGTGTATTTCGGGTTTAGTTAAAAAAAATCGTGTTCAAAACCCAGTAATTTCGTGCAGGCCTGGGTCGGGTTATTGGGTTCGGTTATAAATTGCCAGGCCTACACATAACTATTCTTTCATCGAAATTTAGAAACAATACGAGTTGAGATTTACTTAGGCACAGACTTTTACAACTCCCAATATGCGTCCCACTTATGTTTGTTAGGGAGATCCCAATGTGGGCCCCCCTTACACTAGGTCGGGAGATCCCAATATGGATCCTGCTTATATTGGGTTGGGGTGGGGAGATCTAGATGCATATAACTCCCAGTATGAGTCCCCCTATGCAGGGTTAGGGAGATCCCAATGCAGGTCCCCCTTAAACTAGGTTCGGGAGATCCAATATGGGTCCCGCTTACACTGGGTTAGGGTAGGGAGATTTAGATTTATACAACTCCCACTGTGGGTCCCCCTACGTTGGGTTAGGGAGATCCCAACGTGGGTTCCCTTTACACTATAGGGTTTAGGAGATACAATGTATATAGCAACTGCCAATGTGGGTCCTGCTTGCGCTGAGTTGGGGAGATCCCAAATTCAACAGTTGTACCTTCACAAACATCACTAAAAGCGGAGAGGTAGTTAGTTAATGAGAGCGACACAAGGATCAGTTCATCACTTCCACCTCACCTCAGATTGTTTCATTGTTTTGGTAGAAATTGGATGTGGTTATCTAGTTGGGGAAAGTTTGCCTATCTATTTAGTATGAACCGGACACATAACTCAACCCCGGCAAGAAATTCGAGCTGAACATTATAGCAAGAAGACCATTAAACACATATAAAGGCAAATACTAACCTTGTCAACTATTTCTCTTGCGATGTCTAGAGCCTTGGAATATGCCAAACCAGGAGGCACACAATGGTTGGCAAGACCTACATCAAAACCCATGTTTAGTTGGTTGTATCAAACATCAACTAATAAATCCACTCGACATACGGTAAGTAACTCTTAAGAGTTGAGAGCCAGTATACCCATTGAAAATGCATCTGTGCCAGAAATTTTACGACCAGTAAATATAAGTTCTTTTGCTTTAGACTTTCCCACTAATCTTGGAAGCCGCTGGGTCCCACCAGCCCTGCAAGATGACCACAGTTTTGCGTAGATGAATCACACTGCCAGGAAATTCAATTACCCATATCCAATACCCCAAAATCCTACCACCAGGGGTTTAGGGTTTAGCATAGAGGGGTCTAATGTAGTAGTTTTACCCCAAAATTTTGCAATTCATAGAGACTGATTCCAATTGACACGGGAAATTTCAATAACTTTGTTCAAAACCACAAACCATATACAGTTTGCTTGCTAGAAAATTTATTTTCTAAGCACATACCCAGGAATTATAGCAAGCCCCGTCTCTGGCAATCCCAATACAGCATTCTCCCCTAATCAAGCAAAAAGCACCATATGTAAGGTTTCACAGCAACATAACAGAACTAGGTACAAAAATGTCACCGTAATTAATTTACCACATATCCGGAGATCACATGATAAGGCCATTTCCAGTCCACCACCGAGGGCTGCGCCTTCAATGACAGCAATAGTTGGAATATGAAGTTCCTAAATAAATTGAATAGAAGAAATTCCATGTAATTGTCACGCTTGATCAACTGCCGTTTTATGAATGAATACTAGAATAAATGATTGAAATGAAGCAAGCTTCGTTTTGGCAAATGCAAGTCATGAACTTTCTTAAACTGTCTTGATAATATACAACCAAATGCATGTTTCCTGTTGACGTTTAGCCATTTATCAAGGGCTAGATACATAATACCCCAAAGAACTGTGTCAACTATTTTATTTCAAAAGTTGGTCCTGTTAGATATTGCACCAAGAGTCAATCAAGAGGTACAAGGATCACCTAAGGACACTGTACTGATGCTTAAGCTAATGTATCCACTCAGCTCGAGAAACCAACATAAAATATGGGGTAAAATCTGACAAAACAAGTATATGTTGAAAAGGGACAATCCAGAGTTCAAGTCATTTGACACTTGTTCCCCTGAAGCAAGATCTCAAGTTCAAGTCTTATGAATGGAGAAAGTTTGTGACGGAATGGCTCTACCCCATTATAGACCAGCAGTTAGTTCGACCTCTGGCAACAAAGGTAAAGGACCACGGGAAAAAAAAGAGGACAAACCTCTAAAACTGTAAATGTGGATCGCAGCTCATTTACGTAGGACCGGACCTCTGCTGGTGACATTGCTCTTCTTTCCTGCACATTCGTAGCGCAGGACTTTTAAGTCATGGATAATTAGCTAGAAGATACCATCAAAAGAGAAGCTCCACAAACAAAACAGCTCTGGTGGTTCGTATGTAAATTTTTGTTCTTTTATTTTTTGCCAGCAATTCGTCTTGTTAGAGTATAAAACCATTGTTGAGCCTTCAACAATCAACTTCAGGTTTTGGTTGTGATGGTTCCACATGGTATAAGAGCCACACTGAGTGTGAGGTCTCAAGGTCATATCTCGGCAGCCCCCATGTTTATTTGCCCAAAGTTAAAGGGGTCTTTATGCTTCTAAGCCCAAAGGGTATTCATATTTGGGGTTGGGGGGGATGTTCGAGCATTAAAGTATAAAATCATTATTGGACCTGTTAACATCAGCTCAAATTTTTGATTGAGATGTTCCATACGTCTATCAATGGAAGGTCACAATGCATGCATACATCTTATAATTAGACCTGGCAATTTCTGACCCGACCCGATAACCCGACCCGAACCCGCCCGAAATTTCTGGGTTTTGAACACGATTTTTTCAACTAAACCCAAAGTATACCGAACCCGAAAATTAGCGGGTCAAACCCGACCCGCCCGTTTGACCCGAAAATTTAACTTTTTGAGTTGAACTTTATTAAAATTTGTGACTTTGCATTCAGATTTTTAACTATTAAACTATAAGCGCAACTTATTTATTCGTTATTTATCTAATTTAAGTTAAAATAGTTACAATAATCTATCGTTGTTAGAAGATAATCATATTTTATTATGTATATTGTACAAAAAGTAGTATTTAGAGGCCATTTTTTAAAAAGAAAAAGCGAAAAATGTCGCAATCATAACCCGTTGGGTTGACCCGAAACCGAAATACACCGCCCGTATTTTCCCGAACCCGAAATACACCCGACCCGTATTTACCCGAACCCGATATACGACCGACCCGAAACCGCCCGCCCGACCGAATTGACAGGTCTACTTATAATATTCACAACAACAACAAATCCCAGTGTGACCTCACTAATGTAAGGTCCGGGGGATCTAGTTGTAATCGCTAGTCTTCCCCCACACATAGGAATGCACAAAAAGGATGATCTCAACAGACCCAAAAACACCTTTTGAAAACCAAACACAAAAGCATTTCAAAAACCAATTAGAAAACTGCTTGGGACATCTTATGATGATAACAGTACCTTCAAATCTGCACCAGCACAGAAAACCTTTGGCACTGAGCTATTTATCATCATGACCTTGGCAGAGAGGTCTGTAGATAAGATTTCGAAACTATGCTGCAAGCCTCTTAGCATATCCTTTCCAATAGCATTTTTGGCACTTGGTCTATCTAAGTTAAGCTCAACAATCCCTACAAACAGAAAATTCAAGAAGCAATCATCTATTAAAACCTGATGCTAAACAAATATTAAACACACACTTGTCATAATCTCTCTCTGTTTTCCTCATGTTACTTTCTCCCATTCCTTGATTCAATGTTTGAGTTAATAAAAAAATCAGAAAACACTGCCCACCAGTATTGACTGACAAAACTTTCAGTTAGAAAAGCTCAAGCAAACTAGTGTCTCCTAAGAGAATTATAACCAGCCAAAATTACCATCATTTAACCATGCATGAATTTAGTATAGGGTGTGTTTGGTGGGGAGGAAAATCATCTTCAAGAAAATGATTTCCCATTTTCATGTGTTTGGCAGCCAAAAAGCAGGGAAAATCATTTTTGGTGAAAATCATTCTCCCCCTCCCTTTCTAAACTATTTTCTCAAGTCCAACCTAAGAAAATCTAATCTCCAGGTCCAAGTTACCGCTCGCTGCCCAAGTTACTCGCTTTCATTCCTATCTCTACTAGAAACAGTTCATTTCTCATCCAGCTATTTCTATCTCATCGGGCTTCTCTTTCGCTCTCTTCCTTTTTCTCTCTCATCCAACCCAAGAGAAGTATCCAATACCTACCAAACAAGTGAAAATATGACTTGAAAACTAATTTTCCTGGAAAACCATTTTTCAATGAAAACCATTTTCTTGAAAAATGATTATCACTTACAACAGACACGCCCATAATGTAAAGCAAAAATTCCCAGTAACCGGTATCAAACAGAGAACCTTGAAATTAGCAGAAGACCAACAAATTCCCAACAACAATCTCAGAAATAAACAGCTACTAATTCAACTATACTCCTACGAAAATGGCATACACTATCTACCACAAATAAGAAAACAAAAACAAACCCCAATTTATGCCGCTTACGAGTTGCACAATCAAATTAAAGTATCCAACAATTGAACATCCCAATTTCTCTCCGAAATCAACAAAATCCAGCAGCTCATAAAACCCTAACAAAACGAGAAATAATTACCGGAATCGGCCTCGGAGAGTCGCCGGAGTTTGACGGAATCGGAGAGGGGCTCTAGAATGAGACTCCGGCGAGTCAGAAACTGCCATTGACGACTGAAATCGGAGGGTTTTGAGATTCGCCGGCTTTGATGGCCGATTGATCGGACGATCGCCGGGAAACCTACCATTGCAGTAATCAAATCAAATTCGGTTTGTGAAATCAAATTAAGGTTAAAATTTGAGAGGGAATTTGATCAACTTATGTAATTGGATTGATACTGACACACTCGTGACTCAGTCTCTTAGTCTAGTACTCCTACTAATTTTTATTTTTATTGATTTTATTATCCATTGTTTTGTCTATTTCCCCATATTTTTGTTGACAAGATTTGACCAAGAGGTTGACTTAGGCCCTGTTCTTTTATGTGTTTGATTGGCTGCGGTCTTACAATGCATCACAATTTATTCTACCACTCTGCCACAATCTATTCTATTTTTCTAATTTTATCTCACTTTTTCAAATTATAATTTCACATTTTTCAATACATTTACAATTATTAAAATTAAAACTCACCACAACTTTCCACAACCCAGCATAATCCAACACAACTTTATCAAACCCACCACTATTCTACCACACCGCAGCCAGTCGTATAAAAAACAGGACCTGAAGTGTCTTGATCTAGTAAAAAGGAACTTCGAGGTTGACCCCATCTGTCAAGTCTATGGAGATGGCTATGAAATACTCGACCATGCATTTGCTGAATGCCACCAAGCATCCATGGTTTGGAAACTTAGCCCAATGAGGTTGGTCACAGTGAGTAGACAAACAAGAGATGTGGGAGGATGGCTCATGGGTGTGATGAAGGAAATTGACGAGGGGGAGCGAGGGACTATCATTACAATGGCATGGGATTTATGGAAGGCAACGGGAGGAGTGCGAGACTACATCATGACCGGAGTTGGACTCCGCCAAAGATAGGATGGTGGAAGGTGAATGTAGGGGAGAAGGAGGGCTCGGAGTGGTGGTCTGTGACTACATCATGACCGCAGTTGGACTCCGCCAAAGATAGGATGGTGGAAGGTGATTGTAGGGGAGAAGGAGGGCTCGGAGTGGTGGTTTGTGATGCGAAAGGATAGTGCGGTGAAAACAAAATACCTGCAATATGGCATGGAAGTCAATGAACTAGAAGTGGAAGCGGTAAAATGCGGGCTACAGTTGTGCTGTGATATGAGACCTCAACAAGTAATTTTTGTGACTGATTGTCAGGAAGTCTCAATTGAGCTATCCCGAAGACAGGAGGCCAGGACACACTCTGGTCTCATCATGAAGCAGTGCGTACAACTGGCATATAGCATCCCCTACAATTTATTAGGTGTTTCTGGAGCATGTGCTCCAAATTTTGCAATTGTTCATCCGTATGTATTAGATTGTTCACTCTGATTATTATGATTGTTCACTCTGATTCACATGATTGTTCACTCGCAAATATTTGGAGCACATGCTCCAGGTGCATCTAATATATATTGAGCATCTCCCCAGGTCTCATTCAAATGGATCGGCAGACAAGGAAACACATTGGCACATACAACAGCGAAATTAGTCCTAGAGTCGAGAGTTTCTTCTTGCTGGTTCACAAATTTTCCCATTGTTTTACAAATGGGTGTTATAGCTGATAGTCTCTAAAAAAAAAACTTCCTCCATTCTATATTAATTGTCATAATTTTGATTTTCACAGTCTTATTTAATATGTTATTAACAATTGTAATAGTATACTTTTATGATAATAATTTTCAATACGAATCTAATGGTGATAATTTTATATAGTAACTCATTGTATATATTGAGAAATTAATGATGAAAATCTTTGATTGACTGCACAATTTTCGAAGACGACAATTAATATGGCACGGAAGGAGTACATAACTTGTTCAAATCATTTTCTTCATAAGTTGTCCCTAAGAGTAAAGACCATCTTTAATTGTTGACCCAAAGTGTGTTTATGATACTCCCTCCGTCCCTTTTTGAATATCAAATTAACTACTTTTATAAGACCTATGAGTGTTGGAAATAGAGTGAAAAAATTATGTATGGACAAATATACCCTTTATTAAAAGAGAAGAATAAAGGAGAATTTTAAAAGGTAAAATAAAAATTTTATTCATTAATTAGGGGTAATATAGGTATTTTAATTATTGAAAATGTAAAATTGACAAATAAAAAGGGACAATGTAGTTAAAAAATTGATACTCATTAAGGGATGGAGGAAGTAGAATTTTCTTCTCCCCATCTAAATTTAACGCTTTATTAATTTATGATATATTTATAGGTTTAATCATGAATCATTTAACACTTCGTACATATATATACACACCCACGCCTACAATTTATAAAGAAAAATTGGATTCTAATAATACGATTTTTTTGTCATATAAGACTTAATAATACCAACTTTTGATTTGGTGATTAATAATACGAACTTTGACCCCCCAATAGTACGCCACCGAGTTAAGTTAAACTTTAACTTGGTGGCGGCGGAGGCACACGCCTGGTTGTTTTGACTTTGCCACGTCATCCATGTTGACTTAAAAAATAATACAAACTTTTACCTATGTTGCTTTGAATAAAACAAATTTTTTTTCTCTCTAAAAAATCTCAGATCCCATTTTTACTTCTTCATTTTCTTCAATCCTCCCCCTCCCAATTCTCATAAAACCCCAAAAAACCAGAACCCTAATTTCTTCTTCCCATCCCTCCTTGAGCCTAATTTCCAACTTCAATTCCAATCACACCTAGATTTCGATTTCCAAATGTCATTTTCAGACCTCCCATTCACATCTCATTCACAACATAGGTAAAATCGAAATCTGGGTTTAATTTTTAATAAAAATATAAATTAAATTAGCAAAAGTAGACTGTGGTGGGTTGTGGTAAATTGTGGTGGATTGAGGTGGTTGTGATGAAATATGAAAAATTACGGTGCGGTGTGGCACCGCAGCCTGCCAACCGCATAAAAGAACAGGATCTGAGTCTTAGCTATCCAAGATAACAAAGATATCAAACTTCCCATTCAACTATATTAAGTCATCCAAGGTGAAATTCATATTTGATGGACAATTCAAAATATTAGTCGAGGTATCGTACTTTTACAAAAACAAAGCACCCACCTTACATATACAAATATTTGCTGAGAACGTAACAAAGTAACAAACCAGCTAACGAACTTTGAACATTCAATCACAGAGTCCTTTATTTCTGATATATGTTTTTCTCATGTTCTAAAATTTATTGTAGCCGAGATGTAGTTAGACGTGCCCTTGAAAGAAAAAAACGCCTTACACTGACTGTATCGATTATTTACTTGCATATATATATATATATATATATATATATATATATATATATATATATATATATATATAAGAAAAACAGATAATATCTAGTCTTAACTATGAAACCCTTGGTGTCTTTGTGAGGGCTTCAAACATCTCATCCCTATCAAAGGGAGACGAGGATCAAACCCATAGACATGAGATGATGGCCAACAATTTCCAAATGCCTTTGCCTCAAATTTTGGTCTTACTTTGAGGACTCTCCATGAATACATACTCCACCATATGGTAAACCAAAACTAGTTTAGATTCATATAAGCAATTAACAACATTCTAACATTAGGAACGAAATACATGATAATATATGGTCTTTAGATCATTTGTAAAAGTATAGTTTGCAGATTCATATGCTGAAAAGAACATGCGCATAACATTGGAATGAGCACAAAAAAATACTAGTAGTTATTTTCAATATGTTGCTTGATATATGACAATTGATCATAGAGGAGCCCTTAGAAGAGGTGACAATGTGGGCAAAATTCATGGTATGTGACTATGTGTACATGCATAGATCTAGATCTCCATAGATCCCACATTGACAAAACTCACAAGGTTTTTCGGTTGATGTTACCATAGACAGTTCACTGAGGCGAAACCAAACCAGTAAGACTAATAGTAAAGCGATCGAAATTTCAGAATTATACGAAAAAGAAGGACCAATTTGATTAAACTATTACTGACACAAACATCCATTCATGGTAAACCATGTTCAATGACCTTACACATGAGAAAAACACACCGAAACCCAAACAACAAACAAACAGATAACAAAGACACCCGACAAACATGCCACTCAGACAGTGAAACAGCCAAAAACAACAAACATGACAAACAGAATCTAAGGATTTAACCCAAGATTTCTGATCTATACTTCCCTACATTGGTGTCATTAGTTGTTGATAAATGTACCGAACAACAACACCGGCCTCTCCACCCTTCCAAAATGCTGAACAGCCCTCAGACAAGCGGCTTCTGACAAGAAATTTGCATAGGTCCAGTCGTAGCTCCCTATTTTAACCATTGATATGATGGTTTCGAGGGGATACAACTCTTGAAACATGATCTCGTCGTAACGTCTAGTTTCAAGGGGAAAGTTGAGGGAGCTGTACCTATGGAGCTTCAGATTCACCCTGTCATAGGCATTGGCCGCTTCTACGGAGGTCTCGTACGTACCAAGCCAAATTCGTCTCCTGTTGACATTGATTGTAGCTCCCCATTTCCCCCCCTTTAGTTGAGTCACTCCTCGGTATCTATGGTTAAGGTGATCCATTACAACTCGATTGAGAGGATTCAGGGGGGAGGGGAAATGAGGCGGCGGGAGTTCAAAAAAAAGAGAGGTAGAAACCTAGAACAGGGTTTTTAGAATGAGTATGAGAGGACTTCAGAGGACTTCGTTTTATAGCCGAGGGACGTGAGATATGATTAAGGACTATTTAGGTAAGAAACCCGGTCATTGGCCTTTCTAGGGAAGTTTTCCGAGGGCCTAAAATCTCAAACTGCACGATCCTACACGAGAGACATGATTTTCTGATAATGGAGATTTCTAACCATATCGAGCTAGTTGGCCGTTATCATGACTTCAACAAGTGATATTAAAATGATTAGGGTTCAACAGAATTTAAAAAGATATTTTGAATATAACTAAGATTATAATTTTACTCCAACCCATACCATTTCTTGACTATAGCTCAACTCCCACATGATTTAGTGACAATGGATTTTTAGCCATATAGAGCTGTTTGGGCCATTTAAAGACTTGAACAAATGATATTAACATGATTCAGGTTCAACAAAATTTAAACAGATCTGCTGAATGTGACTAAAGATTATAACTCAACTCCAACTGATCAATCCTAGAAGTAGGACATGATTTGGGTTCAACAGAATTTAAATAGATCTTTTAAATGTGATTAAAGATTATACTTTAATCCACTCCATACTCTCTCTTGACTATAGCTTAACTCCCACTGATCAATCCTAGACATGGGATGCGATTTATCTTGTAGATTTTTAGCCATATAGAGCTATTTGGGCCGTTTCAAGACCTCAACAAGTGATATTAATATGATTTGGGTTCAACTGAATTTAAACAGATATTTTAAATCTGACCAAAGATTGTAATTTTACTCCATTACATACTGTTTCATAATCTATTGATATTCAAAAGGATGATCTTAACAATAGCATTCACTAGTGTCAACTGAAATCTCATGGCATCCAAATATCTAGCAATTTGACCCACATATGTTCACCTAAGCCAGTCAGTACAAATATAATTTTCACCAAGAACACTAGGAATAACTGATCAAGCTAAGAGAAGTAAAATCACAACGTTTCCAATGAATTTCAAAAGCAATCAAATGAACAACGAAACTAACCTGTAATCCAAAAACAAGCTGCGTGAATCATCCGAGAATGTTGTTATCTAATTTATCTTTTCTTCTTGTTCCAACTCCAACAATTGAATGAGATTGGCGACAGAAGTGATAGCCTGAAAAGTACAAAAAGATGAAGAAAACCAAACATAACTATGTCCTATGGGACCGATCACTTAGTAACATAGCAATGTGGAGCAACTCATATAAAAAGCTAGGTGTTCTTGATAGATTATGAAACAGAAATCAGAACATTGGTAAATTAGAGTGTTCAACAATATAACTGGCAAAGTATTTTGGGCACTATAAGCATGACAAAGAAAATCTAATCAATTTCATTCTATGGTACAAAAGAAATATCAACTTACCATCCAACCCGCGGCCCAACTTTACCAGCTCTTGCAAGTAGTATCGTTAGCTGAATACCAATTCTTGACAAAACAAATCAAAACATTCGAACTTGGAAATTCATATTTCAGACTGATTGTCTCAAACGTTCCCCTTGATGATTGATGATCAGGACAACATTTTCAAGGTCAAAAAGGAAGACCAGGGGTACAAATAAGCAGCTACTAAGAACCGTACATGTACTCATTCATGTCATCACAACTAACATCGGGACAAAAACCTACATCAAAGTCACAATTTCAGTATTTTCATACCTAAAAACTTCAGCATCGACCTGTGTAGGTTCCAAGGAACACAATCATGTCAAATGCCAAACTGCAAACCTCATTGAATCAAGCATAACAAGTGATAAAAAGGCACAACCGAAAATAAGAAGCTACTAATAAGAACCATACCATGTACTCATTCATTTTTCACACCCAAATGGTCACAATTTCAGTGCTTTGTTATCTACAAACTTCAGCATCAACCTTGGTAAGGTCCTACATACACTTCAATGTCAAATGCCAAACTGTAAACCTCCGTGAATCAACCATAACAAGCGACCACCGAAATAAGCAACTACTAAGGACCATACCATGTACTCCATTTTTCAAACCCAAAAAGTCACAATTTCAGTGTTTTCATACCTACAAACTTCAACATCAACCTTGGTAAGTTCCTACATACATTTCTATGTCAAATGCAAACTGTATACCTCCTTGAATCAACCATAACAAGTGACCAAAACCCACAAACAACAAACAACACGCTCCTTCAAACAAACCATAACCTCATAATCGACCCGACCTACAATTCTTCCAAGGTACCTTAGACTGTCCTGGGCAGCGCGTCAAATGAAACTCAAAAATCATGTTCCCCTGTGGCCCCTTCTTGTTCTTACAACCCTCCACAACATACAACCCATCATACACATACACAATCTTACTCGAGCGAGAAACTTCCAACTTCAAACCTCGAACCACCCTAACAACCTTCTTCTCCTTCATGCTGTTCACCAATGCCCGGTTCCCCCCTTTGAGAACCTGATCCGGGGGCAACTTATTTCCGACTTCACTCCTAGGAAGAGTCCCTCCTTCTCCAACATACACCAACACATTTGGATCATTCATCTGATCAAAATGACCCTCATTCGCAACAACACAAGTAGCCAACTTCCCCCCACCAAACTCCATCGAATCAATCCCACCTTGCAAAAGCCTATGCAACCCAACAATCAAAAGCTCAAACCTGTATTGAAACCTATCCCCCACTTCAACCCCGGGAATACGACCAATCATGGATGCATTTTGGTTCACAATCTTGCCCTCCTTTTTCAACTCGGCATAGGCCTTCACATCAACCCTCTTCACACCTTTCTGAGTCCTTGAAATTACAGCACATCGTTCTCTGAACAACCTCAACATCTCTAGAACCTTCTCTCTCTGGGTTCTCTCCTCCGACCCCACGACCTCTATGTCCTTCTCCAACAAGGGCATGTTTGGCACCATTGTAGGGGGTTTAGCACACAATGAACCCATCTCTTTACCCTTCTCCATCAAGGGTCTTTTTGGCACTATTTTAGGGGTTTTAGCACTCAGACCATACACACCCGTGACTTTCTTGGGGGTTTGTTGTTCCTGTTGTTGTTTAGGGGTTTTAGCACCCAATAGTCCTACTTCTTCAACTTTCTCTAACAAGAGCATATTTGTCACCACTTCGAGGATTTTAGCACCCAATGGCCCCATCTCTTTACCCTTCTCCAAATGGGGCATTTCAGTCACCATTTCAGGGGTTTTAGAAGTTTCAGCACCCAATGATATCATCTCTTTACTCTTCTCTTGGGGGGCATTTTCGGCAGCCAACTGACCCTCACCATATTGGGGGTTATTTTCCATTATCTTGGGCTTTTTAGGGTTCTTGACAGCCATTTTAGCACCAAATGAGGGATAACTTCTCACAGCAGAAACAGGGCGCCTCCAATGAGAAGAACTACAACCACTAACCCTAGAATTTCTCTCAACGAAGCAAAATTCTGTGTTATGGGGGGAGCTCGGACCACACCCAAATGGAAATTCCCGAGAAAATCGATGAACAGACGTCGACCCAGAAGAATTGGGGCCGCACCCAGGTGGATAATCACGATGAGCAAAAACCCTAACAATTCTAGCACCACTACTAGGGTTTTCGGAACCCATTTTAGAGAGTTTTCAGAAGTGATCAAAGTGGTGGGAAGGAAACAGGGGAAATTCGAAGAAGGTGTTTCTGTTTCCGTTCCGAAGGAAGCAAAGAGGAGGTTCTTTGAGAGCAACAATTGCGGAATTTCAAGGGTATGCGAAGATTTCTTAGCGGGAAAATGAAAATGGAAAAAAAAAAGGGAGTTGTGAGTTGTCAGAGTAGGAGCAAGAAGTTACAGAGGCTGATTGATGATGGTGGTGGGAAATGCTGCGAAATTGAGACAACCAATCAAGGAGGGAGACATAACATTCGTTTAAAGATTAAAAAATACTACAAAGTCATTACAGTGCCTTGGTCCCAAAATATTTATTCTTTGACCAAATTTTAATTGTTAATTATTCACAAATTATAATGAGTTATAATATAAAAAGTGTCGTCATTGTCATTTTTAGTAAATTATCTTTTTGATGGGGATAATTTTATATGTTAACTTATTATAATTTATGAATAATTAACAGTCAAAATTTAGTCGAAAGACAAACATTTTGAGACGGAGGTAGTACTTTATTTTATTTTATTGTCTCGGAAAAAATTGGGGTCCCGTTTAAATTTTAGTCTAACAAATTTGGTCAATGTTAAAATACATATGATGAATTAATGTCTGAACATAGGGGTGGGTGCGGATCGGATAACCAATCCGAACATAAAAATGAATCGGATAACCAGATATTCAGATAGTCAATATCCCGATCCGTAAATTACGGATAACAGGATTTTTGGTTAATCAGGATTGTCTGATTTGTATCTGATCCAAAGGTCATGGTTAACTGGACTTTTGGATCGGATAACGGATTATCCATGGGGCACGACATTAAACACAAACACAAACACAATGACACGGACTGTTGGTGACACCTGGCGGACAGCTGGTTTAGGAGCCTACGAAAAAAATTCGGATTCTCGGTTATCCGAAAAATTTATTTTCCGATCTGTATTCGATCCGTGATTTAGAAAATAACGGATCAGATATCCACCCCAAAAAAATAAAAAACTATCCGCTAATTATCCATTTTTATGGATCGGATCTCATATTACGGATATTGTGCCCACCCCTATTTGGATGTGGATTTTTCTTTAGGTTGGACAATTTAGATAAAACTGGGTATGGTTGAAATCGGGTTCGAGCAATAAAAAAAGAAATATTGTGTCTGAATATTCGATCAATTCAGACAATGTCAAAATTTGGGTATGGGCCAATCTGGATTCTTTTTAAGCCAAACAAAATTTTGTCAGCACTGCGTAGATCATTTGAAACGATTGCAAAGAATCATACTAGTATTTACTCTTTCAACTTTTATATTCTATCTTAAGATAAAAACCTACGGCAGAAACTGTCGTTGTAGTATTCCCATATCCTATTACATTAAAACATCGACCTATGTAATCTAATATCCGTACTTACACAATTGTTCCAAGAAGTGTCAAATTAGCTATAAACCTCGAGTGCCTCGATAAAAATGCCACTAAACCTCCCATGGAGTTGAATATGATGCCAAAAGACAGAAAGAACACAAACATACAATCTTCTACACATAACCTTAAATCTTCAAGATTGACATGACCATATTTTCCCCATAATATATTGGACTACACATGATATCGCTTCAACGCAAACTCAAACACCATTTTCTCCCGTAACCCCCACTTTTTCTCACACTTTTTAACATTGTACCAGCCATCATACACATATACCACCTTCCTAAGTCAGAATAACCTTTCAATTTCTGATCCTTTATCACCCTAACATTCTCATAGTATACCCACCAAAGTGGAAGAAATAATGAGAGTAACGGTACCATTCACACCCTTGTAAATTGGGTGTTTCCCACATCAAAGTAGAATGGTAGTCGGAGTATCCATCAAATGAACCTAATTTTCAATTTTTCTTTATTATAATTTGTTTAATAATGTGATCTTCCTCTATTATTTGTATTTATGAAACTTTATTATTTTATTTTATATGAAAATAAAATTATTAAAATTTGAATTATTGTAAAAAGTTATTAAACTAATAAATATTAATTTAAAAATAATGAACAATATATTAATTAGTTCAAACAAATATAATTTTTTAAAATTTTGGCCAAGGGGCTTAGGTTATTGATTAAAAAAAGACAAATGTTCCCCACCAAGTCCCACATAAAATCCATCACCTGCCGGGTGATTGTTGTTGTCCCTCCCTCCCTCAACTTCACATGGGTGTGTTTGGAGAGAAGAAAAGGAATGAAATTAGATAACTTAGGTTTCTAATTCTTTGTTTTTTATGTTTGGTGAACCTATTTTGGAATGGAATTAAAATACCCAAGGGATTCCAATCCCCTCCAAATGGGTGGAATTAGGACCCTCCCATTTTTGGGGGGTTTCAAATTGAATCCTATGGAATTTCAACCTCTCCCCCTTCTCCATCCTCACCGCCACTACCATATCCTACCGGAAATTGCCCCTCCCCGACCCCGAGATGAAGTCGCCCCAGCAGCGCCGCCTGCCCTACCAGTCTGCCGCCGCGCTCCCCGCCAGCTTCCGTCTCTTCCCGCCGGCGTCGGGGGAGACTTTGGTGGAGAAGCTTCGGGGGATGGACATCGCTAGGGACCGAATATGGCTGGACGGGCTCGTACCCTTCCCGGCGATGGCGACACGTAAGGAAGACTGGACGGCGGCACAACGAATTTTGTCAAAAGTGGGATATATTCTGAATTTTGTCAAAAGTGGGATCCTGAAACTTGATTGAGTCTTTGTTTTTTTCCAGCAAAAATTTCTTCTATTTTTGTTTACGCCATGACTGACGTTTTGGAGGTTTTTCCACTATTGCCTTCAATTTGTTTTTTTTTATTATTATTGAAAGCCAAAAAACGCTAAAGAGACGACAACAGCACTGCGAAGTATAGCAGAAGGACAACAGCCAACAAGAAGCCATACAACCAAACCAAAGACAAACAACACAAATAAAATACAAAATTAACATTTTCATTCTCTTCGCCAATTCTTCAAAAGTCGCTTCTCAACAGCCACAGGGTCCCCACGAATGAAGCCCGAACCACAGTCAAACTTAGCCACTCTGCGCGTCATGTACGCCAGATGAGCCTGAGGACGCTCTGATGATTCAATTTGCAAGCTCGCAGAATTACCCTTCCTTATGACAAGTTCTTTAGAACGAGCTGTTTTAGATTGGACCCTACACGAAGCTCTACTTACCAACCTCCACTTTGAGTTCCACAATAAGTCCACATTCTTCTTTTGCCGGCTCTTGACTTTGAAAGCCTTAAGAAAAGAGTCATCCACATCAAGAGGTGAAGAACAAACAACCTCATCATCAGCTTTGTCGGTTGGGTCGCTAACAGTGCCTTCAATTTGTTTCTATTGCAATTATTGTTGTATTTTTCCACTATTGTCAGTGAATTGTTGTGCAATTGAATATTAATATATATTCGGTCTATTTTCCATTGAAATATGTTTTACAATACAAATAAAAATTAAAAAGTTGAAAAATATGTATTGTAATGATTAGTTATCAAAAATTGAAAAAATTAATCTATATAATATATAATGGAAAAGTTGGTAGGGCCCACAAAATACTGTAAGGAGATTAATTCTCGGAGAAAGAGCCAATCAGAGTGAAGATAATTAATTTTATGGAAAAAATACCTCACTCATATGCGCAAAATCGTTTCCCCCTCTCTATCTCCTCTCTCCGCTCTCCTCTTTCATCTCTCCTCTCTCTTTGTTTCACACTGGTAACTGCTTCCCCAACACATGCGTTTGTTTCTATCTCTTCCCCCCTCCTCTCATAGCCAAAAATCCGGAAACGACTCCCACGTTTCCCTGTTCTCTATCCAACCGACTCCCCATCTTCACCTATATATCTTCCTCAACCCAACTTCTACTTCCCTCTCTGTGTAGAAGTGGTCACCGTTGGGCAACAAGTAGCACCCAATGGTTCGTTTACATTCACATTAACAACTTCTACTTCCTTAACGTCACCACTGTAGGATGTCGGGTAAGATTCACACAGTAAAACCCTTTCTATCCTCCCTCAGCTCCTTCACATTCACAATAAGAAGTGGAGAATGGAGAGAATCGGCGCTGTGATATTGAAGCGATTTAGGAGGAGTTTTGTCGTTGTTGCTAGATCGTTCAAGATTAGTTGAGATTTTGGGGAGCACCGGATCAGAGTATTCACTTTTTTGGGGTTTTCGGATAGATTTTCTTTCTGTTTTGGTGTTTCCAATGTTCTTTTTTTGTGTTGATTTGAATGTTTGTAAAACAGAAAATTAAACCCCCCCCCCCCAAAAAAAAAGAGAGGACAAACTACAAGTTCCTACCACTTTTCTATCTCTCTGCTTTCTGTTTTGGTGTTTCCAGTGTTGTGTTTTGGTGGGACATCACAAGTACTTAGGTTAGTTGTAATGCGGTGTTTTGCTGGTGGAGGACACATAAATGGGTAAAATGGCATTTGGGTTGCAATCCAATATGTATTCCTGGTTAACAATACAAAAGTCTTCATTCTCTCTCTTCCCCTGTTTTTCACTTCCCAACGCCCAAATATATTATGTATGCAGATGCAGAACAATCAAATTGGCTGGAGCAAGGTGACTAACCATCAAGTCGGAGCACCTTAGGCTATGTATATTGGCATACTTGGGAGCAAAAGTATTGTGGACGACGAAGAGAGAGTTGGATATGCAAACCATTAATATGGACATCTCACATATTGTGGACGACGAAGAACGAGAAAACTTCGTGAAACTCCGAAAATTGGCATGGGAGCGATTATTCATAAACGAATAATGAAGCAGGGATGACTATTTTGTCCTTTTTATCCCGTTCCTTTCTTGTTCTTTAATTATGTATGGTGTTTGCATTGCTTGTAACCCTTTACTTCAATATGTTTTTAATTTTGTCCTTGTTGTTGTTTTTAATTAATTTCGGGATAATTAATGGAGAAGTGTGTTGTCAATTCATGGAGCATTGTGTTGTCAAATTTGTCTGAAAAAGATTCATACCTACCAAAAACTTGACATTAATGGAGCATTGTGTTGTCAATTCATGGAGCATTGTGTTGTCAAATCTGTCTGAAAATTATTCAAACCACCACAAACTTCACATTAATGGAGCATTGTGTTGTCAAATCTGTCTGAAAAAAAATTCATACCTACCAAAAACTTGACATTAATGGACCATTGTGTTGTCAATTCATGGAGCATTGTGTTGTCAAATCTGTCTGAAAATTATTGAAACCACCACAAATTTCACATTAATGGAGCATTGTGTTGTCAATTCATGGAACATTGTGTTGTCAAATCTGTCTGAAAAGGATTCAAACCACCACAAACTTGACATTAATGGAGCATTGTGTTGTCAATTCATGGAGCATTGAGTTGTTAATTCATCCTGAAATGCGATCAATTATACAGATTTATCACAATAATTTAGTCTTTCAAATAATTTCACCTAAAACTGCTCCCATTTGTATATATATACTAGAGTTAAACAATACATCTTGCACCAACCATAAACACTTTGAAAACACTTATTCAAAAACTAGACTAAAGCTAGTTACAACAAAATGTCTTACAATCCATTCGAAAGCCATCAAACGCCTTACAATCCATTTGATAATGATCACGATCGTGAGCTTGGTGCGACAATTGATGAGGCCATTGAAGAGGAGGCTGCCTCTGGTTTGACTTTCCAAAGGGGACTGTTGTTGGTGCAAGCGTATTATCCTAGCTGGAACCCGAGTAGTCCCCCAGCGTCAACTCCTACACGTCGACGCCGGAGATACATCCACCGTGACCATGAAGAAGCAAATAACCGCTTGTACATGGACTACTTCTCATCAAGTCCTGTGTACACTGATGAATTATTTCGGCGACGGTTCAAAATGCGCCGACACTTGTTCTTCCACATTGTCAACACCTTAAGGGAACGTTTCCAATACTTCACTCAAATGAGAGACGCGACTGGGAAACTAGGACCGTCCCCCCTTGAAAAATGCATCGTTGCTTTGCGGGCATTAGCTTACGGAGCATGCGCGGACTCATTGGACGAGTACTTTCGTATGGGGGCAAAGTCTATTCTTGAGTGCATCAACAAATTTTGTGAGGGTGTCCAACAATGTTTTGGGCCTGAATACTTGCGGAAACCAAACGAAGCGGATATGCTTCGTCTCCTACGCGTGGCCGAACAACGTGGTTTCCCAGGCATGCTTGGAAGTATTGATTGCATGCATTGGGTATGGGATAAATGTCCCGTTGCGTGGCAAGGTCAATACCAAGGTGGCTACCAAGGGACAACAACTGTGGTGCTAAAAGCAGTTGCGTCGTACGACACTTGGATATGGCATGCGTTCTTTAGCGCTGTTGGGTCGAACAATGACATAACTGTGCTTGCGCAGTCGCCATTGTTTGACGATTTACTCGAAGGTCGCTCACCGGAAGTTCAATTCACTGCTAGCAGTTGAACATTTTAATTATGGATATTACCTTACTGATGGTATTTATCCGTACAGGCCCACTCTAGTCAAATCCATATCAAAACCACAGTTGCCGAAACAGAAGTTATTTGCAACTCATCAAGAAGCAGCTAGAAAAGATGTTGAACGAGCTTTTGGGATCTTGAAGGCTCGATTCGCTATAGTTCGACGCCCAGCTCGGTTTTGGGAAGTCAAAACAATGAAAAAAGTTATGAGGGTGTGTGTCATACTTAGGGGTGGAAGAAAAGTCCGGAACCGGCACACCGAACCGGAAACCGGATAAAAAAAATCGGGAACGGGCAACACCGAACCGGTTTAAAAATCCGGTGCACCGCACTGGAAAAATCGGATACTAAACGGGGCGGTTCCGGTTTGGGATATTCACACCGCCGGGGAACCAACACTGCACCGTTAATATAATTAAATACATATATATATAAATTTTGGTTAAAAAAAATTCTACCCAAAAATTAATACAAAAATAATATAAATTAACTAGTTAAAAAAAATAAAGAACATTAGGTGTTAATGTGTTATTGGGTTGGGCTTATGGGCTAGTAAATTTGCCTCTCTGGCTCACACTCCTCACTGTCTCAGTGAGACACTGACCGTCGAGCAAGGGGAGGGGGAATTAGGTTTTAGTATTTCAAATTTTCATTTTCCAGTTTAGGGTTTAGGGTTCTCACTTTTTTTTTTGATTAAATAGAGATTTTTTTTTATTAAATAAAGATTTTTTGATGTTTGATAGAAATTTATGCGGTTCCGGTTCACCGATGAAACCGCATCGTTAAAGCCGGTGCACTGGATTTTAAAAATCGGGTGATTCGGTTCCGGTTCCGGTTTATGGTCTTCGCTCACCGTTTTATCTGGTGCACCACTTCAGCGCACCGAACCCGCACCGCACCGCACCGCACCGCACCGTTTCCACCCCTAATCATACTCCATAACATGATCGTCGTGAATGAGCGAGACACATTCAACTACAGCTTCGGCACACCACAATATGATATACCATTAGACGAAACAAAACTTACAACACCTACCATTGGTCGACCCAGAGTTTTCGAAGAATGGTTGAAAGAGAAACTTAAGACTACTTATAGAAAGGAAGGTCTGTGCCTCCAAAATGCGTTGGTTAATCAAATATGGAACCGTTACGGAGCTACGTATAATTAGAACTAATCAAACCATCTCTGCTATCCATAATTAAGTTGTATTAATTTTATTTATGTCGTACCCAGTATTTTATGTACTTTTTTTAAAAAGTATTTTCATGTATTGTTGTGTGTGTTTAATCCTAATTTTAATGTTGCATTTTTATTTTGTTTATTGTATTTTATATTAATCTTGACGTTTGTTGTATTTTATATTAATGTTAAGGTTTAATGTTTGAATACTAGCTTATTTATTTATAGAAAAAAATTCAATTTAATCATTTATAATAAAAAAAATCAATAAAAAATATTCTATTTATAAAGAACTTAATAAAAAAATATTATAAATAAATCAATAAAGAAAATATTTTATTTATATAAAAAAAATTATTGTAAAAAAAATTTCAAATTCCTAATTACATCTTAATATTTTATTTATAAAAAACAATTCAATTAAATCAATTATTGAAAATAATTATACTCTACAAGTGGGTCCCATAATACAATAAAATATTACTCCGTACCCCACTCATCCTTCACCTCATCCTCCAATTCCAAGGATACCATTACCAATAGCATACTCCAAAACCCATTAAAATAATATTATTTTCACTATTCATATCCCCTCTCATCCCTTAAATCCAAGTATGCCAATACACATAGCCTTATAACAATTCAATTTTTCTTAATGTTTTAATCCCTCTTTTATTATTATTTGTGAAAAAACAAAAAGAACTCAATTTTGTTGTACCTATAGTTATCATGATACCGACATAGCCAAGACCACAAACAAGCTTCATTATTGTTTAAGTTTAAAGTGTTAATTGTTTTTTTGAAGATAGTAATTAATTAATATCACATTGACAAAAATTATTTTAATTATTGTCGACTGTTGAGTAATTTATTTATTATCTGCGCTTCAAAATGTTTGTCCTTTAACAAAATTTTGATCGATTATTACTCATAAATTATAATGATTTACAATATAAAAATATCGCTATTGTAATTTTTAGAAAAATATATTTCTAATGGTGGTAATTTCATATTTTAACTCATTATAATTTATGAGTAACTAACGATAAAAATTTAGTTAAAAAACAAACATTTTGGGACGGAAGTAGTATATCATAATGACAATTTTTTTTTTCACCGGTAAGAAAGAGGACTAGGACACCCTTCTCTCAAGGGGGATACCAATCCTATCCTCGTACAAGATGCCATCTAGAATTCTATTATCATTCTGTTTCCAACTAGCCTCATCGGCAAAAATAAGCCCTTGTTTCGCCACCCAGTCAGCTGCGCGATTCGCTTCTCTGTACACATGCTTTATGCTTATTGCGGAGAGTCTTCTAAGGAGGGAGCTGATATCTTCGACAATCTTTTTGATGGCCCGGGGGGTCTCGCAGAAGCCATTAACAGCATCAATGACTACTTTGTTGTCTCCTTCAATGAGAATATTGCTGAGGCCTAAAGAGACTGCTTCAATCAGACTATTGCGAAGCGCGATGGCCTCCGCCATAACGACAGACACATTTCCCAGATTAAAGGATTTACAGGAGATTGGGGCTCCGGTCCAATCCCGAATAATAAATCCACCTGCTGCATTGGAGTAGGATTTAGCACTGTCGAAATTGATTTTGGTGAGGGTGATCGGAGGAGGGGACCAGGAAATCCAACTACAAGAGGGGTTGCTATTAAGCCTCAGTCGGGGGCGCACAAACTGACTTGAAACTTCATCGAGATTTTTCCTGTGGGTCCACTCAATCCAATTACATTTGGCTTGGATGAAAGTGGACTCAGCCCGCCGCAAGAGTTGTTTGAAGGTTAACTCATTTCTAGCTTTCCATAAACTCCAAAGGAGTGTTACCATGTTTGGCATATTTTTGGTGCCAAATTGAGTTTTGTATTGGGAGATAAAGTCTAGTAGGGACGAGTTAGCAGAGCTGGGATAATTGAAGATCCACCCAGAGCTAGTGGCAATTTCCCAAACCTGAAGACTATTTGGACAGACACAGAAAATGTGATTTTGATCTTTGGGGGCTGACTTACAGGCTGGGCATGTAGTATCGAGAACAATCCCCCGCTTGGCAAGAGCACATTTAGAAGGAAGGGCATTATGGCAGACAAGCCATATGAAAGTTTTTAGTTTGGGCTGGATGTCGATGTTCCAGATCCAGGCAAACGACCATGGGGTGGAGTCAGGAGCAACTTCATGGGCAAGCCAGGTGGCAGATTTGACTGAAAATTTTCCGGAACCGGTTAGCCCCCAACAGCACTCATCTCTGGTGGGAGAGTGAGGATTTGGGGTAGCTTTAATGAGATTAATGGATTGCAAGTTGACGATTGTGCTTAGTCTTTCCAGATCCCAGGTCCGATTCGGAGTAATAAACTCGGAGACCTTAAGATTTAGGTTAATCGAGTTAGGATCGACATTTTCATTGATGGAAAGAAGGTTTGTGCTAGAGCACCAATTATCCTTCCAAAAATTAATAGACTCACTGTTTCCAACAATCCAACGGAGGCCTTTTTTAAAGAGGTCCCTGTGCCTTAGGATAGTTTTCCAAGCCCAGGAGTCATTATGTTTAGCCTTTCTATCAAAAAAGCTGGATGAGGTGGGATATTTGGCTCTCATAAGATTGGCCCAAAGGCATGAGCCGTACAAATATTTCCAAATTAGTTTGCAAATAAAGGCTGAATTTGTAGCATCAGCTTTCCGGAGCCCCAGACCACCTAAATTTTTTGGCCGACAAATTTTGTCCCAGGAAATCATCGGAATACCTTTCCCGGTTGTCGGATCTTTCCAGCAAAAGTTTCGACTGGTAGCATCAATTTTATTGGTAATGGAGGAAGGAATTTTAAAGCATTGCATTATATGGGTGGGGAGAGATTCTAGATTGGATTGAATGAGAGCAACTCGACCAGCTTTGGAAACATGCCTGGTTTTCCAGTTCTGTAGTCTATTTTGAGATCGGGAAAGGAGGTCATTGAATGTAGGTCCAGAGGGCCTACCTTTAAAAAGGGGGCAACCAAGATATTTACCGAGGCTATCGCTACGAGGAATATTGAAGAAACCTGCTACATGAAGTTTTTCACTATTGCTAGTATTTTGAGATAAAATTAAAGTGGATTTATTAAAGTTAATAAGTTGTCCAGAAAGATAGCTAAATCTGTTGAGAATGTATTTAAGGTTTTGAATTGAGGCGGCATTAGTTCGGCAAAAAACAAGACTATCATCAGCAAAAAGAAGGCAAGGAATAGGTTGGTAGTTTGGGCTAATGTTAAGCCCAATACCAGAGTTAGGAATGGTAGAGTGTATTCTCAAGTTATAAGTTAGAACTTCCATACAAATTGCGAATAGGTAGGGGGAGAGAGGGTCCCCCTGTCTTAGGCCCCTAGAAGGCTTAAAAAAACCACAACTTTCCCCGTTGATACAGATAGAGTAAGTCACCGTGGTGATGCATTCCCGGATCCAAGAGATCCATTTAGGGTGGAAACCAAGTTCAGCCAGAGCTTTGAAGAAGAAGTCCCACTCAACTCTATCAAAAGCCTTTTCAAGGTCTAATTTAAGAGCAACCCAGCTCTTTTTTCCTTTTAAAGATTTAAACTTGTGAATGATTTCATGAGCGATGAGAATGTTATCATGGATTGAACGGTTAGGCATGAATGCCGTTTGGACAGGGTCGATTATTTTCTCCAAGATGGGTCGGAGCCTATTAGCAAGGATTTTAGAGATAATTTTGTAGAAACTGTTACAGAGGCTAATGGGGCAATAGTGAGCTGGGATAGACGGAAGATCCACTTTAGGAATAAGCGTGATTAAGGTATGGTTGAATTGCTTAAGGAGCTTAGCGTCCTGAAAGAAAGATTTGACCGCCAGACAAATATCTTTTTTGATAACAGGCCAATGGTTTTGGAAAAAAGCTATTCCAAACCCATCAGGGCCCGGAGCTTTGTACTTATTTTGTTGAAAAACTGCTTTTTCAATCTCATCATCAGTGACATCCCTAATGAGAGAGGAGTTGTCGGCATCAGAGAGCCGAGGGGATAAGTCAAGCCCTAGATTTCGTTGAGGATCAGAGTCGGATTTGAAACGTTTAGTAAAATTGTCAATGAAGATATTTTTAATATCATGGATATTGCTAGTCCAGCTACCAACTTTAACAATGTGATATATATATATATATATATATATATATATATATATATATATATATTTGTTTATATGCTTAGGCACTATTATTTTGTGCGCTGCGTTGCGGTAGATTGCGGTGGAAATAGTAAAAAGGTAATGATAATTTGCGGTAGGTTGCGCTGCGGTTAGTTGCGCTAACGCACAAAAGAACCGTGCCTTAGTTGTATAAAATCTCTTACTTTACAATTTATATTTATTGTTTTGTATTCATATTGTTTCCCTTCCGTCATATTTTTAGAAATTTTTGCCAATTATTTATTCATACTATTTTTATTTACATTTGTCCATCTAAACCGGAACCGTTCAGAAGAATGGGCCAAAAACAACTTATTATATTATTCCTTTTTCTATTTAGTAATATATTTATGTTCGATCTTTTAAATTTAGATTTACTTTTCTAATTTGACTTTTTTAGTTTGTATGTATATAACTTTCGCCATTCTCGCTCTGCTATACAATTAACTACCCATCAATATCGCTCTGCATCGCTCGGGTTTAAGACTAGCATGGGTTGAGGCCCAATTGACATATCCATCGCCCTTTCAAAAGTAACTAATTTAGTTCATTCCGTGCATCGCACGAGTTGAAACCTAGTTACAACTAATAAAAATGTAAAAAAAATTCATAATAATGTATCCCACAATATATGTAATAAGTCAAAAATAAAAATAGATTTGATTTCATTCCATAACTGCTCACCAAACGGTAGAAATAGTCTTTATTTTTTCACTGCTCAACTAGCTTGAAGGCTGACCTATGATATAATAATGTTTGACTGTGATTGTTTGCTCTCATCCAGAGGATGCTTTACTCGTCTTTATTTTTTAGTGAGTTTGACATTGTGACAGAGGATTTGAAGTAATTGTAGTTGGGTTCATGTGAAACGAGGTGATAACCAGATTGCTCATCACATGGTTAAGGTTAACCTTGTTGGGGAAGAACAAATTTAGTCATTAGCCTATACAAAAGCTTGCAATTTAAACCCTCCTCCCAAAAAAGAGAAAGTGTATCCAATGTAACAATTATCATAATGTTGTTTTCAAAAAAAAAAAAACAATTATCATAATGTTGTTGAACTTATTAAAAATGCTTATATGTCTGATGGAAAAAATGGATAAACTTACCATAAACCTCATAGTCAAATTAAGCCAAACTTTGTAATTCTTTCCCAAGCTACCTTGGGTTCTCCATGGCAACGCTTCAGCTCAAACTTAAAGATCAATTTGACCCGGTATTTTCGATAAAACTATGGAAAGAAATGATAAATTTGGATTGGGGTAAAATGGGTAAAGTTTGTGCTTTTACCCACCAAAGACCACATCCTTAAGCTCCTTTAACCGATTTCAGTAGGAACAGAGCTAGCAAAATATTGACCAACTTAAATATTTGAATTTGTCCGATTCGGAAAAAAATAAGATAAGGTGACAGATTTTCCCTCTCAATTTCGATATTGACTAATTTGAACAAGCCACTAAGTTTTCTATTGCTTGAACCTAGATGTAGGTCCATCTGAATTGTCCAACCTACTCTGACCCAGAAAAACTGGTTTCTCGTCCAAATTTCAGCATTCAACAAAGTAATTGTGCAAAGAAAGAAACTAGCCTGTAAACCCAAAACAGGCAGCCAGTCCCAGATATGGGGTGGGAATTGGGTGGGCATGGATGGGCACGGTCCATACCCACGTTTTACCCAAATATTATAAGACCCTACCCATGCCCTATCCATGCCTCTTAATACCCACATGGATATTACCCACATGGGTAATACCCACTTGGGCCATGGATATTCATAGGTATCCAACTATTCAACTAAATTCTTATTTTGTATTCTAACGTTTTGGATAATAAATTTATATTTGGAGCTCAAAATTCATACTTGAACTTATTTTAATCTATCATATCATATTATAAAGTTTCAATTTAAATCGTTAAAATTGAATTTTAATTTAAAGTTTCAGTTAGTTTTTGCGGCAAAAAATATCTATATATGTCGCGATAAATGTTATCGAATAAAAAGAATTAGAAGCTCAAAATTCATATTTGATCTTTTTTTAATAAAAATGTGGGACCCGGGAAAATCTCTGTGGTATCCCTCGCGGTAAACGGCGAGTCGAAAGGGGTGTCTTTTCTTTGAGAAGATTCGCTTGAATTTCCGTTCAAATAAATTAAACTCATGCAATTCTTTTTTATTTTATTAAAGTCTAAGAATTTTATTTATTCAGAAAGTGAACAAAAAATAAAAGAAAAACAAAAGGAAAAGAAAAAAAAGACAATAAACAGAGAGTCTCAGGACTGGGCTCAAGATGATTTACTGTAGCAATACCTGCAGGTATTGTGAGTCAGTGGCTCCGAAAAAAGGTCCCGGGTCTGGAAGTCAGATCCGAGGCACGGGACTGGCCGGAATACCGCCAGGTATTCCGTCTGTCCTAGCCTCGGGATCTGCTTCCGAGACAAAAAATAAAAATCTGAAAATAATTTTTTTTAAATAGCTTTCCGAAACAGAACATAAAATCTGAAAATAAAAGGAATAAAAAGAAAAGAAAAAAAAGAATAAGAAAAAAAGAAAGAAGAGTCGCCAATTAAATTTTGAACGAGAATTAATAAACTCAAAAGAAAAAAAGAGACTCCACAAACCACGAACCACGAGATTCGAATCCGGGGGTAAGGTTACGGATTTGGGAATAAAAATTCCTGAATCTGCCTGTTCAACGAACGAACTTTACTAAACGGATTAAATAAAAAGAAATAAATGCAGGAAATAAAAGAATTAGTGTAATTAGTGTTATTTAGTTACATACAAATGCAATAATAAAATGAGAAATAAATACAAGAAACAAAAGAATTAGCATAAACGTACCTTTATTCACAAGCAATCCATATTATTTAGGTCGAGTTTGGAATTAACTCAAGTTACAAGATAATATGAATAAAGAAAGGATAGAGGAAAAGAAAGAACCTAAAATGTCAATTAAGTGTATGCAAGATGAAAGAAATAAAGAGGGAGAAAAGAAGATGAAATCACCAAATGTCAATACGCCAGGGTGATTTTGGTGTAAAAATGAAGTGAAGATAGGTGGGGTTTTTATAGGAGAAATGGTGGTAGAAAATTAGGCTAAAATGAGGGGGGAAAGATGGCAGGAATACCGCCAAGTATTTAGGCCCAGCTGCGCGACGTTCATATCAGGGCACGCATTTCGAGGCGAGTTGAGGCGAGCCGGGTCGGGCAGAACCCGCCCAGCATACCTGGAGGCATGCATGCTATGCTTCCCGAGGTGGCCCCGCTTCCCGAGGTCAACACGCTTCCAGAGGCAACCCCGCCCGACCCGACAGAATACCTGCCGGTATGCTGGGCCTGGGAGAAGCCCAGTTGCACGCCTTTCGAGGTGGGCCCGCTTCCCGAGGTCAGCACACTTCCCGAGGCAACTCGACCCGACAGAGTACCTGCCTGTATGTTGGGCTTGTGAGAAGCCCAGTTGCACGCTTTTCAAGGTGAACACACTCCCCGAGGTGACCTGGGTCGGGCATAACCCACCAGAATACCTGCAGGTATGCCCATATACGGGTTGCAGTCCGGCTTTGGGCCACATGCCAAGCTTTACTTTTTTGGACTGTTTGGATTGGGCTTTTTTTTGGGGGGGTTTTCCTTCATTTCTTCATCTTTTTGCATTTCAAAATTCTTGGCACTTTCTTAAATTATTCTAAAATAAAAGAAACTCAAAATAAATTACAATATTTACAAAGCTAAATTGAATAACAAAATTCAGCGTCTACAGTTAGCCCCCACTTTGATCGAGTCCGAGTAGGACGCTGATCAAAGTAGTTTGAAGACGCTAAAAATGATATGCCCTAGAAGCGTAGTCTCGAGGCTGGATAACTCTGGGAAGCAAACGTCCTGTGTCGCATGTATGACTTGTAGCTGATTGACATTCGGAAACAATATCCTATGTCTTTGTTGACTGTCTACGCTTGGAAGCAACTGTCATGCGCCTAACCGTACTTTGGAACTTCTGTCATTTTATTATATACGCCCGATGACCGGTGAAACTGACATAGTACTGTTAATGCCCGACGTCCGGCTGAACTGACATCGTATTGTTAACGCCCGATGACCGGCGGAACTGACATCGTACTGTTAACGCCCGATGTCCGGTGGAACTGACATCGTATTATTAACGCCCGATGACCGGCGGAACTGACATCGTATTGTTAACGCCCGATGACCGGCGGAACTGACATCGTACTGTTAACGCTCGATGACCGGCATAATTGACATCGTATTGTTAACGCCCAATGACCGGCGGACTTGACATCGTATTGTTAATGCCCGATGACCGGCGGAACTGACATCGTACTGCTAACGCCCGATGACCGGCGGAACTGACATCGTACTATAATCGTCCGATGACCGGCTGAATTGACATCGTACTGTAAACGCCCGATGACCGGCTAAATTGACATCGTATTGTTAACGCCCGACGTCCAGCTGAATTAACATCGTACTATAAACGCCCGATGACCGGCTGAATTGACATCGTACTATAAACGCCCAATGACTGGCTGAATTGACATCGTACTGTAAGCGCCCGATGACCGGCTGAATTGACTGAATTGACACCGTACTATAAACGCCCGATGACCGGCTGAATTGACATCATACTATTAACCCCCGACGTCCGGTGGAATTGACATCGTTAGCCCCCAGTGTGCAAATCGGGGGTGGCGATCAAAAATGCGTATCCAACTTCAAATTATTTTCTGAGTATATGAATATTCATAATTCTCTTGCAAATGAAGTTTGTTATGAGCTTGTTGCTTCTTCCTTTACATTTTTACATCTTCTAAGTATATAAATATTGAATCTCCATATTTCTTTTGAAAATTTTAACATAACTTTTGACGCACCGCATTTTCTTGAGGATTTATTTTTCGTTCATAGTGTCATCCTCATCATTTTCCTCACACTTCTAAAAATAACCGAGTGCCCTTCCTGCCACCTGTCCAACTTCTCTTTAATTTTCTGTACAGTCAGGCTATCATGCCTCCAGACATGTAGCTTTGCACAGTCTTGTCCGATCCAGGCCGAGTAAGGATGTCATGCCTCCAGGCATGCAGCTCTGTCCAACTTTCTTAGTCTTTCTGTACAATTTTTTTTTTTCAAATCCTTGTATAGTCAGGCTGTCATGCCTCCAGGCATGCAGCTCTGTCGATCGATTAGTCGATCTTTCTCGTTGTTGAGAACCACAGGCGAGCTAGCATGCTGCGATTATGGTGCTCACGAGTTTTTCAAAGACCGATCGGACAGATTTAAGTCTGGGCAGGCTGACATGCCTCCAGGTATGCTACTCTGTCTGCTGAATTCTGTCCAGTTTTCTTTGTTTTTGAACAATTCCATTAGATTTGGGTCTAGTCAAGCTGTCATGCCTCCAGTCATGCAACTTTGCCCAACTTTCTTTGTTTTTCTGCATTGTCTCGTCAGATTTGGGCCTAGTCAGGTCGTCATGCCTCCAGGCATGCAGCTCGGTCCATCCCGGGGTCGGTCAGCCGAATTTCACTTGTTGCTCAAAACCCTAGGAAGGCTGCCATGCCTGCAGGCATGGCGCTCTGCCCGATGTTTTTATTTTTTTTGTCTTCGCATGGCCCAACCTTGAGTCCCCTTCGCCGAGCATATAGCCAGGTATTGCTCTATGAAATCTTGCATTTTGTCTTCGCATCGGGTCCATTTTATAGGACCCAAGTCCAGACCATGTCTGGCGATATGGTACCGGCTTTTTCGGGTCTTCTCTTGTTCGGAACCCTGGGTATGGGTCCGAGCCATACCTGGTGGTATGGTGTCTGGTTGCAAGACCCAGACCCGCTTGTTCTAGGCAGTATGGGTCGGGTTTCTCCGTATGCTTGAGTCTTCTCAGTTTAATTCAGATTGAGTTATTTCCAAACTAATTCTTGTGAACATTGTGAATTGAATTTTTAGAGTTCAACTTAGAAACTAAATTATTTTCCAAATTAATTCTCATAACAATTTGCGATCCGTTTTAGAGTGTAACCCGAAAAATGAGCTAATTCTCATAAAAATTTGTGATCCGAATTTTAGAGTTCAACTCAGAAAATGAGTTAATTCTCAAAAAATTGGTGATCCGAATTTTAGAGTTTAACTCGGAAAATAAGTTAATTCTCGTGAAACTCGAATTATTTCTTCTTTGGCAGCGTCCTTTGAGCTTCTGGCAATACGTCCGAAGGCGATTAAGGCTCCAAGTGAGCTTGCTTGATTTCTAGCCACCATAACTGCATTTCTTTTGAGGTTCGGGCGGGAGATAGAAGAATGCAAATGCGGTCTTATGCATGCTATGCTACATGAATTATACGAGAATAAAAAAAAAAATGTACAAGACTCTTTTATGTACAATACACAACTCTGGCCCTGTTCTTTTATGCGGTATTTTACAGAATGGTGTGGTGAGGTGTGGAGGAATTGTGACGGGTATTGTGGAATTGTGGTGGGTTATTGGTATGTGAGGTAGGGGTGGAAACGGTGCGGTGCGGTTTCGGTGCGCCGAAGCGGTGCACCGGATAAAACGGTGCGCGAAAACCATAAACCGGAACTGGAACCGAATCACCCGGTTTTTAAAAACCGGTGCACCGGCTTTAACGGTGCGGTTTCACCGGTGAACCGGAACCGCATAAATTTCTATCAAACATCAAAAAATCTTTATTTAATAAAAAAAAATCTCTATTTAATCAAAAAAAAAAAAGTGAGAACCCTAAACCCTAAACTGGAAAATGAAAATTTGTAATACTAAAACCTAATTCCCCCCTCCCCTTATTCGACAGTCAGTGTCTCAGTGAGACTGTGAGGAGTGTGAGCCAGAAAGCCAAATTTACTAGCCCATAAGCCCAACCCAATAACACATTAACACCTAATGTTCTTTTTTTTAACTAGTTAATTTATATTATTTTTGTATTAATTTTTGGGTAGAATTTTTTTTAACCAAAACTTTTATATATATATATATATATATATATATATATATATATATATATTTAATTATATTAACGGTGCGGTGCCGGTTCCCCGTCGATGTGAATATCCCAAACCGGAACCGCCCCGTTTAGTATCCGGTTTTTCCGGTGCGGTGCACCAGCTTTTTAAACCGGTTCGGTGTTGCCCGTTCCCGATTTTTTTTAACTGGTTTCCGGTTCGGTGTGCCGGTTCCGGATTTTTCTTCCACCCCTAATGTGAGGTAGGTGAGGAGAGAGGATGTAAAAAGTAGAGGAGAAAAGTGAGGAGAGAGAAAAGTGATAAGAGAGAAAAGTGATGATTCACGGTAAAATGTGGCGGGTTGTGGCAAACTGCGGTAGGCTGTGGCACCGTAGTTTGCCAACCGTAGAAAAGAACAGGGCCTCTATTATGCATTTTATACCATGCAAACCTTATCTTAATGATGTGACTTTTTTTTTCTTTTATTTGACTCAAGAAGAAAGAAGGAAAAAAAAACTAACATGACTCAAAATGAAAATGAAAAACGAGTTGATGTGACTCGAAATGCAAACTAATGCGGCTTAAAATGAAAAATGCACATGACCTAAACAAGCTAACATGACTCAAAATGAAAAAGAAAAAAAACGAATTGATGCGACTCAAAATACAAACTAGTGTGACTTAAAATGAAAAAAATGCACAAGACCTAAAAACAAAAACTAAAAAAATGCACATTGATTAGCTACATGTATGCGATATGAACAACCCCACTTTCCCGAGGAAAAAAAAAGGAAAAGTAAATAAAAAAAACTCTAAATGTCAAGAGTGATTTCGAGATGAGTTTCAGGACAAGGCAAAAAATAGCGAAAATGATGAGTTCTCTTGTCGAACTGCCTCGTAAGTTGTCATGATGTGGATGTTGAGTGATGAGCGAGCCCCAAGTTGGAATGCTGCAGAAGACGATATTAATGGAAGACTCGGCCTGCTCAAGCTGCATGATGGGATAGTCAGGATGATCGACCTTGATGTCATGGTTAAGAACCCCAAGCACTAAGAAGGATCAAGCGACAAGTCGTCTTGATTTCTCTTGCCTTTTCTCTATGCTTCTTTATTCTTTTAGGTAGGAACATGTAAGTACCAAGCCCCCAGTATCAGTGAACAAGCGTCTTTAGGTGAGTCAGAATGATTGACCTATGTGGGTGTCACCTTCAGGTAACACTGTATTTTGATGGAGTTGGCATCTTGTTCTGCTAAAGGAGTTATCCCTCACTCAGGTGTTTTGAAAGCAGGGGATTAATCGACGAATCTCATACATGCACTAATGACCGAATCAGAAGAGCTCACAGGGGGAGGAATAATGAACGATAGGACATAGAAAAGGTAGGAACGGTGGTATAGAAAGCATGTTTGTGAATAGTTAGGCCCCAATGGTGGGCAAGACGAGGCTATGGATGGCTAGGCGAGAGTAGTGATCAGATGAATGGATGGGTAGTTCGATGGACAAAGGTTCGAACCAAAGGAGTGGACAAGATAGTTTATGATGGAACACCATGTCTCGTAGTTTTATCTCATAAGGGAAGACATGGTCAAATGGCTATGGTTTGATGGATTTAGGTATGGAGGGTGATACAAGTCTGATGGGAAAAGGTGGGTGTGCTTCGTTGAAAGAAATCTGACAGCTTGTCAGTGTCATTAAAGACCAAGGTTTCCTCTCCTTTTGCCTAGCTCGCCTGGTGAGGTTTTCGAGCTAGCCACTCTTTATTTTATCTCTCAAAGACCAAAAGATTTGATGATGGATTTTCTCTAAAGCGAATTGTCGTGGCCGGGCCTCGAAGAGGTTCTCCTACGTATCCAGTGTGGAATCATGCTAGTCGTAGTTCAACAGGTGCAACTTTGATTGATGCCTCAAGAAGGACTTCGAGATGGGTTGAAAGTTTAATGGGAAGGATATGTGTGAAGGTTGGACAGGAAAGTTTTGGGATGTGTGCGAGTAACCAATGTAAACCGACAATTGCCTCTTATTCTTGCTTTCTTCTTTCTCTTTTTTTTGTATATATTTTTTTTCTTTTTTTTTTCTTTTTGAACTTGACAACCTCAATCTATATTCCTCTTATCCATGATATTTTTCACCCGCAACATATTGGTTGGCTTAGATGGATTTAGGGATGAGATGGCCTTAAATGACCGAGTTCATGGTGGTGGTTAAAAAGATAGTGTGAGAAGGTAATAATGTAGGTAAAGCGACAAAGTGAAAATGAAGGTGGTTATGGTGTAGGTGGTAAGGGGTGGAAGCCTTCTATCATAGGCACGTCTTTTTAAGCTGCATGATTTATTTGAGAGTGAGATTCACTTTTAGAGACTATTGGCCGCTTTAAATTCTCTCATTTTGCCTAACTTCGCTTTGGCTGTGAAGTTAGCCTCTCTTCTCTTAATTTTCACTCATTTGCCTCTCCTTTTTCCCAACTTGTTAGATGAGTGTTCAAGTTGGTCTCTCTTTTTTTTATTTTTCTCTCCTTTTGCCTAACTTCACTTTGGCGGTGAAGTTAGCCTCTCTTCTCTCTATTAACCTTGGACTCGAGGTAGGGCAAAAAAGCATAGAGAAAATGTGATAGAGATGTGAGATGGAGTGAGGGATGTGAGAAGATGGATGTGTCAGACTTGGATGGTCATATGGGTGAGTGAGCTCTTCAATTCAAATCAAGAATGCAAGCACAAGATTCTTTCCTTAGTAGTTTTAGAAGCAAATGAAGGGTCGGGGAAGACAAAAAGTCATAATCATGAAAGATTTCATCTTTATTGAATGCAACTAAGATGAATACATAAAAAAAATCTACTTGAGATACATCCCAACTGACTCTGAAAATGAAGATGATTGCCATGAAAAGAAAAGACGCAACATGAGGGGATTGCCTAATTGATCTTCGCAGCTCGGGGATTTGGTAAGACCCCGTTTGACTCTGTGATAGGCCACGCTCTAATGGGGTTTCTACGCTGCGATTGGTAGTGACGGCTTCCCGAATTGGAGCATTTCTTCTATCTTGTTCTTGAGAATGTTGCGCTTCTCGGTGTCATGACCTCGCATTCTATGATATTTGCAAAACTTGTTAGCATCCCAAGTTCTGCTTTTGACTTCGGGTTCAGCTCGAATAGACGACAACTCGATCTTCCCTTTCTTAAGTAGTTGATCCAGCTTCAGTATAGGTAGTATCGATGGGAGTATATGTCGTGAACTTTTGAACCGCATGAGCCTCAATGACTTTTGGTGGGTTACTTGGTGCCCCGTAGACCCTCTTGGTAGGAGTGTGGTTCCTCCAGCTAGATGAGACCGGGATTTTCTCTATCTTGGCCTCCACCATTAACCCCAACTTCTTTAGAGCTGAAAAGTCTGGGATTAATTGGCATTCCTTCAAGCTAGCATATCTTGGCCTAAGCCCTTGTATAAACACCTGGATTTGATACTCCATGGTTAACTTATCAGTCATCAAGGCCTTTTGAACGTTCCACCGATTAAAGTAACTCATGACTGACTCACCTTCACTTTGTTTGATTGCCGCCATGTCACTCATGGTTACATCAACATCTTGACTAGCTGCATATTGTTGGATGAAGGCTTTGTAAGTGGCCTCCCAATTCTCCTAGGTATCTACTGGAAGGGTGTAGTACCACTTCAAGACCTCATCACTCAAAGTCCAAGGGAAGACATGAGCATACAGACTAGGGTCTACTTCTTTTAAGGCCATCATGCGCGCGAAGCTACGCACATGATGAGTGGGGTTCTCCATGGCCTTAAATTTCTTCTCGGGCAAAGAGAATTTGTCATGAAGCTTGACCCGAGGAGCAGTTGGTAAGCCAATGTCCAAGAAATGTTCCTGTAACGCCCCGGAAATTCAATTATCGAAAAGTCAAAGTCAAACTAACGTTAACAGACAAAATTTAGCGGAAGACTTAAACTCTTATTGGGCGTCACTGCCGTATCCCCGAAGGAACACAAGGCAAGAAGGAAAAACAACGACTGCCTGTCAACGACAACAAACTAACAAACTCATACTTAGAAATAAACCTCAAACTGACTTCAAGTCTTTCAAAAAGAAGCATAACAAAAGTAACGACTCCTAGACATGTCGTCCTCACTTCTAATTCCCGTCCCCAGCATATTGATCAGCACCTGAAAACAAAACATTTCAAAAATGAGGGGTAAATCTCAATAATGTCTACCCCTAACGTTAAAAACAGGTTAAGTTCATTTCAATTCATTTGAGGAAGGGGAAACAAGTCAAACCTTTTAATAAACCGTTTAACCCATACAACTGTTTTCCTCAACTCAACCCATTCATTTTATTATGCGGGCGGGATATCAAATCCCATATAGTAACATCGCCTACCAAAGGCATCAAAACAATCGCCTACCAAAGGCATCAAGGTAACCGCCTACCAAAGGCATAAATATAGTAATCGCTTACCAAAGGCATCAATAATCGCCTACCAAAGGCATTAAAGTAACCGCCTACCAAAGGCATTAAAGTAACCGCCTACCAAAGGCATTTAAGTAACCGCCTACCAAAGGCATTTAAGTAACCGCCTACCAAAGGCATCAACAGAACAAACCCGCTTAATGTTTCACTTGAGTTATTAGTATATTATTCAAACTCAGCTCACAACTCTCAAGTCAAACCCAACCCAGGTTTATCAAAACCAATAATAAAACCACTAATAAAAGACCATCCAATTTCTCAACTCAATAAAATCAAAGCACAAACAAATACAAACAGTTATCCAAAGCAGATGGTCACATTTCTACAAAAGTCCCCTTTCGGGATGCAATTCTCAATACAGATTAGAAATCATTAAAACACATTTAAAGAGCATCCCGGTGGGGATTAGAGCATAGACATTACCTGGTTAACTTCACTTCACAGCAAAACGAACACACTTGAGCTCACTAACGACGCGAGTTAGCTTGGGCCTAAAATAGAATAATTATTCTAATCAAAACGCGCCCTTCGAAGTTAGTGTTAACTACCTTCTAACTAACCCTCCCCTAGGAACCCTATAGGTTCCTATCAATCATGAATTTACACTTTAAATTACCTAACACATTCCAAGTAATCACATAACCAGCTCAAAGCATCACTTTCACACAACAACACTTTTATTAATAACAAACATTAACAAAACAGATTACAAACATCCACATAAAAAGGGTCGTAACTTGACTTTCCGACACCCTATTGGTCTGGTTTTGGACTTTTCGAAAACCTCGAGATGTCTACTAAAACTCTTAAGTTGAACTCGAGACCCAACACACGCTTTAAGGTTCTCTAAAACCGTCATCTTCCCAAGTTGTCCAGATCTGACCTAGGTCTGGTAATCGGGGTATAACTCGAATTATAAAATTCCAAAGTCCGGTCCGTAAAATTCCTATTAAAGCTAACATCTAACGGAAGCTCCACTCCAAAGGGTTCGATCAAAAGACAACTACACTAGTCGTGGTGACCCGATCTTTCGACACTAACGAAACTGTCCCGATCCCGGTTCTTATTTAATTTATAAATTCAGTTCTAACCTTCACCATTCGGTCCCAGGGTTCTAATTTGGGCCTAAAATAGTGACTAAGGTTAAAAGTCTTTAACCTAACTCGACCAATGGTCCAACATCAAAATTCTAAAATTAAAACTCATTAGAACCAACTTTAATCATTCTAACTTAATTACACACAACATTAACCATGATATAACATATCACAACCAAAAGAAACATGTAATTACTTGCTTAATAAAACAAGCATAGAAATTTGATAACCAACACCCTAATCATGCATAAAAACATAACTTTAATAATCCTAAACATGCTTGACCTATATGAATTATAAAGGATAAATGTAACTACGAATTTCTTAAACAAAAATAAAAGAACTTAAAGAACATGTGAATGAAATATAAAGAACATATAAATATTTAAACTACCAATCAAGAATCCTAAACAAAACTAATTTCTTTTAAACAAGATTCAATCAAGAACCAAGAATTAATAAACAAGTCTCAACCTAACTTATTAATAAAGATTAACCTTAAGCATGATTGAAATAAAGAACATGTGAAAACTTAACTAACGAATCAAGAATTAATCCAAGTAATTAAACTTTAAGAATTCGTGCATACAATAATAAGGTTATCTAAAACCCTATCATGATTCACAAGAAAACAAAGTACAACAAACAATTGAACAATAATAATTTTACTACAACTATTACAACCCTAATACACCAAATTAAACATACAAGATTACATATAAAGAATTAGACAAATTACATGTAAATAAAAACAATACAAGAACAATTAATTACAAATAATAACTTAGCAAAAATTTACACCCTAATCACCCAAATTACAAGATTAACCAAATCAAGAAAAATACAATAATAATACAATGATAATAATAATACTACAATAATAATAATAAAAATCAGAAAAAGGAAAGAAAAGAATTTGTAAAAAATTTAGGGTTTACGTTTAGGGTTAGGGTGGCAGTCAGGGAGGTTTCCGGCGACTGAGGGTGCGACTGGTCGAGGCGGTGGCGTCAGGCGAGGGCGGCGGTCGTCGTCGACTTGCGTGGTCATCGCAAAGGCTGTCGTCGGCGTCAGGTCGAGGCAACGACAACAACAACAACAGCAGCTGGGTGCTGCGCGTCTGGTTGTTGCCACGACGACTCCGGGAGGCGGTGCGTCGGTGGTGGTCGTCTGGTGGTGACGGCGAGTCGCTGGTGGTGGCCTGAGTGGCGGCGCGACGGCGAGGAATGAGAAAGACAGGGAGATCGAGAGGGAGAAAGAGAGAAAAGAGGGAGAAAAAGGTGGTTGCGGTGGTTTCCAGCTGCGGTTGGTGGCGGCTGTGGTGGCGTTGCGGTGGCAGGAGGCGAGAGAGACAGGACGGGAAGAGAGAGATGGGAGAGGGGGAAAGAATTAGCTAGGGTTAGGGTTTGAAGGGATTAGGGTTTGAGGGAGAGAAAAAGAGGTTTTTATACTATCTAACAATTTAGGCCCAAATAATCTACTCTTAATCCTAACCCAACCCAACACTAAAACAATTAAAATCTGATTTTCCTAAAACAACTAATAATACTAATAATAATACTAATAGTAACCACATAGCAAATAATATTCACAAAATTAATCACATAACTCAATAATATTAATAGTAATAGTAATAATAAAAAGAGTAAAACTAATAATACTAAACCCATGAAATTACCGATATACCCTTGTTAGTCTCTCACGATCCTACGAGCTCAATTGTTAGCAAAAATAAACACAAACGAATAATAATAAACAACGAAGTCAAACCTAATTTACTAATGACGTCACGGTCAACATCTTTGGATTTTTCGGGGTTTTACGTCATTACCTCCTTAAAAGAAGTTTCGTCCTCGAAACTTAAACTTAAGCCTAACGATTCGGTAACAATCCTAACGATTCCGTTCTCCCTAAAACTCGAGGTTTTACATCATTACCTCCTTAAAAGAAGTTTCGTCCTCGAAACTTGACGTACCTTTAAGAGTGAAACAGGTGAGGGTATTTCGTTCTCATCTCTTCTTCAGTTTCCCAGGTTGCTTCCGTTGTGGCATGATTTGCCCATCGCACTTTCACCAAGGGGACCACTTTCCTTCGAAGTTGTTTTTCCCTCCTGTCAGCATAGCTCTTTTGTCAACTTTGTGCCGCCTTCATTTTATCTTGAATGGTTCGAACCTTCTGAGTAGTGGCCTGTATTAGGTCCGGACCTATCGTTAGAGCTTCATCGATGTCCTGCCAACAGAGGGGAGTCCTACATCTCCTCCCATATAAAGCTTCGAATGGTGACATCCCAATGCTAGCATGATAACTGTTGTTGTAGGAGAACTCAATGAGAGTCAACTCGTCATCCCACGAGTCCTTGAAATCTAATGCGCATGCTCGCAGCATATCTTCAAGGGTTTGGATAGTCCTCTCAGTCTGCCCATCAGTAGCTGGGTGGAAAGCGGTGTTAAACTTGAGTTTGGTACCAACGCCTCTTGCAACTTCTTCCAAAATCCAGACTGGAATCTGGTATCTCTGTCCGAGACTATAGAACTGGGGACTCCATGTAGTCTTATTATCTCTCTTACATAGGCTTGAGCTAGCTGGTCCAGGGACCAGTTGTTGGCGATGGCTAGAAAATGAGCTGACTTGGTTAATCGATCCACAATTACCCATATTGTATTGTGTTTCCTCCTGGTCCTTGGCAGACCCACTACGAAGTCCATTGATATTGAGTCCCACTTCCATTCGGGAACGTCTAGTGGCTGCAGAAGTCCGGCAGGTCGTTGATGTTCTGCCTTGACCGGTTGGCAAGTGAGGCATTTCGCCACAAAGTCCGCCACTTCTTGTTTCATATTACTCCACCAGAACATCTGTCTCAGATCCTTGTAAAGCTTATTTCCCCCTGGGTGCACAGAATATGGTGTATTGTGCCCTTCTTCTAAAATCTTCCTCTTTAACTCCTCCATGTTAGGTACACAGACGCGGTTATGGAACCGTAATGTACCATCCTCGTGAATCACGAAACCAGGGGCCTTCCCTTGCAAAACCTCCTCCCGTATCTTGACAAGCTGCAAATCCAGCTCTTGAGTCCTCTTGATCTCTTCCATGAGAGTAGGTTGCAACTCCATGACATTCAATACAGCTTTCCTTCCAGGTGTCACCACGTTAATTTCCAGCCTCCTAAACTCCTCGCACAGCTCGTGCGGCATCATCATCAAGTGATTTACAGGAGGATAGGGTCTCCTACTCAGGGCATCAGCCACTACATTTGCTTTTCCAGGATGATATTGGAAGTTCACATCATAGTCCTTCTGAAATTCTAACCATCGAGTCTGCCTAAGGTTTAGCTCCTTCTGTGTGAAAAGGTATTTCAAACTTTGATGGTCGGTGAATACCTTGCAGTGTACTCCATAAAGGTAGTGTCTCCAAATCTTAAGTGCAAAAACCACTGCTGCCAACTCTAAGTCATGAGTGGGGTAGTTCTTCTCATGTGTCTTCAGTTGTCTGGATGCATACGCAATCACTTTCCCATTCTGCATGAGTACACAACCCAATCCACCATGTGATGCGTCACTGTAGATAATGAAACCTTCGTTCCCTTGAGATAAAGCGAGAATAGGGGCCGAGGTAAGCCTCTTCTTCAGCTCCTGAAATGCTTGCTCACATTTTTCTGACCACGCGAACTTGATTGACTTCCGAGTCAAATTGGTCAAAGAGGTGGCGATTTTCGAGAAATCTTGAACAAATTTCCTATAATAGCCCGCCAAACCCAGAAAACTCCTAACCTCAGTGGCATTCTTCGGCGTCGGCCACTTGGTGATAGCCTCCACCTTCTGAGGGTCTACTGCTCACCACGTGTCCTAAGAACGCTACTCGCTCCAACCAAAATTCACATTTCTTAAACTTCACATAAAGTTCGTTACTACGCAAAGTCGTCAGTACTTCTTTCAGGTGGTTCGCATGCTCCTCCCGTGTTCCTGAGTACACCAATATATCATCGATGAACACCACCACAAACTTGTCCAGAAACGGCTTGAACACTCGGTTCATTAAGTCCATGAAAGCAGCTGGGGCATTTGTGAGCCCGAACGGCATTACTACGAACTCATAATGACCATATCGAGTTCGGAAGGTGGTTTTAGAGATGTCCTCCTCTCGGATTCTTAGCTGGTGATATCCTGATCTCAGGTCTATCTTCGAAAACATTGTTGCACCCCGCAACTGGTCAAAGAGATCATCAATGCGAGGCAGAGGGTACCGATTTTTTATGGTAATCTTGTTCAACTCCCGGTAATCGATGCATAACCTCATGCTACCATCCTTCTTCTTCACGAACAGTACAGGTGCTCCCCATGGTGACATGCTTGGTCGTATGTACCCCTTTTTTAGCAGCTCATCCAGCTGGGTCTTCAATTCTTTTAGCTCTGCGGGCGCCATTCGATATGGGGCTTTTGAAATAGGTGCTGCCCCGGGCTCCAAATCGATGCAGAAATCCACCTCCCTGAGTGGGGGCATTCCCGGAATCTCCTCCGGGAAGACATCAGGAAATTCCTGAACTATCGGAATACTCTCAATCGTAGGCTCCTCCGCCTTGGTGTCGATTACATTACACAAAAACCCTTCACAACCTTGGCCCAACAACTTCTGAGCCTTGAGGGCAGAGATAATCCTTACACCTTGAAGATGTCTATCGCTCCAATGCACTACCTTCTTCCCATTCGGTCCTACTAAGGTCACCTTTTGCTTGTAGCAATCTATCTGAGCTCTATATTTTGCTAACCAATCCATTCCCAAAATAACATCAAACTCCATTAGATCAAACATATAGAGGTCTGCCTCAAATTTCCTGACCTGCTATCACTATAGGACATCCACCATATAACTCTCCACAACTAATGGTATCCCCGGTGGGTAGGGCTACTGACATAGGCTTACTATTCTCCGAGGGTTTCATCTTAGCCTTCTCTACTATAGCTCGTCCAACAAAAGAATGACTAGCACCAGAATCAAATAAAACAGAGACATTGTAGAGGTGGAGAGAAGGTACCACACGACGCCCGCTTCATTCTCACTCATCCTTCCTCATCACATACACTCGTCCTCCCGTTACGCTGGTTGCCTTCTTCGACGAGGCGGGTTCTTGGCCTCCTCGTTGTTTCGATTCCCACCGACCACCCCGCTTTTGTTGCTGCCTTTGGTTTCCATTATAGCCTCCCGATTTTGATATGTTGATGCGGCTCTCAGCTCCATTGTTTCCATTGTTCCCCATTTCTATTGTTTCCACCATTGTGGCCTCCCCAAGGTCGCTGAGGGCACCGCTGCATACGATGTTGGAGGCTTCCATAGTTAAAGCATCCTCCTCGCACATTTCTTGCTTTACAATCCTGAGGGTAATGGCTCGGCCGTCCACAGACCTTGCATATCGGGACATACGGTGGCCTACGCCCCGAAGACTGATTTCCCTGCCAATTATTAGGGCAGAATCTCTTCTCTTGGTAGGGTTGAGGTGGGTTGAATCGGGGTTGCTCCTTCCTCTTATGCCCCTGTATGCCAAGTTGTCGTTCCATATCGAGCATTACTCTCTCCACAGTGAGAGCAACATTAAGCATGTTCTGGTAGGAAGTGAAGTCTCGTGATGACATACGATCCTGAATCCAGCAGTTCAATCCATCCCAGAAACGATCCATCCTCAAATGCTCACTAGACACAAGGGCAGGTGCAAACCGAGATAGTTCGGTGAACTTAGTAGAGTAAGCGAGTACGCTTCGCTCTCCTTGGCGTAATTCCATGAATTCCTTTTCCTTCGTCTTTTGAAGGGACATGGGATAGAACTGATCTTTCAGCACAGCCTTAAAATGGTTCCAATCAAAACCCGGTTCGGTTCGTATCTCCTTTACACTGGCCCACCATAGATCGGCCTCCTCCTTCAGGTGGTATGCAGCAAAATCCACCCGTAGCTCCTCAGGACAACGGGTTGTGTCGAAGATCTTTTCAATCTCCCTAACCCGATCTTCAAAGACTTTGGGGTCAGCTACCCCTGTATAAGCGGGCGGGTTAAAACTATTAAACCTTTGGAGAAGAGCAGAGGGGTCATTTTCCCTTTCTCCTCCTTGTCGATCCACCACTCTCTTCAGTAGATCCTCGTGCTTGTTAAGCATCTCAATCATTAGCAGGCTAGCAAGGTCATTCCCTGGTGTTGTTGTACTCGGCCCGGATATCAAGTGAGGAAGACGCTGACGCAGTTTAGTCGCGGTTTGAGGGCGCTGTTCGGATGCAGCTTGCAGGCGCTCCCGATTACCGTGGTTGGGTTGAGAACCGTTCACGTCCGACATCCTGGTTCAAAAGGTCGATTTAGACTACTTAGGGTTTAATCTCACAGCGTAAATCACCAATTCTAAGGAGGGACTATCCAATCAAACTACCTCATAAAAGTTCTAAGCAGATACAAAACTGCAACATATTTCAACAGATAGGCCCAGATAATAGCATCATATTCCACATACTCTTTCATCGCACACCATTTAAAAAGGGAAGAAGAAGATATATACTATCACCTCTAAATCAAGACTATTATTTATAATACTTGCACACCAATGTCGTAGTATGTAAATCTATCCCCTATATTGGGGTTATTACGCAAAGAAATAGCACACCACACTTAGAGATATATCACAATCAAGCTAACCATGCATAATTAAGTTACAGCAACAAATCCTAATACTAATATTACTGTCCCACTCATATGATCCTCCTACACAGAGGGTTCTTCCTAGCTGCGATCGGAGTCCAATCTGGATCATCAGACTCATCCCCTGAGTTCTCTTCGGGGTCTTCTCCTGTCTCCCAGTCCACCATAACATCATCCTCGGGTTCGGTCTCCTATTCAGGCTCATCAGCAGGTGCAACTGTAACTCCAGAGGTCACCTCGGGCTCAGAATCCTCCTCTGGATCTTCCTCTGGGTCACTCTCGGGATCCATGTCCATGGCAGGTGCTGGGGCGGGGTTCACTTTAACTTCTTCTTCCACATCACGCTTCCAAATCTTGGCAATCTCATCGAAGACTTCCGGAATTCGGTGCTCCGACCCCATTCGGTACCTCTTACATCAACAACACGGGTGGGGATACTCCTCGACCGGAAGAGGGGGTGGTAGCAATAATGATACAGTATGGCCCCATTGAGGGTCGTCCCGAATCGTGAGCAAAAATGCGTTCGCCTGACTCTCATCGTTACCACGAAGGCATGAGTTCGGAACGTCTTTGGTGTACTTGTCAATCTCGTCGTAGAAGTTTATCATATGAGTTCCCAATTTTTCCTTGGGGAGAATGGGAGTATAACGATGAAAACACGGGGTGGGATGACGATAACAGCGTGTGCGTTGTGCCATCCTACAGGGTTAGAACATATTAGCAACACAGAAATTAAAGACATAATCATGTAGTAATAGGAAAGCATAAACCCTTTTCCCATCCTTGCTCATCACTCTGACTTAGCTTCCTAGGGTCCAACTAAACCTATAGGACTCTGAGGAGCTACTAGGTCGCAACCCAGAGCTTTGATACCATTCTGTAACGTCCTGGAAATTCAATTATCGAAAAGTCAAAGTCAAACTAACATTAACAGACAAAATTTAGCGGAAGACTTAAACTCTTATTGGGTGTCACTGCCGTATCCCCGAAGGAACATAAGGCAAGAAGGAAAAACAACGACTGTCTGTCAACGGCAACCAACTAATAAACTCATACTTAGAAATAAACCTCAAACTGACTTCAAGTCTTTCAAAAAGAAGCATAACAAAAGTAACGACTCCTAGACATGTCGTCCTCACTTCTAATTCCCGTCCCCAGCATATTGATCAACACCTGAAAACAAAACATTTCAAAAATGAGGGTAAATCTCAATAATGTCTACCCCTAACGTTAAAAACAGGTTAAGTTCATTTCAATTCATTTGAGGAAGGGGAAACAAGTCAAACCTTTTAATAAACCGTTTAACCCATACAACTGTTTTCCTCAACCCAACCCATTCATTTTATTATGCGGGCGGGATATCAAATCCCATATAGTAACATCGCCTACCAAAGGCATCAAAACAATCGCCTACCAAAGGCATCAAGTTAACCGCCTACCAAAGGCATAAATATAGTAATCGCCTACCAAAGGCATCAATAATCGCCTACCAAAGGCATCAAAGTAACCGCCTACCAAAGGCATTAAAGTAACCGCCTACCAAAGGCATTTAAGTAACCGCCTACCAAAGGCATCAACAGAACAAACCCGCTTAATGTTTCACTTGAGTTATTAGTATATTATTCAAACTCATCTCACAACTCTCAAGTCAAACCCAACCCAGGTTATCAAAACCAATAATAAAACCACTAATAAAAGACCATCCAATTTCTCAACTCAATAAAATCAAAGCACAAACAAATACAAACAGTTATCCAAAACAGATGGTCACATTTCCACGAAAGTCCCATTTCGGGATGCAACTCTCAATACAGATTAGAAAACATTAAAACACATTTAAAGAGCATCCCAGTAGGGATTAGAGCATAGACATTACCTGGTTAACTTCACTTCACAGCAAAACGAACACACTTGAGCTCACTAACGACGCGAGTTAGCTTGGGCCTAAAATAGAATAATTATTCTAATCAAAACGCGCCCTTCGAAATTAGTATTAACTACCTTCTAACTAACCCTCCCCTAGGAACCCCATAAGTTCCTATCAATCATGAATTTACACTTTGAATTACCTAACACATTCCAAAATCACATAACCAGCTCAAAGCATCACTTTCACACAACAACACTTTTATTAATAACAAACATTAACAAAACAGATTACAGCATCCACATAAAAAGGGTCGTAACTTGACTTCCCGACACCCTATGGGTCTGGTTTTGGACTTTTCGAAAACCTCGATATGTCTACTAAAACTCTTAAGTTGAACTCGAGACCCAACACACGCTTTAAGGTCCTCTAAAACCGTCATCTTCCCAAGCTGTCTAAATCTGACCTAGGTCTGGTAATCGGGGTATAACTCGAATTATAAAATTCCAAAGTCCGGTCCGTAAAATTCCTATTAAAGCTAACATCTAAGGGAAGCTCCACTCCAAAGGGTTCGATCAAAAGACAACTACACTAGCCGTGGTGACCCGATCTTTAGACACTAACGAAACTGTCCCGATCCCGGTTCTTATTTAATTTATAAATTCGGTTCTAACCTTCACCATTCGGTCCCGGGGTTCTAATTTGGGCCTAAAATAGTGACTAAGGTTAAAAGTCTTTAACCTAACTCAACCCATGGTCCAACTTCAAAATTCTAAAATTAAAACTCACTAGAACCAACTTTAATCATTCTAACTTAATTACACACAACATTTACCATGATATAACATATCACAACCAAAAGAAACATTTAATTACTTGCTTAATAAAACAAGCATAGAACTTTGATAACCAACACCCTAATCATGCATAAAAACATAGCTTTAATAATCCTAAACATGCTTGACCTATATGAATAATAAAGGATAAATGTAACTACGAATTTCTTAAACAAAAATAAAAGAACTTAAAGAACATGTGAATGAAATATAAAGAACATATAAATATTTAAACTACCAATCAAGAATCCTAAACAAAACTAATTTCTTTTAAACAAGATTCAATCAAGAACCAAGAATTAATAAACAAGAATCTCAACCTAACTTATTAATAAGATTAACCTTAAGCATGATTGAAATAAAGAACATGTGAAAACTTAATTAACGATTCAAGAATTAATCCAAGTAATTAAACTTTAAGAATTCATGCATACAATAATAAGGTTATCTAAAACCCTAACATGATTCACAAGAAAACAAAGTACAACAAACAATTGAACAATAATAATTTTACTACAACTATTACAACCCTAATACACCAAATTAAACATACAAGATTACATATAAAGAATTAGACAAATTACATGTAAATAAAAACAATACAAGAACAATTAATTATAAATAATAACTTAGCAAAAATTTACACCCTAATCACCCAAATTACAAGATTAACCAAATCAAGAAAAATACAATAATAATACAATGATAATAATAATACTACAATAATAATACAATAATAATAATAAAAATCAGAAAAAGGAAAGAAAAGAATTTGTAAAAAAATTTAGGGTTTACGTTTAGGGTTAGGGTGGCAGTCAGGGAGGTTTCCGGCGACTAAGGGTGCGACTGGTCGAGGCGGTGGCGTCAGGCGAGGGCGGCGGTCGTCGTCGACGTGCGTGGTCGTCGCAAAGGCTGTCGTCGGCGTCTGGTCGAGGCAACGACAACAACAACAACAACAACAACAGTGGCTTGGTGCTGCGCGTCAGGTTGCTGTCACGACGACTCCGGGAGGCGGTGCGTCGGTGGTGGTCGTCTGGTGGTGACGGCGAGGAGCTGGTGGTGGCCTGAGTGGCGGCGCGACGGCGAGGAATGAGAAAGACAGGGAGATCGAGAGGGAGAAAGAGAGAAAAGAGGGAGAAAAAGGTGGTTGCGGTGGTCGGTTGCGGTGGTTTCCGGCTGCGGTTGGTGGCGGCTGTGGTGGCAGGAGGCGAGAGAGACAGGACGGGAAGAGAGAGATGGGAGAGGGGGAGAGAATTAGCTAGGGTTAGGGTTTGAAGGGATTAGGGTTTGAGGGAGAGAAAAAGAGGTTTTTATACTATCTAACAATTTAGGCCCAAATAATCTATTCTTAATCCTAACCCAACCCAACACTAAAACAATTAAAATCTGATTTTCCTAAAACAACTAATAATACTAATAATAATACTAATAGTAACCACATAGCAAATAATATTCACAAAATTAATCACATAACTCAATAATATTAATAGTAATAGTAATAATAAAAAGAGTAAAACTAATAATATTAAACCCATGAAATTACCGATATACCCTTGTTAGTCTCTCACGATCCTACGAGCTCAAGTGTTAGCAAAAATAAACACAAACGAATAATAATAAACAACGAAGTCAAACTTAATTTACTAACGACGTCACGGTCAACATCTTTGGATTTTTCGGGGTTTTACAGTTCCCTGAATTGAGGGATTTGCTTCAGCATGTTCTGCAGATTATCGACCCTGTTGTCCCCAAATGGCACAAGTTGCTCATCCCGAGGTACAGTCTTTTCAGTGTGCACACTTCTATCATCATCCTCGGGGTCTTGTCCTATGCCCAATCTGTCATTGATTGTCTTAATGGCCTGGACGACCCCTTCTATCCTACGATCTTGTTGGTTGGATCGTGTTTCTATTAAAGTACGGATGTCCCGCACCACATCAGAAAGGTCTGCTGCAGTGATGGGTTGGCCCCTAGCTTCTTCTTCAGCCATGAAGTTGGAAGGGATGGACACAATATCGCTTGTTGTCAAGAAAGTTTGAGAAGGACTGTCGGAATCAGTATCAAGGACGACAGGCAAGCCTGCGCTTGGTGGTGTAAATAGGATTGGTGAGAAACTTGATAACCTTTGAAATCCGACTCTAGCCCAAGACTTGACTCTTTGCTACTTGGGTCCTATTTTGCCTGTATGGAAACCATAAACCTCAAAATTAACCCTTGACATCGACCTACCCAAAGACCTAGCGACCTATATGGGACAACCTAATGCAAACAATGCCTATATGATGAATTATTTTTATTTTTTGGTATGGAATCACCCGACATTGGGCTTGTATGAAGACCTCTAACCTAATATGAGACTATGTACACATAAAAAAGGAAGGTCCATCGGGCCATCATAAGATCGAGTCAACATTAAAGTTTTAATGAACTCAAAATCGAATAACGGTCGGATACACGCTTTACGGGCTCAAATGCTACCAAGGGTTGGACAAAGTCAAGCTAAGATCTCGGGCTTTAATCAAACTCCTTTGATTCAGGCCCAAGAGAGACCTCTAGGCCCTCTTTAACTTTTGCATGACTATTGCCTAAACTAACATTTGGGGGAAAAGAACCAGGAGACCGACTCTTAAAAAATATATATATATATAGGACATAATTTACACATATCACAACAAGAATGCACTTAGCATACAAAATGGGTAATGCACCTAACCAAGGTTCTATATTCATGGGTTTAAGGTCGAATACCTAAAACTAACATACCCATGTCTCTCACTCGCCACAAATTCTATGCAGTTTATAGTAGTTTGACCCGTGTGTTTCTCGTAAAATTAAAGGGAAAATGTAAATTCATGATCCCGAGAATTTTGGAGTGTTTCATGAGTGGGAAAGCAATTTGCGACCTTCTCGAAATATGGGGTTCATTCCTTGAATTTGGAAATATACTTTACCCAAAAGGGAAATTGGGTTAAATCCTAGATGGTACCTTTGGATTCATCCCGATTTATAAAAATCGAGATGGACGTCCGTATGCTTGATGCCTAACCAAATAATAAAAATTACACAAATTAATTTCTCCTTTTCTACTCAATTTTTTTTAAATTAAAAAAAACCGGCTTTTCAAGTTTTACCCTTTCAAAGTAAGTCCACAGCGAAGTCGCCATTTGTGGGACCCGGGAAAATCCCTGTGATATCCCTCGCGGTAAACGGCGAGTCGAAAGAGGTGTCTTTTTTCTTTGAGAAAATTCGCTTGAATTTCCGTTCAAATAAATTAAACTCATGCAATTCTTTTTTATTTTACTAAAGTCTAAGAATTTTATTTATTCAGAAAGTGAACAGGAAATAAAAGAAAAACAAAAGTAAAAGAAGAAAAAAAAGACAATAAACAGAGAGTCTCGGGACTGGGCTCAGGATGATTTACTGTGGCAATACCTGCAGGTATTGTGAGTCAGTGGCCCCGAAAAAGAGTCCTGGGCCTGGAAGGCAGATCCGAGGCATGGGACTAGCCGGAATACCGCCAGGTATTCCGTCTGTCCCGGCCTCGGGATCTGCTTCTGAGACAGAAAATAAAAATCTGAAAATAAATTTTTTTTTAATAGCTTTCCAAAACAGAACATAAAATCTGAAAATAAAAGGAATAAAAAGAAAAAAAAAACAAAAAGAAAAAAGAAAGAAGAGTCGCCAATTAATTTTTGAACGAGAATTAATAAACTCAAAAAAAACGAGACTCCACAAACCACGAACCACGAGATTCGGATCTGGGGGTAAGGTTACGGATTCGGGAATAAAAATTCCCGAATCCGCCCGTTCAACGAACGAACTTTACTAAACCGGTTAAATAAAAAGAAAGAAGAAGAGGATGAGAAGAAGAGAGTAGAACAGAGTATTAATTAGTGTAATTAGTGTTATTTAGATACATACAAATGCAATAATAAAACGAGAAATAAATACAAGAAATAAAAGAATTAGCATAAACGTACCTTTATTCACAAGCAATCCATATTATTTAGGTCGAGTTTGGAATTAACTCAAGTTACAAGATGATATGAATAAAGAAAGGATAGAGGAAAAGAAAGAACCTAAAATGTCAATTAAGTGTATGCAAGATGAAAGAAATAAAAAGGGAGAGGAGAAGATGAAATCACCAAGTGTCAATACGTCATGGTGATTTCAGTGCAAAAATGAAGTGGAGATAGGTGGGGTTTTTATAGGAGAAATGGTGGTAGGAAATTAGGTTAAAATGAGGGGGAAAAGATGGCAGGAATACCACCAAGCATTTAGGCCCAGCTACGCGACGTTCATATCAAGGCACGCATTTCGAGAGTTGAGCCGAGAGAGCCGTAGGCGTAACTCGCACAATACTGCAGCATCTTTGGGCTTTGAGGCGCCACCGCGTTTCCCTAGGTCAACGCGCTTCTCGAGGTAAACCGAGTCGGGCCTGACTCGCCCAAATACCTGCCGGTATGCTGAGCCTGGGAGAAGCCCAGTTGCACGCTTCCCGGGGTGGGCCCGCTTCCCAAGGCAACCCGGCTCGACCCAACAAAATACTTGCCGGTATGCTGGGCCTGGGAGAAGGCCAGTTGCACGCTTTCCGAGGTGGGCCCGCTTTCCGAGGCAACCCGCCCGACCCGACAGAATACATGTCGGTATGCTGGGCCTGGGAGAAGCCCAGTTGCACGCTTTCCAAGGTGGGCACGCTTCCCGAGGTGGCCTGGGTCGGGCATAACCCACCAGAATACTGGCAGGTATGCCCATATACGGGTTGCAGTATGGCTTTGGGCCGCGTGCCAAGCTTTACTTTTTTGGGTTGTTTGGATTGGGCTTTTCTTTTGTGGTGGCTTTTTTTTGGGGGGTTTTCCTTCATTTCTTCATCTTTTTGCATTTCAAAATTCTTTGCGTTTTCCTAAATTATTCTAAAATAAAAGAAACTCAAAATAAATTACAATATTTACAAAGCTAAATTGAATAACAAAATTCAGTGGTTACACAAAACTATCGTATTACAAAGTTTCATGTCAAACAGATAAAGTTGAATTTTGCCTTAAATTTCAGTATATAAACGCAACACAACTCGATATGCATATAGTTAAGACATCAATGGATATATGAATACCCATGAATAATGGATACCCACACCAAATTATGGGTAACCCATACCCATTACTCATCTCTAATGGGTTTTACCCACCCATTATGGGTTGGTACCCAATATATGGGTATCAATTCCCACCCCTAGTCCCAGATAATGTCATTTCATTCTTTTGGTTCCAACTCAATACCCATTGAAGTAGTAGATTAGCAAATGAAGCAACACCTTGAACTGAAGATCAAAAGTGTAGGATTACCAGGAAAAAAAAAAACTGCAAATTAATGGATGATATCACTTACTTAGTTCATTTCTTCACAAACTAACCTCAGGACATCAGAAACCCACAACAGAAGACACGGTTACAGTATCATATATAGTGTTCTCAATCTACAGCAAAGGAAGCAACTTGAAAACAAGCACAAAACCGAAGAATCGAAAGTGCAAGATTGCAAGGAAGAAAATGCAAAGAATCATACTATCATTTAGACATTTACTCATTTCATTTCTTCACAGCAATTACGCAGTGTTTCTCAAGTCTCAACCCATGTAAGTTTCACAAGAAAGTGAAGAAACTGCCACACTATAAACCCTCCTAAAATTTCAACTCCACCTACAACAAAAGACACAATAACATCATAGTAAGCTCCTACTAACACTTATGTTCACAAGAAACTGTCAGACTACAAACCCTCCAAAAACCTTCATGTTAGATTCGATTCCACCTACAACATCATAGTGTCGTCAATCTATGTAGGCTCCAATTTGTCAGATCGTAAACCCTCACATTTGACTCCACCTACAACAAAAACACAGTCATACCATCCTCAACCTTGCCACCAATCTTCACAAGAAACTGTCAACCCATAAACCCTACTAAAACCCTCATATTCGACTCCGCCTATGACAAAAAGACATAATCATAGTGTCTTCAATCTTGACAAGAAACTGTCAAACCATAAACCCTCCAAATACCGTCGACTCCACTTACACTTCTTCCCCGCGCTATAAACCCTCCAAAAACCCTCATAGTCGACTCCACCTACACTTCTCCCCCGTGCTATAAACCCTCCAAAAACCCTCAGAATTGACTCCACCTACACTACTTCCCCACAATATAAACCCTCCAAAAACCCTCATAATCTACTCCACCTACACTTCTTCCCTGCAATATAAACCCTCCAAAAACCCTCAAAAACCGACTCCACCAACACTTCCTCCCCGCTTCAAAAACCCTCAAAATCGAGTCCACCTACACTTCTTCCACGCTATCGCAGGCTGTCCACCACACCTCACCAACCGAAACTCAAATATCATATTCCCCTGCGGCCCCTTCTTGTGCACACACCCGTCCACTTGATACAGCCCATCATACACATACACAATCCCACCACTCCTCCTCAATCCAAACCTTTCCAACTTCAACCCGCGAACAACCCTCACCGGGTTCTTCTCCTTCATGCTATTCAACAACGCCAGGTTTCCCTTCTCGGGCTCCTGATCATTCGGCACTCCATCTTCAACCCGAGCACCACCACCACCTCCTCCTTCGCCTACGTAAATCAACACATTCGGGTCGTTTAACTTGTCGAAATGACCCTCCTTCGCGACAATGCAGGTGGCTAGTTTCCGCCCACGAAACTCCCCGTAATCAATCCCATTTTGGGGGAGTCTATGAAGCCCAACTATCAAGAGCTCCATTCGATATTGGAACTTATCACCCACTTCAACACCAGGTATAGAACCGATGATCAAGGCAGGTTGATTGACGATTTTGCGCTTGGATTTGAGCTTTTTGTAAGCCCTTGCATCGACCCTTTTGATGGATTTTTCAGCAAGGGTAAGACTCTTACACTTCTCTCTGAATAAATCCAGCATGGAGAGGAGTTTCTCGCGTTGATTTGGGGGTTTTGATTCAGGGTTTTTGCGGACATTTTCAGGGGTTTTGGGAATCTCTTTGCCCTTTAGTGGAAGAGGGTTTTTCAGGGACATTTCAGGGTTCAATGGGGGCTTGCTTCTTATAGCAAAAACAGGGCGTCTCCAGTGAGAATTATCGCACTCAGAAAACCCAGAATTTTGCTCATCATTTCGCAATCTTTTTCGGGGAATTTCAGAGGGCTTGCTTCTTACAGCTCCAACTCGACGCCTCCAAAACTGAGAAGAATCACATAACCCAGAATTCCCAGGACAAATTTCCGCTGATTTAGGGCAAATTTCCGCGGGTTTGGGTGGAATTTCTGAGTTTTGGGGGGAAATTGCTGCAGACTCAGATAGAAAATCCTCAGTAGAACGATGAACAGAGTTCAACCCAGGTGGAAAATCACGACGAGCAGAAACCCTAACCCTAACATTTCTTCCAGAACCTTCCGTATCCATTTTCGAGGTTTGATTTTCCTTCAACACTCAACGAAGTGAAAAACAGGGGAAATTGTAAGAAGGGGTGTTCTATTTCCTGCTCTTTGGAAACAAAAAGAGAGCTTTGAAGAACAACAATGGCGGAATTTCAAGGGCTTTTTAGAGCACGAAATGGTTGCAAAATGAGGGGTTTTTGCTTTTTTTTGTTGAAGGTTGTCAGACATTACAGAGGCTGGAGAAGGAGTGAAGAGAGAGAGAGAAATAGAGATGAACAGTCACAGAGGAGGGAGAAATGAAATTTCCACTTATATTAGTACTACCTTCTTTTATTAATTAATTAATTAAAATTTTCTTTTTTTAACGATTTTTTTTTTTTTTTACTTTTTTGGTGTTGAAACTGAAAAGTGACACGATTGTACGAGTGGCTCGACTACGTGACAAACTGATATATCAACCATGATGCCACCATCTTTTTACCGTGACTGCCAAGTAAAAAAATACATCATCCAAAAAAAAGAAAAAAAAAAAGAAAAAAGGGAAATGAAATATATAGCAACCTCATAATTGTTTCTATTGATTTCAAAAAAATTAATTACTTCCATCTTTAAAATTTATCATTCCACTCTATTGAGTATGACTGTGAGTATATTTGGGTTGTCAAATTCGATCAATGTTAAAATTTATATTAGAAATTGAAATTGAAACACGATTTCACCTGGGCCGGATCGGGTTGGAAATTTTGGACGGAGGTAAATTTGGGTCAAATTGGGTTTAGTCACTAGAAAGTAGAAATAAATTGCATTTGAATATTCAATCAATGTCAAAATCATGTTTGGACCAAGCCGAGTTTTCTATGAATCAATCAAATTCAAGAATTCAGGTCAAATAGGATTTTACCAATGCTAATTCTATAAAATAAAAACAATGTAAATCTTTTTTTAAAAATTAAAATAGTAAAAATATTTTGAATCTAAACCTCATACATTAAATTTCCTTCCCTTTTGTAATCATTGTCCTTTAAAATTCAAAGAAAGCATAACTGATACATTAATGAATTTATTTATGATTCATACTTTAATATGCCTCCAACCTAAACCCTAAATAAGTGTCAATTTAACTAAGTTTTAACTTTTTATTACTCACAAATTATAATGAGTTATAACAATAAATTACCACAGTTAGAAAAATATTGTACTAAAAGTTACAATAATGTTAATTTTACATTATAACTTATTATAATTTATGAGTAATCAACAGATAAAGACTAGTCAAATTCACACTTATTCAGGGACGGATGCAGTATTTAAATTTTCAAAACCTTGAACTTTCTTTGAAATTTCCTCCAAGGACTAAAATAGGAAAGGGTTAACCAAAGTGTAAACCTAAATGCACCACTATAAAAATGCCAAAAAAGGCACTAAAAATGGCTGAAAGTTTATTAGTGACTCACATTCGGGTAAGAAATTAAAATCAATTGATTAATTATTTTTAAGAACAAAATATCAATTACTATTTCCGTCCCAAAATGTTTGTCCATTAACTAAATTTTGACTGTTTATAACTCACAAATTATAATGAGTTACAATATGAAATTACCGTTATTGTAATTTTTAGTAAATTATCTTTCTAATAACGATAATTTTATATTGTAACTCATTGTAATTCTGAATAATCAATGGTCAAAATTTAGTCAAAGAACAAACAATTTAAGACGGAGGTAGTACATTCTTTTGAATTCAAAATTCCATTTTAATTTTTGTTATGGCGGTTGTCTTTGAGATTCAAAATGAGACTAGTTTAATATCTTTAATAAATTTGATACATCCATTTCAAGAAATGCAACTTTATTTTTAACAAATTTATATATTCCTTCCGTCTTTTTTATTTGTGATTCAAATTTTTAAGGTTAACTTTTAATCAATAATTTTTCATATAATATTTTTATAAAATAATATAATAATATAATTTTTTTAATACTATTTTTTATTCTAATGACACCAATTTTTTAATGATAAATCATTATACAAATTATAATATTAGCGATTAAAATTTTTTTGCATAGAAATCTGAACGACAAATAAATACTCCCTCCGTTCTTTTTTATTTGTCATTTACGGTTTTCAGTGCCAATTTTTAATCAATAATTTCTAATATAAATATTTTGCAAAAAAATATGATATTATACTTTTTTAATAGTATTTTTTATTATGAATCTAATGACATCAATTTCGTATGATGAATCATTGTACAAATTAAAATATTAACGATCAAAATTTTGGCACAATTTCCAATGACGACTAATAAAATCAAACAGAGGGAGTAAGATAGACATCGCATAATACTCTAGGAGAGTTATGACTTGCATGACTATAGTTAAAATTCACAATAAATGTTACAAAACCATTGGTGTGCTAAAATGATTAAATTGCATTGATTGATAAGTAAAGAAGGTTAATTAATTGGCCTTAATTTCAAAGTTTACCCTCTTAGGAAATGGCAATATGTTTTTGACAATGACAACCATGTTCTAAAATTGGTTGATTAACGTTGATACTAGATATAACTTTTTCCTAATCTTAGTTCATTACTACTTAACTCGTTATATATTGGATGGCATTCTTTTATGCATAGTGCATACCAATTTTAGCCGCCGCCTAGTTTGACAGATAAAATATTTGATCCAATCTAGGTAATTTAAGCAAATGTTAAAAAGCTAAAGTGTTAAAACTATGAAAACAATGGATAAATTAAAGTTGAATTGAGTAACATGGTACATAACTAACACATACAAAAAAAAATCATGAAATTGTAAAGATGAAAAGATCCCAGTGACAATTTAAGAACACCATTTATATAGACCTCATTAATACGAGTTATTAAGTAATCCAACCATGATAACCTTTTCTCTACACTGAAGGGACAGAAAACCCTAATAATAATGATTAAGAAAACGGGGCCAAGGAGAAAAACAATGTTTTCTTTTAAGGACTAACAAAGGTTTTAAACTTTCAATGGCATATCACATATGTACATACTAACAGGAATATTATATTATAGAGAAAAACTTTCCTCTACGGACATGCGTAAGATTATTAACACATACGTAAGATTATTAACATGCCCGTAAGATTTACTTTCAATGATTAGAATAAAACTTTCAATGACATATCACGTACGTAAGGTTTATAGAGAAAAACTTTCAATGAGATTACATGCCATGTAAATCTTACGGGCATGTTAATAATCTTACCTCTACGGACATTTTTCTCTATAAACTAACAGGAATTCTCAATGGCAATGATTAAGAGGAGGGAAGCCAAGGATGAAGGAAATCATTGCTTCGTTGAGAGACTAACAAAGGTTTCAATGGCATAACATATACGTACAAACTAACTACCTTAAACTCCACAAATATTCATATTAGTCGAGGGACAAAAATCCCTAATAACAATGATTAGAGAGTGGGTGGAGGAGATATGGAGGAGGAAGGAGACTAAAGTTGCATCGACTAACAAAGGTTTCAAAGGCATATGACATATAAGTTGATAGCCTTACCTCAACAGACATTCATATTCGCGAAGGGATAAACATCTCTAATGACAATAATCAAAGGAGGGATGCCGGATGCGGGAGAGGAATGAAACTAATGTTTCAACAAGACACTAACAAAGGTTCTAATGGCATATCAACATGCAAACTAAACAGTCTTACCTTACCTCTGCAGACATTCATATCCGCCAAGGGATAGAAATCCCTCATGGCAATGGACCCAAAGGAGAACACAAACTAATGTTTCATTGAGGCGCTAACAAAGGTGTCAATGCCATACCACATATAGGATAACATCCTAACCTCTACAGACATTCATGTTAGCCAAGGGATAGAAGTCCCTAGTGGCAATGAAGATGGAGGAGAAAAGAAACTAATGTTTCATCAAGACACTAACAAAGGTTTCAATGGCATATCACATACAAGCTAACAGTCTTTCTTCTACAAACATTCATGTCTGCTAAGGGACGAAAATCCCAAATGGCAACGAAGGAGGAAATAAACTCATGTTTCACCGAGGCACTGATAAAGGTTTCAGTGGCATCTCACATACACATACAGGCCAACAGTCTTACCTCTGCAGACATTCATGTTTGCTGACGGACAGAAGTCCCTCATGGCAATGCAGACAAAGGAGGAAAGAAACTAATGTTTCATTGAGACACTAACAAAGGTTTCAATGGCATATTACATATCTTGAGCACCAATGCTCCTCCATAATGTTGGGACCTATTGCAAGGAACAAAATGTACAAGGTACTCCATATACATACATAAATTTGGGGTGGCTAGAAAGAAGAATATGGGCAATCAATGTCAATGCTCAATATGTAACTTAAGCTAAGCTCCTAAAGGGCAACAATGGATGATAACTAATGGAGTTTAATGGTGTTATCGATAGACCTACGCCTCAGTTTTGCAAGTGTTGGAACAATTTCCATCTGCTGAAGCTTCTTCCTCCTGCATTTTCTGGAGAATCATACTGCAATTATTCATAGTGCAAGCATCAAGAAGCCCGTGATTCCAGAGCTTTATCGTAAATAACTTCCAACACCTACAAACCAAGAAAAGGCACATGAAGAAAATAGTGAGGATTAGGTACATAGCAAGAGGTAGGAGGATTGTACATGCTAATATGATTGCAATATAATGGGGCGGCCTAGTGTACTCAGCATCTCAGTCTTAACCACAAGACTAATACCCAAACTCGTCAAAAATTTGACCTGAGCTGAGACCGTTTTTTTTTGGGTTTTAACACGAATTTCACGACGTGAACCCTGGAAAACTGAAAATTAGCGGGTCACCCGACCTGCCCGCTTGACCCAATTTTTTTGAAGTAGAATCCTATTTGATTTGTGACTTTTGACTATGACATGTGACTATTGTTTTACAAGCGTAATTCAGCCTTACAACATTTCCCTAATTCAAGTCAAATCATTCACAATTATCTATCGTCACAAGACCAAAATCATATACTTAAGTACATAAAAATTCATGGTCATAACTCATGACCCGTTGGGTTGATCTGAAACCAAAAACACCCACCCATATTTACCCGAACTCGAAATACACTTGAACCCCTGGGTGGGCACAATAAACCTAAACTGCAATTCGAACCGCAAAATCGGTAAAACCAAACCAGTAAATGCGGTTGACCGAATTAATTTTTGCATAAAAGTGGTTTAGGTTAACCAAACTGGTATGAGCGGTTTAGGTTTTGGATTTTCATTAAACGGTTAATCTTCGCGGTTAACCGGTTTCAACTAAATTAAAAAAAAAATTCCTTATTGTTGGTTTGTAATCTTTGTAAGACTATTTATTTCCTACTCCGGTTTGTAATGTTAAACTTGTTTAGGGCTTGATGTTGGTTTGTTGGAAACTTAGAATTTATGGACCAAGTATGTAACAGTGATTAGGGGTGGGCATAACAGGTTAACCGCATTTGAGGTTTTTGGATTTTGAAAACCTAAACCGCAACCGCAATATGCGGTTAACCGCTTTTGAAATCTGGAAACCTAAACCAAACCTCGAAATCGCAATTTAGAAGCGATGCCGGTTAACGACTTTTAAAATCTGAAATTTTACCCGGTTAACATACACGGTTTATGATTAACCGATTTCCTGAAAATTTATAATAACATTTATGCAAATAAATGCAATCATATTACTAATAAATTCATATTCCGATACGACGATACGCGGTTAAATTAAATTCATATTACGAATAAATTCATTTTTTTTCAACTTAATTGAGAGCGGTTAACCGTGGTTAACCGTTTCATGAAAATCCAAAACCTAAACCTAAACCGCTTATAGCGGTTTGGTTAACCTAAACCGCTTTTATGCTAAAATCAATTCGGTTAACCGCATTTTGCGGTTTGGTTTGTGCTGTTTTGCGGTTCAATTTACGGTTTAGGTTTATGGTGCCCACCCCTAACAGTGACATCCATAGCTTGATGTTGGTGTATGACTTGATGGTCATTCACTGTTTCAACTTTCAAAGATAGTCAGGCAGGGGCAAGCCGGGCAGCAAGCAAGCAGCGTCGTACCGCGTATGCGTATCGGAATGTGAATTTATTAGTAATATCAATATGGTTGCATTTACTTCCATAAATGTTATAGTAAATTTCCAGGAAACCGGTTAAGCGTAAACCGTATATTAAGTGAGGTTAACCGTGTAAATTTCGGTTTGGTTTAGGTTTCCAGATTTGGAAAGTTGTTAACCGCATTTAAGTGGCGGTTTCGGTTTGGTCTAGGTTTCCAAATTTCAAAAGCGGTTAACCGCATATTGCGGTTTCGGTTTAGGTTTTCAAAATCCAAAAACCTCAAAAGCGGTTAACCCCTTTTTCCCCAAACCCTATACACGCCCAACCCATATTTAACCCACCCGAACTTATAGGTATACTAAAACCTCATAGGCATTGGGCATTAATAATTAGGTTATTCTCAAAACAAAGGTAGCTTATTTGATTTCAATAAGGGAGCGCTCGTTTCCAAACCTTTTTTAGGTAAGTTAGTCAACTTTCCTAGGTCGACAAACTTTCCCATGTTTGGTTGTCCCAAAAAGATGCGAAAGTTTTAGTGTGGGACCCCATTATTTCACTCTCAAACTCAGTAAACAGTTTCCCAATGTGGGCCTAGAGAAAGTCTTTCCAAGAAAAAAATTTTCTCAGGAAAATCTTTCCCGGGAAACTACCAAACAACCATACGATAAGTGATTAGTTACCAGAACAAAGCCGGGGACTGAACCAATGTCTTCCCATTCTGTGACAAAAATGCCTCGCAAGCCCACGGGACATGTCCATCAGCTAGGACCCTGTAGCAAGAAAATTACACATGTATTGGGCCGATCGAAGTGCACCAATAATCAGAGTGAGTAGTTGAGGGGAAAAAAAAAGGACAGAAACCGACACAAAAGCTAGGCTACCTTTGTTTTCTAACAAAAGAGTTCCATAGATGCATTAAGTGCTTCTCGTCTTTGGTTACATCTACAAAATCATCAAGCATCTGCAACACGGGGCAAAATAGTATCAATATGTACCTGGAACCTTCGAACAAGATACTCCCTCGTCTCAAATTATCTGTCTCTATAAACTACGTTCAGTCAAACTTTGAAAACTTTGACCAGTTAATCAGTCATCATATGAAATTACTAATCATTGAATTCATACTGAAAGATGCTTTCATGTAAATGTAATCTTGTACTTTTTGCGAATATATATTGCTACAGTCTCAATACAGACATAGAAGTTATTGACATTGATCGGCATCAGTCTTCATGCTTTCTCAATCAGTAATTTCAACAAATAAACAGAAAAATATACATAATTTAATAAATCGCAAGTAGAGCTGGCAAAATCTGACCCAACCCGAAATTTGACCCGAACCCGCCCGAAAGTTTAAGGTTAGGCCCAGAATTTCCAAACCTAAAACATTAAAAAAACCCGAAACCGACCCACCTGCCCGAATTGACAGGTGAAAACCATAAATACCATGTGAAAAACTTCAAAGAAACTCAACAGAAAGCCATATTTCCATACCCAGAAGCTCAAATAAGTTGAAGAATCCAAAAACGAGGGCGGGGGGGGGGGGGGGGGGGGTAGGAAAATGAACATACCCTTCTATCTTCAAGAGCAGCAATGTCATCATCAACTTCATCCTCACTATCCTTGTCTGAGAGCACTTGATCCAAAGACATCGGCTTCAAGTACAATGAAAACAAGCACACTCAGTGCAAAGAGATAACGTGTCAACAAATAGAAATATGACGACAAAGCATCGCAGCCTCATAAAAGCGCAGGCAGAAAAACATAAGAGGAAATCTAAATTCTTGTTATTTGATTGGACACCACAGTTAAACATAAGAAACAGAAATGACAGATAACAATAAGCAAATCAGCAAGAAAATTAAAAGTGAACTTCATGTTTTATGCAATTAATCACCTGAGCTCTGTGAGAGTGATAAAATTGCCGCTTCTGCAGGAGCATAGAGCTGAAACAGATAACAACACCACCAGGGAATTAGACAACTAACAACAACACTCGACAGAAATTGAACACATACGTTAAGACTTCAATCAAACCACAGGTTCAGCAAGGAATTGGATGCGGAAAAGGTAAATAAATAAATAACCCGCAAAGGCACAATTCTGAAATGGGGAAAATTGAGTTGAAGGCCACACCCGAAAACATTTTTTAACTCCATAAGGTATATGATTTGTCATTTGGAGTCAACTTCCAGAAGTACCCCTGCTGTAATAACATACATACGGATCCTCTAGCATATCTTATAATTATATGATTTGTCATTTTAGAAATAACTTGTATGGCTGAGAGGATGATAGTGCATACAAGTCCCCCAGTATATCACCCAATTGTAGTACCGGCGGGTAAGTTTATGCTACAGTAAACAAAGGCCACGCTTTGGCCTTAACTTAAAAAATCTGTTGAATGTGGACTTTAGCTCAATTTACCCTTCTGAAGTATAAGTCAATAAGCCAAGAACTAAATCTTTTTAGCATGAAAGGAATTTCCCTCCAAAACTTAGCGATGAGTTAGTGCACCTTTTAGATTCCGAGCGCTCCAGAGATAGCTTTCTTGATTTTGTACTTGGAAGAACCGTAGGAGGAAGAGATTTGTCCACAGACATGCTTTCTATTTCTTCCAGAGATTGGGCTCTAGCAACTGGAAGCCTGGGATTGCCATCTGCTACAACACAATCCATCCCATTTCCCTTGCTATTTTCAAAGCACCGGCCATCCCCCATAATTCTTGAATTTTGCAACTCTCCATTGTTAGGACACGAGTTAGGATCTTTGGCACCTAAGAAAAAGAATGAAATTTGAGAAAATGAGGCTGAGTCCATACAAATGCAGAAATGCTATTAATAATAAGATCAAAAGATCAGATGCTTAGCTAGCTGCTAGCACCCTACAAACTATGCGAGACCAATATCCACGAAATCTACCACGTCAAACGAGGAAGAGCTAAAAAGTACAAACAAAAGAGCTAATTAAGAGAAACTTGATGAAACTGTCTTTCAGGAAGAGGAGTTTCAACTCCCTCAAAAACTCTCCGGACTATGTTTCCTTTCTCGCCAAATACTCCAAAAATTTACGGGTGATAAGATTGTGGTAGAAACTTAGAGAGGAATCATGATAAAAAGTGCAAACAAAAGAGCCAAGTAAAACCCCCAACACCGCTCTCCCATTACCCTCCTCACTCTCAATATAATAGAAACTTAGAAAGGAATATATTACTATATTAGCGCGTCTACAAGTGGATAGTCTGGATGGGAGAAAATAATAAAAAATCATAATGGGCAAAAAGAATAAGTTTGACTCAGATTAAGGGTCTATTCTTTTCAGGTGTATCGAAAGGTCGGGTAAAGTAAAGATCGGTAAGTTAAGGTAAAAGTGAAAAGTTGATTGTTGGAAATATGGAAAGGATGAGTAAAATTGAGGTTGGGCTAGGTAAAGGGCTTTTTCTTTTTCTAATAAGTGGTAAGGAAAACGTGTTATTAACCCCCCTACAGAACAAGCCCTAAATCCAACTCCCATCCACTCCAACTCGGATGTGATTTTGGAGGTTCCCCTCCCATGGATCCAAAATTTAATCGTATTTAAATCCCGATATTTCAACATTCAATCTGAAACCACTATGATTCATCCGTCCTTATTTAGAAGGCAAAAGCAAAATATATTACTTAAACTCAGAGCATATACTCCATAGGGAACAACTTTTAATTTTATGAACAAACAAAACAAGCCAGTGAACAACCGCCACTCTTGGAGCACAAGCTCCAGAAGCACCTAATAAATTGCAAGGCAAAAGGCCCTTTCTTGCAAAGCATGAAGAGAATAGAAAAAGGAATCATACCCTCATTACTCTCAAGAGCGCCCCGATGGAATCTTTCAATGTCAACCGCAGGGTCCAATACCATTGGATACACATTTTTTCCTCTCTCGAGCGGATCTTCCTCTCTTCTACGCTTTCGAGGTTTTGAACTGTGCAAAGAGGATCAATTTCCTGTTAGCATGAAGATACATCTCAAGAACTGTGACTTGTAATCATCCTAAATCAAACTTGTTAAAACCAGCAGCTCGTATCTACAGTAAAAACTCACCAGAAACAAAAGGGTTGCAGCTGAGGGTAAATTTCATCAACAGCGGTCTGCAGGTAATATGCATCACGCCCATACAGCAAGATGTTAAAAAGGTGAAAGTTAAATTCGACCCAGGAATTTACACCATAACTCAGCATTCAGGAATGTAAAGGCAAGTAGGCTGAAAAGTGAAAACTATATTGGTTTTAACAAATCCAAATCAAATGCTGTAAATAGTACTAGATGCATGGGAAAATACAACAATAAAACTCTTCATATAAAGTAAAGGCTTCACTGCCATACATAATGGGGGAAAAACTTTATGGTGTGAAACAATTCCGGGAAGAATATCTAACCTCCGAATGGAGTGCCTCAGTCCTGACAGAGACATTAATGGCTCTATATTCTTCAGTCACCCAGAATTCACACTTGAAAAGATCATGTGATGTAATCAAATGACAACGTAGGCCCTGCACATAGAGGAAGAAACCTAGAATTTAAAAGTTGAAAAGTTGAGAAAACATTAGATTAACAAGTGTTAAACCTTCAAAATGACCATATCAAAATTCAGGGGGAAAAAAGCCCCTTACAAGGGAGAATCATAACGATTAAAGGCAAGGTACATAATGAACTTCTATAAAGCAACAGAAAGGAAGAACCATGTGCATTACTTTTAAAATTGAAACAGAAAAATTAAGGCTAAAATGTTTGCACCTTGAAGCTTCCACACCTCAACAAGCAAAATGGACATGAGAATCTTCTCGTGACTGCACCGTTAATAACAAACAAACAACTTATTTGTGAATTCTAAAGGGTAAAACAAGCACCTGTGAATAAGCCTGCAAGTGGGTCCACAAGATAATATGAAAACCCCACTGACATTTAAAACCCAGGCTAACTCACTAGAATACAGCCCATAAATCCAAGTGATGATGACATGCAAAGGACTTCATTTAAATACCGCACCTTCAGTCTTTCTTAATAAGTTGTTCTGATCTCTGTAGTTGAAGATTACATTTCCATCCATCAACCTATGAACATAATAATACCTTTGTCAGAAAAATTCAGATCAAGGCTCACCTAGAATAATTTTGGGTCATTGCCCAACATCCTCCTAGGGATTTCCTTCAAAGAACAAGGTGTTCACTTCAAATTTAGTGTTATTATTGTTTTCATTGAACTTCTTATAGTCTTAATAGCTTTGATCTTAACTGTTCATCCATTCAAAAAAAATTATAATACTATTTCTTTTCCTTATCAGAAAACCTATTTCCTCATCTATCCGTTCACTTCTCTCAATAACCGACAATGAAACCCACCAAGAAAGGTTTACCTTGGCTTCCATTTTGCCTCAATTTTGTATCTCAAGCTTCTAGGAAGGAATGATGGCTGCATGAAATGGGAAAACAAGAGCAAATTGGTAAAGCATATTATTGAAAATGTACAGCAAAAATAACTTGGATGTTTCGACAGAATAGTTCATTCAGATTATAGCATTACTTCCAGTTTATTCTTTTCCATTTAATTTTCAATGATGAAGATTTTCAAAATTATTCAATAAATGCTATATATGTACTGAAGAAATATAGGGATCAATGCCACCACTATCCCATAAAAAAAATTTAAAAAAAAAACCATTACAGCACATGTAATAATATAAACATCAGCTCGCACTTAGTTAAAGAAATATGAAACAGAGACTAACAAAATTTGGCCAAGACAACATAACATTACATTTCGACGAGCACGGCGTTGAAGTATATTATACAATTCAACGGGCTTGCAGTAGACCAAGAGGCATTCTTCAGCGGCAACAGCCTCCTCCACCATTACACATGGACAAGAGTTATGATGGCACATCTAGCCTTAAACTGATAAGACCTGAAATGCAAGTTATGAGATGACAATAACGAACATGTGAAATTCCACTCCCGTCTACTCAAGATCACGTAATTCTCAGCATTCTAATAAAAACAATCAAAATGCAACAGAGAGACAAAAATTGCACCCCAATAGAATTTGCAGAGGGAAAGTTCCATAAGTTTCTTCCGGATAGGATTCATTGACTGACCATCACACATATTATTCAAATTCTAAACTCTTCATTTTGCTACAATGTATCAAGGACATGTGTATGGAGTTTAGTTTAGACAATGCACAAACACAAACCCATTGGCATTCCTAGATTCCACTTCATTGCAATCACAATTTTCTCAAAACTCAATTCTATTATGACCCGTAATAGTAAATTCAGGGCAAAGGGTTCCAAATTCAGCTTCACTCAAAAGTGCCCAAAACCCCAGGCATATAATTACAGCCCAAAAAAAAAATCCCCACTCATCAAATTACAAGATTAACATTGACAAATAAGGCTACGAAGAAATTAATTTCAACCCTCAAAACAACACCACCCACCTCCTTGATCCCAATTTCTTATGAATCAAAATTTTCAAATTCAGCTGAAGAATTCGGCGCAAAGGGTTTCAAATTCATCTGCACCCGAAAATACCCAAAAAAATCCAGACACATAATTACAGCAAAAAGAAATCCTCACTCATCCAATTACAAAATCAACATTGACGAACAAAGCTACGAAACCATCAATTTCGACTCTCAACCCCAAAAAAGGAGAAATTAAAAGGCGGCATTGAACGTGAGCACAACTAGGAACGATTAATTAGAGTTTATAACATGCGAAATTGAAGACGAAATTTGAAAAGTTGGAGAGAATCGTACCTGGATGTGAGACGACGACGACGATGGAGCAGGTTGATAGAGAGATGAGGGGAACGAATGAGGAAGGTTGGAAGGTTAGGTAGCTGTTGAAAATGGCGGATCAGAAGAAAATCGAAAGAGGTGAGAAAAAAACCAAAAAAAAAAAAAAAAAAAAAACTGCGAAAAGTGAGGTCAGATCGGAGAAGAAGACCAGCCTTACCTGAGTACACCTGAGTTTCTGAAAATTCTTTCTTCTCTTTCCTCCTTTTCAAAGCTCTTTATTATTACTTCCATTGTTTGTATTAATTAGGTTATTTGAAACTCGTGCAAGTCGAATTTTAAATTTTTTAATTGTAATTTTTCCAATATATATAATAAATTGTTATATAAAATTATGATAATTAGATTTGTAACGAAAAATACTATTATAAAAGTATAATATTCCAATTGTTAATAACATATTACTCTGTATATCATAAATGGTTTTGCTAATCGTCGCCCTAGAGACAATGATTAAGATGGAATCTTATCTAATTTTTTATTTTTATAAATCTTTTATATATATAATAAAATATCATTTATTCAATTAAATATACCTAATATACAATCTAATCTAATCTATATAAATGGTATCATTACCTAATTAGATCTTATGATTATCATTTTATCGGAAATTGCACACAAATGTTGATTACATTGATTTTTTTTTTATGAACGATTATATTGATTTTCATATCTGAACTAATAATTATTCTCCATAAAGGAAACTATATGAGGAGTTCTGCTCAATATCAACTACGGCCCAAATCTTGGATGACAAAAAAAAATTGTCAAGGACTCAAGAATGATCGACCATGGACGACTTCAAGAATCGACTAGCGTCATTCGAGGACCTTCGATCTAAGTTTGTCATGAATCTTCGATCTGGGTAAATGACAGAAAATTAGGCCCGAGTTGATTCTTGACATAAAACCAAAGTGCAGAGTGCTTGGTAAATGATCGACCATGGTCTGTCAATTGCCGGTGAGACGCAAATCAGGCCCGAGGTGACTGGAAGTAGGAGCGGTCGCGGAGATCGGTGGGCAACGATGACGATAAATGACAGAAAATTTGGGACATGCAATAGTCAATTGGATGGACAAAAAAAAATAGGGAACTTTGGATGGGGACATGCAATTGTCAACTGGATGGAAAAGAGTTGAGAAGCCATGGATATAAATTGGAAGTGTTAAATATGTAATGAAGAAGAAGAGCTGTAAAAGGTGAACCTTGAAATGCACGCTAAATGAATGGAGAATTGGGCGTATAGTCAATGAGCTTTATATCATCATTTGGGAATAAAAATGAACGGTAAAATGAATTATGGTCTTCCTTTACTTAATTCATGGGGCTACTGTATATCATCAATGAGTTGCACACAATTATTAAATATGGTTTTAATAATTGTATTTTTTTACCAAATTAATCTTAATTAGGTAATGTAGGAATTTATGGAAAAAGAATGACGTAGATTAGATTAGATTAGAGTAGATATTAGGCATATTTAATTGAATAGATAATATTTTATTATATATATAAAAGATTTACAAAATAAAAAATTGGATAAGATTCCATCTTAACCATCGCCCTCAGGGGACGATTAGCAAAATCGTATAACTTTATCAATAAAAAAATGACACTAAAAATAATGAAGACCAAAATTATGACAATTAATATAAAATTGAAGGAGTAATTATTTTTGGACAGACTTGAGAAATTAGTCTTCCCTCTTGGGTATGATTTATGAGTGAGCCCAGAGAAAAAAGAAAATAAAAATTGCGTTCGGATTATTTTAGGTTTAGATAAATTAAATATTCAATGAAACATTCAGTGCTTCATACTTTTGGGTTGGACACTTAGGAATAGGTTATATTCATTTTTTGATAGAAAAATAGTATGTTGGTACCTGTGATAATTTGGTAAAAGTCAAAATTCAAACGAAAACCTATAGTTCTACTAAATTATTTTCGGATTAGATTGAGCTGGATTTTTTTAGTCAGGCGACTTTTTGAAAGCACTAGCAAAGCCTCCCAAAGAAAAAGAAAGAAAAAATAGCATGTTGGTACCCGGAATAATTTTGTTCAGTCTCAAAATTCAAACGATAATCTATAACTCTACTAAATTATTTTCGGGTTACATTGAGATGAGTTTTTGAGCCCGGTGGTTTTTTGATAGCACTAGCAGACCCCCCAAAAAGAAAAAAGGTGAAGGGTTGATATGGTTGATAGCAAGAGGTTGTGATTAAGCTACCACATGTATTTCTTAAGCTTTACTTCGAGGCTTAAAATATGGATGTTGTGAAGGCAAAAGGTTGTTCTGACTTTACGAAAATTGTTAAAATTTAACCTTGAGTCGATGTCTCTCAGTTATAAACTTATAAAGACTTTGTTTTGCAAATGGATCAACTTAACTCAAAAATTAAGCCAATGATTGATACTATTTACTTTTATTGTTTGAGTATGAAATCATTTTCTTATCATTTAATCATTTGTCTAAAGTCACTGGTTGAATTAACAATTTTACATGATATCAAAACATTTTTCAACGAAAGGTATCAAAGCCCAAAGGTAGTCTATAACATGTTAAATTCACACCATTATATCAACGACATGTTAAAATATAAAATTATTCTCGCATCTTCCACACAAAACCCAAAAAAATGAAATTAAGAAAATCCAAAACTTGGGCTAAAAGAATTCAAGATATATGTTATGGGCTACCAAAATTGCAAAACTAATAGCCCAATGGCCATGTGGATGACCTATCAATAAACCGAGTCTTGTTCTTTGGATTGATAACTCTTTCTAATAAAATCAAATCCAAACCTTACACAATTCCAAAAAAAAACACTCTCTCTAAAAATATAATTCCCCAAAAAAGAATCTAATCCAATCCAATCTAACTCATTCAAACATCATTTTATCCAATACAAAAAATAGGGCCCAAGCTTAGTGTAGTGTCAAAACCAAACATGAAACACAACAAGGTTATGGGCTTATTATGGCTATACCAATGTTAATGTGGGTCACCATTAATAAACCAGATTTTAACTTTTTTTTGATTAGACAATTAAGATAAATTTAAAATACAATTATATTCAAATCCGAACTATTAAAATAAGAGAAATATTAAATTTGAATTTTTCAATTAACTGGTCAAATTGTACATTCAGACGAAAAATTAATGACATTACTCAATCTTTTTCACGGAAATTTTACCAATTCTAATCCTACAGCCTATCATTGTCTAAATAAATCAGTAAATAAAGTAAAAACTTATTTTTCCCTTCATTACGCCATGATATTGTCAGCTCTACGTCTAACGTATGTACTTCCTTTGACCTGGTCCCATAAAAGAAATTGACTATAATTTTATTGGGCTAATCCTTCATTGATATCATCGTACTTAGCCCAACCCATTCACCTAACTCATTAAATGAACCTACTTCCGGCTCCCGTGCGATGTACGGGTATTTACTGTTTTTATTATTTTTTCAAGTATATTTTTTATTTAATGTTCGATTCAATGAGTGATATGAATCTTGCAAGTATATATAGGATATAGCAGGAGCTTATAGAGCAAGTATCATTACTTTTTTTGTTTTGAAAAAGTATCATTATTTTTTTAAAGCTTGTCATGAAATATGAACATACGATTATTGTTATTTATCCAACTATAATGGATGATTAATGAATAATTGTTAACTATTTTAATTTAAATTTAGAACTTTGACTATTTGCATTTGTAAATGATTTCTAATATTTCAAAGGTTTAATTATGGTTGTAATTAGCAATTGATTTCCAGAATTTACATTTATATATAATTGCTAATAAATTGTTATTCATCCAGAATTTGAAAAATTTTGTTATTTACAATGAAAGATAAATGGATGTTTAATTAGAGAATATCAATAGTTTTTTTTTATCATTTTAAGATTTCTAGTTGTCCTCTTTTAATAATTTACCTACCTTTCATTTAATGTAATTAATGGTGCTTTCTTTTCAATTAAAAAAATAAATAAATAACATTTCATGGACCTCCTATTTGATTGACATGTGGCAAATGTATGATTATGTTGATTTTGTTTTAATATAATAAATAATAGATTAGTTGGGATATATAAATATTTATATACTAATCTTTAAATCCGTCCGTGTTTCATATAGGGTAATAATAAAATACACATATTATTGCAAGTATTGTTTATAAATTATAAGAATGCATATAAAATATTGTATATATAATTTCATAATATTTTTTTTAAATATAAAATATTTAACTTAATATTGCATAAATAATTTTACCAATTTAAATTCAAATTTAATGATTTAATGAAAAGTATACATTAAATTTTCTTTTTTTAGAAGCAATGTGGTACGGAAAAAAATAGAAGATATAATTTATTTGATTTATTAACAACACAAACCAATGAAAATATCATAAATTTTTATTTGTATCATGAATACTTCATTTACCTTCATTAACTCTCATTGAATAATAATAATAATTCATGAATACTTTAATGCCCATATTTTTTTTAAAAAAATTATATATTAATAATTGTAGTTTTCTAAAAATGTCCTCATTGAAACTTACATATATATATATATTGATAGATTGGATAGCCTAAACTTATATGTACTATATGCATGTAATTTATTCCCAATATCAGTGTTGTAATATGTCTGATGTGAATCAATCTACAAAAAAACTTTTGTGAAATGAATATAATTTTTATATAGTGTTTTTCTTTGAAATGAGGATGATTGATAATTAAGAACTATGACTTTTATAAAAGCACCCATCGATAAGTCATGTCACATTTATAATAAATGGTCTCATAAGAATGACTTGTAAATTATGCTCAAAACTAAAAAAAGTATCATGACTTGTCAATTGTATTCAAAGTTTCACACTTTTTTTCTTTAAGGATACGTTGAAATTTGTTTCTTGGTCGGTTGTTAAGTTGGTGTTGTCGTAGAAGTACGCTAATTGCATGTTTACATTTAGATCTTCACATATCATGTTAAGTAGGGCTGAGCAATGGTCCACAATTAGATCGAATGGAACTTGGTCGAAAAGATTGAGGATTGAACTTGGGGGTTGAGCTGGACTGAAGGCTGGATCAGAAAAAGTTTGATCCTGGACTAGATTGACCGATTTTTTTTATTCAGGATTGGACCGACCGAACTTCTTTGGATTCAATCCTTGATCCAATCCAAACTGGACTATATGCAACTATTAATAAGAAAAAGTGAAAGAAACCTTAGAGTTTTAGTGGTACGGTAACTTCCATTCAACCTTTTGGTCCAAGTCTTTGGCCCTTCTGTCCAATCCATAAGTTGGACAAAGATCATATATCAAATTTTTCTACAGCGAAGACTGCACGAAACTTTCCTCAATCCAGCCCGATCTAGCCCATTTTTAATCCGAACCAATGTTAAGAATCCGCACTAAAAAATGGTTGTTATTAAGCATTATTTTGACTACTTTAGGGATTTTGTCTTTCAATATTATTGCAAATGGGACCCTTTTTTTTTTTTTAATAATAGCGTCAATGGGACCGTACCTTTCCTACATCTTTTATCGTGTAGGAATTTTGAAGCAGCCTAAAACTAACCTAACGACAACCAAAAAAAAAAAAAAAAAAGATACCCCACCTATAAAGTTATACTGGTAAACCATGATTAGTACTAATACTAGGTTACTGCAACTAATTACTTGCTATATGTGGAATGTTCAAGCACAAATCCATGCATAATATGCATTGCATGCATGCACCTCTCAATCAAAAAGACGACTCAAATGAGACTGTATATATATAAATATATATTCATAAAGTTTTTGAAGATGATCGTTGTATATAATTTCAAAGTTCAAAAGTGGACAATAAAAGAGAATGTTAGACTTAGCTTTTTATTTTTTAAAATTTGTTGTGGAAAAGAGACGTGACTTTTTTTCTAAAGAAAATAAAATTACTTAGAATCGGATTTGATAGATTGTTTGTATTCTTAATAAAATTTGTTGTCCTTAATTTACTTCATAAAAATAGAGACTAACTATAATTTTTTTCTACCTATAATAAAGTAAAGAGATGTACGGTGAATACATTACCTATATTTCAATATTAATAGTGATGGAAAATGAAATATTTCTTAGATTTAACTTAGACAACTAAATAAAAGGTCAATTGATGTTCTTTTATTAGAACTAACAATACATACACGCGGCATTTAATTGTAGTTCGGATTTGTAATTATGTAATTTATTTTGAACATTTTTATTTTTATTTAGAATTAAATGTCAAATATTATTGAAATGTACAAATGATGAAAAAACCAAAAAAAACCCAAATAATATCACTCCACAAAAAAAAAGCTTTCCACATTAACTTATTTCTATTTCTAGCCTTTTCCACGTTCAAATGTTCCAAAAACGACTTTTATTCATGTACTTGAGCATTTTCTTTAAATTATCGATTTTCCATCGACCTTTATGAGGTTTCTTCATTTCGGGAGCTAAAAATACCCATTACAAGCTTTCCAACAGCACTTGAATCAAGTGAATCGGAGGTCGGATAAGAAAACTATGGTCATTTGAAGTTAGGTTGCATGAATTGCCCATCATGCATGCATACTGGTCTGAATGAATATCTTTTATGAGTTTCAACCCGCTTCTCGAGGCCAGCGCGCGACCCAATGCAAAGTAACCTGGAAAACAAAGTTTGGAAAAAGCATTGTGCGGAGCGGGTTTTTACTCGACCCACGCTTGACCCAATTTCTCGGGAAACGTGCCTTTACCTAGGGATTTGCGCCGAGGGTATTGATTTGGGCATGTGCGGATTCGCTTGGTCCAAGTTTTACCTGACCCGCGCTAGACCTGACTTTCTTGGGAAGCACGCTTGTGCGGATCCGCATGGCTCGGGTTTTACTTGTCCCGTGCTAGATTTGACTTTCTTGGGAAGTGTGTTGACCTAGATGCCCGTGCCGCAGACTGCCACTGGCGCTCATGCAAATCAGCACGCCCAACTGCCAAGCCCATTTATTTTCTAACCTAATTTTATAAATACAACCTTACTCCCACCAATTTTCTTAACACCGAAATCACCTAGGAGTATTGACACTAGATGATTTATTTTTCTTCTCCCTCATTCATCATTTGCATACATTAATTCTTGGCATTCTTATATTTATTTTATTTGACATTTTATTTTCTTTAATTCTCACATTATAATAATGTAATATTGAAATAAATATTAAACCTCGGTTAATTTAAACCGAGTAACTGGTAAATTCAACTTTATTTATGCTCGTTATTTTTATCTTTTTATTTTGTTTTTTTATTTTCACACTTTAATATTTTGCATGCATCCAAATAATTCTAATTAATTTAATTAATTCAACTCCTCTACTCTTTTTCTTTAATTAATCGGTTTAGTAGAGTCCGTTCTCTTTGAACGGGCGGATTCGAAGGATTTTACCATTGAATTCGTAACCCTACCCCCGAATCCGAATCCGAATCTCATGGTTAGTGGTTTGTGGAGTCAAAATCCAAATTTATTGATTCTCACCAAAACTTAATTGGCAACTCTAATTTATTTAATTTAATTCATTTGTTTCTCTTTGAATTTCACCTTTTTATATCTCGGAAAATAATATGACATTGAAAAAACGAGAAAAAACGGCAGATTCAGGTCGATTTCCACAGTCTCTTATGGCATCGTGCAGGTCAGCATGGTCGCTGGGCAGGTGACCTATGACAGTTCCTAGAGTCCCCGTCCAACGCCATGCTGGCCAGCATGGTTGCTGGGCAGGTAACCCGGGACCGTTCCCCGAGTCTCCGTCCTGTGCCGTACTGGTCAACATGGTCGTTGAGCAGGTGACCAGGGATTTGGTCTCGAGCCTTTTTCAATCAATTTCTTTTTTTCTTGTGATTTATTATTTTTTAGTCGGACTACATTTTTTAAAATTAAAATGATTAAATGCAAAGGTTGCATTTGAACATTTTGATAATTAAAAAAGGATAAATTAATAAAAACAAAATTTAAATTCCCTACGGACTAGCTAAGACACCCACTCGACACTTACCGCGTGGAACATTATAGAAATGTTTTCCTGGGTCCTACAGTATATTTATCAAAACCAAATAAAATTAAGTGCAAATGTGCTAGATTTCTTGTGTAATAAATACTTTTTTTTTTGAGGGAGTGTAATAAATACTTTATATTGACACTTATTTGTTCATAATTTCATTGTTTATTGAAGAAAGAAAAGAACCCTTTCTTGTGTTACCCTTTCTATGTTGTAAAATTTGTTGCAAAAATAATCCATGTTATATACCTTACAGTATACAGATCGATAATTGTTCGACACTAAACAATAATTTGACTCTAATTTAAAAATTAAAAGCTGAAGAAATTAAGGAAACAAATTACCATTATTATTATTATTGTTATTATTATTATTATTATTATGGTTTACAGTCTGTACGGAGTTGCTTTCGTGGTAGTTGGGTTGTGTACTATTTTCCTCATATAGCAGCTCCTGAAAGAATTAAACACCCGGTTAGAAAAATAATTAATTAATCAAAAGGGATTTTAGATTAGATTTGGGGGACATAGCACACGATTTGACCCAATTAAATAAATAAAATGCTACCAAATATTGGACAAAGTGAGGAAACTATGGCACATATTACCTCAATTAAATAAAAAAACATGCTACCAAAGGTTGGACAAGATGAGGAAACCATGCCACAAATTACTTCAATTGTTGATGCTTAGACTAACCACATAAAACATAATCTTTAGGAAATTGATATATTTATAGTGATTGTTGCGTTTTAGTTATAGATTTAGTTAATATCATTAAAAGTTCAAGTTCGAGTAAATTTGGATTGGTCAAATTCAGTTAATGGCAAAACTTGGATAAGAAATTGATGTCCGGGCCTAGTACTCTTTTTTGTTGGACAATTCGATGGAGTCAAATTCGGGTCAAAATTGGGTTCGTACAATAGAAAAAGATAAATATTGTGTTCGAATATTCAGTTATTTTGGTCAACATCAAAATCGATTTCAGACCAAACCAGTTTTTTTCTAGGTCGGACAAACTTAACTACTTAAGTATATATTCAGGCCAGACAAAATTTTGCGAGAGCTAGATTTAGTCTAACTCACTCATGCATTATATTATTTTCATTTAATTTCTTTATATGATTTTATTTTTTTAAATATTATTTTTCACCTTTTTGCAAAAAATATTAATTAAATTAGTTTCTATTGAACTGGGTGAAACTTTTCTGCGCAATCAAACACAACCTAAATTATATTACCAAATTGTGTAAAAAAAATTATATTACCAAATTAATTTAATTAAATACTTTTTTATGGAATAAGAACATGTAAAAAATAAAAATGAAAATAATGAAATATGTGGGTGACATTGATGTATTAAACACAACCTAAGATTTATTTAATTTAAGTATGATAATTGTCAGATTCAAACAATCATTATAATAATTTTTTGTTAACAAAATATAAGGATAAAATATTTATGGATATACTCAGGATCAAATCAATTCCTCTTCTAAAGTTCTAATATGGTCATTAATTTGTCAAAGATTGAGTTAGGTAACTAAAGTTGAATGAAGTAATAGATATATTTGAAGTGTTGTGTACGTACTTTTTGACCTGGATACGTATCTCATTATTTTATAGGCACCACAACTCATTCAATAATCAAACCTTTTACCACCAACATATTGCATGAATCATATTCAAATTCTTTGCTCAAACCTTTTACCACCAACATTTGCATGGGATTTATTCAAATTCTTTACTCTCCTTTTTTTTCATCTCTCTTTTTTTGAATAGTATAGATTTGCTTATTATAATTAAATTTCATCTCTCTCAATGGTAGACCCACATTTTTTTGGGTGATGATAAGTGTCTTGCCCAAGACACTCCTTAAATGTCTTCTCCCTTATAAAATCAATACTTATTATCGTTTTTAAACCCCATTTTTTTACAGATACTATTAGTTATCAATTGTAAGAAGCTTGGAATGAACCCCATCCGTCGGGCATATTTTACACGTTTTTTTTGTAAATTTTAAAAAATATAGATAAATGTGTGATTTTATACAATTTATATATATTATTATAGTTATAGAAGTCAATCATGTAACTTTTTTCCAATTTAATTTACAAATATATATGTTTTATATAGTGACAAGACACATTATGTGTCTTGCACAAGACTTTTATCATTTTCCATTTTTTTTCCTGTTGGGTTTGACCTACATGAGCAATGTCTTCGATACTCCTTTCTTTCCATATTAATTGTCATATTTGAAAATTGTGCAATCATATATTAGAAATTTTGATCATAAATGTCTTAATATATACAATAACTTGTTACATAATATTACTACCATTAAATTCATAACTAAAAAAATGATCAGAAAAGTATAATATTACATTGTTAATGTAATATTATACAAGAAATTATCAATCAAAGAATAACATTGAAAATCGTAATAATCAAATATATAACAATTATTATGGAAAAGAGGGAGTATTTTTCTTCACTATCCTAATTTCTAACTATTGGTATTAGTTCTATTTTTAATGTCAGAAAGTTTTGGGATATATATTTTTTTCACTAATAGAAAATGATATTAAGTATTTGCAAATTTTTATCTTTGTCTTTGAATTAAAATTGATTGTTGTTTCTAAAATTCATAATCATGCTATGTCCAAATCACGTAGACAAATCAACTACGACACCTTACTACTCCTATCTTATATCCTATTAATATTCAGAGAGAGCAACAACAACAAACTTTCAGGAGCAATATGTTTAAGCGTGATTTGAGGGGTTTAGATGTGTAAACAGTCGACACTCTTCCTCCCATAAACTACTACCTTCGTCCCACTATATTTGTCCATCTACATAATTTAAGAAGACTAATGTGTATTGGGAATTGATGTGAAAAATTTGTAATTTACCCAAACTACCCCAACTTTAATTGAAGATAATAGTTGTTGGAGTTGTAAAAAGTGATAAATAATTTTATTAATTATATTAGGGTAGAAAATGAATTACAGTTGTTATATAATATTGTAAATGAGATAAATATTTTGGGATAAAGAAGTTAGGTACAATGACAAATATTTTGAAACGGATGTAGTAAAACAGTAACAACAACTTGGAAAGGTTGATTGATTCTTAATTTCTTATGAATCTAAGAAAAACTTCGGAAAAAAAATTGAAAAACCAAACACCGAAAGAAACCCAGTTCGAAGACCTTTGATAAAGAAAGAAAGAAGGGAAGCTAAGAGCACCGGAAATGGTGAGTTTGAGTTTGACTAATTGTATGACGTGGGATCTGTGGACCCCTATCAAGATAATCAAAATTTAACTTTTTATTTAGTTAGCTTTCCAATGGTGAGAATGAGTTTAACTCATATTAATCAAAAAAAGTAAATGGGTCCCACTTAAGAATATAATTAATTTGGTTATATTGATAAAATTGAGATGGAGGAGGAGAGAAAAAAATATGATTAAAATATTAATATTTCAAACTCGTCTCGCGAGACTGAAAGCGAGATTCTCGCTAGACGAATTTCATTCTCACCACTGAAATGTCCTACACGACCTCACTTCATTCTCGTTTGATGCCACGTCAGCAGTGAGTCGAATTAAAACTCACTATTGCAGATGCTCTAATAGCTTAAGAAACTTGTAGAAATAAAAAGGAATGCTTATGTAATCCCTATCGGTAAAACTCGATAAAAGAAAGTAGCTAGACACCACATTGCCTTCATTCCACCTGCATTCAAGGAAAATTATCCTACCAAGCTGGTATATAACCTAAAATTAATTTGAGATTACAAAAACAAAAAGACAATGAGCAAGATATATAGTCAGCCCTATATTGTATAGCAAGGTTGACAATTCATCCAAAAAGTCAATCATCAAGGTAGCCAACCATGTATTGTGTATGCTGTATACCATAGTCTTTTGGCCAGTTGGAAGAACACACACAAAAAAAAAAAAAATATTGAAAGAACTAATTAGAAATATTGAGCAATTAATTGATTTCTTTTTAAAAAAACATTTATGTTACATCCTACCAGATATTGTTGTTGTTATTGTATCCAACCATACAGCTAAAACTGCAGGGCAAACTTGCAATATTATATTGTTGTAATCTGAAATTATCATTCATTAGGACGTCACTGACATATATAACGTATTATATGGTATGAGCAAAACATTTGAATAACACGCATATAACTTAAATATTATTTAGAACAAATTTAACCAAGTAAATGAAATTAACTATTAGGAATTATTTTACGATTTTTATGTTCCTCCTTGACTGACAATTTCCACATAATATAATAAAAAAATTACGACATTACATATGCTCTTACGAAAATATTTTTTGTTACAAATATAATAATCGTATTTAATTTTTGTATCATAAAATATTGTGTATGTCTAGAAGTTAATTTTCAGAGTTTTCAAAATTTGACTAATGCATAAATTTAGATGATAAATAAAATGGGAATGAGGGAGTATACCATATGGCATGGCTATTTGCTAACTATAACCTTATTGTAGCAATTGAGAGAAAATAATATAATGTCATTTTTTAATTAAAAAAAATGTCAAAAATTAGATGAAGATATTACATGTTATATATATGGAAAATTTGCAAAAACCCCCCTTCAGGTTTAGGGAATTAATTTTTTTAACCATATTGTTTGAGAGTTTTATTTAACCACCCCACCTTTTGGTGACAGCTTAATTAAAGCCCAAGTCCAATTAAGTATTTAGTGGAAAAAAAAGTGGGTCTGGGTATTATCGAGTTCGATTAATTTAGGTATTCGGTCAAAAACCCCAAACCTTGACCCTGATCGAATTTCAATTCGGACAAAATAACCAGACCTGAACCCGAATTACTGAATTTAATTTTTTGCCAAAACTAAAAATTAACTGAATACTAGATTTTTTGACCAAATATAATCAGATGACTGAATTCGACTGAATAACCGAATATGAAATTTGAGTTTCTTTATGTGACTTATTGACACTATCCTCATAATCGGGTTCGGTCAACTCGAATTCGAATTGACCAAATCTAAATTTTAACTAAAATCTAGCATTAATTTTTAGTTTTAACACATAAATTAAATTCAGTCATTAGGGTTCGGGTTTGGGTTTGGGTTTGGTTATTTTGTCTGAATTGAAATTCGGTCAGGATCGGGGTTTGGGGTTTTTTTTTTTTTTTCCGAATACCCGAATTGAACGAACTTGATAAGACCCGGACCCGATTTTTTACCACTAAATACTTCATTGGACTTGGGCTTTAATTAAACTGTCAATAAAGATGGGGGTGGTTAAATAAAACTCCTAAACAACAAGATTAAAAAAATTAATTTCCCAAACTTGAGGGGGTGTTTCAGCAAATTTCCCATATATATAGTGTAAATATTTTAATTAGTTAGTGTTAATTACATAAATTCAGCTACATGTGATTCGTGAAGATAAGCTTTGAAAAACTAAATAAATGAGCTAAATGTGATTAGAACTGAAAGGACATGATAATATACAATCATTACAAACCTTTGGTCAGAAGTTAGGACAAACATGCATACTACATATATACTCCCAGCCTTCCATATTAGTTGTTACTTAGTTGATTGTCATGATCTTCGATATCACTCTTTGATTAATAATTTTTTATCTAATACTTTATTAGTAATTGTAATATTATACTTTTATGATGACATTTTTTGTTACAAATCTAATGGTAGTAATTTTAATTAACAAATCACTGCATATATTGAAAAATTGATGGTCAATTTTTTTAAAATTTAATTGTATAATCTTCAAATCAAAGACGACAATTAATATATATAATAAAAAGAGAGTATATTATTATTCTTACCTGACCGAAAGGGAAAAAAAAAACTTATAGAAGTTATTATTTACATGCAAATATGCAATATAGTTATGTTTGTCAACATTGAAATTACATGTAACTAGCTAAGTCCTTCGTAGAAGCTTAAAAAAAAGCCCTAGCTAAAATAAGTCCAGAAAATACATAGATAAGACTCCTTTTTGGCCTTTGTAGTATACTGGTATTTGTCAAAAGTCAAAAAACTAAAGTTTTTGTATTTTATTTATTTATTTATTAGATATACTACTTCCGTTCCATTATATTTGTCAATTTACCTAATTTGAGAAGACTAATGTATATTGGGAATTGAAGTGAAAACTTTGTAATTTACCTAAAATGTCACTACTTTAATTGAAGATAATAGTTGTTCTAATTGTAAAAACTGAAAATGAATTTATTAATTAGGGGTAGAAAACGAATTACAGTGGTTGAAATTACAAATGAAACAAATATTTTAGAATAAAAAGTTTAGATAAAATGACAAATATTTTGGAACCGACATAATACTATTATTGGAATTTGTAAAGGAGTGAGAACATAAATGCAAATAGCAGTAGTTTGAGTTTGACGTATCTCGGATGTGTATCACAAAGGAAAAACATTTGACCGGTCCTAAGATACATACACCCCTTGACCACGAAAAACCGCCCCGACATAATGACCTATTTGAACCAAATATGATTGAAAAACTTTACTCGGTTCAATTAAATTAAATGGGTGACATGAAATATTCGTTTAATTAAATGGACTAGGTTTATGTCAGAATTTTTGACACGGAATAACTGCGTACATACTTAATTTGTTTAATTAGGTGGGTTAGATAAAACTCATTTACCCGATACTTGTAACTCTATTGAACCGTTTATCAATAAAATTAGGTGAAATTGTTTGCTTATACCCTTTCAAATATATGCAAGACTAGCAATGTTAACTTAAATTTATCTTTGGTTATGAGTTGAAAAATTCTCCTTATATATAAATCAACACAATAATATGTTACTATTATTTTGATCCCGCAATGATTTGTTTTGCATAAACAAATTAATGGGTAAATAAGTAACCTGATTATAACATGTTTACTTAAACGGGTAAACATGTCAAAACAAGGTTTAATCGTTTGAAACTTAAATGGTACACGGTTTCACCTTTTAACCAATTTCATAAATGAGTTAGTCTCACATAGAAAGAAAGATTTTGAATTGGTTTATGTTTGACACGATCGAACACGAACTCAACCCAACCTTTGGTTATGAGTTGAAAGACTCTCCTTATATATAAATCAGCGCAATAGTATGATATTATTTTGATCCCGTAATGATTTATTTTGCATAAATAGGTTAATTGGTAAATAGCTAATTTGATTCTAACATGTTTACTTAAATAGATAAACATGTCAAATTAAGATCAAACCGTTTGATACTTAAGCGGTAAGCAGTTTCAACCCATTTCATAACTGGGTTAGGCTCATGTCGAAAGATTTTAAACCGCTTTATGTTTGACAAGAACCGGAACTTGATCCGACCCAACCTACTAGCCATTTAGCCAGCTGTACTAAACCTTTGTATTTCCTCATATTAACAAATTAAGAACCCATTAAGGACGTCTAAACTCAGAGTTAAGCACGGGTAATTAACTAGTCAAAGAACAACAAAACAAAACGTTTTCTCTCTCCGGTTCAGAGACACGCATTCTCACGACCACTCAAAAATCAAAACTCTCCTTGTGAACGAAGAAGTCAACATTTCTACCTTTACTTCCCACTTTTGCCCCTTCATTATATCAATCGATAAACTCATAAAGAATAGCATTTCCGTAGTTTCAGACATCCAGCATGGGCATTTCGGGAAATGAGGAATAATTGGCGGTCTATATATACCCCCCATCACTTACCAAATTCCAACTAACTCATCATCAAGAATTCTCAATTCATTGATTTATTCATTGTTTGGATAGATTTCTTCGTTCGAATTCATACTTGATTCAACTGCTTCATCAACAATGGCGCAAATGGCGACACTTCTTCCCTCCACAAACCTCCACACCTTCCAAACGAATCGGGCCCGGCTCCAGCGTCAGAGGTCCCGGCTCAACCCCGCCCTGGCCCGGCCCGTCCTCTCCGCCGCCTCGTCGGGCCAGCCCGGCCGGCTCGAGGTCAAGAACAACAAGACCCATCTGTCCGCCCTCGAGAAGCTCCTGGTTAAAAATGACGATGATGATCATCGGGCCCAATCTAGGCCCAAGCCCAGGCCCGAGAAGCCGGTCCTGCAGGTCCCGAACACGGGCCAAGAGCCCGAGGACGGGAGGGGACTGTGGGGCCTAGGCCTGGCCGAGATGATCGACCTGGCCCGTCGACTGCCCGAGGGGGTCCTGGGTCGGGCCGGCGAGCTGGCAGCCGACGTGTCCCCACGTCAGCTGAAGCGGCTCCAAAGGCTGCTTTCCATGCAGCCCGAGTATTCGCCTCGGGCCCGCCTCGGGGCGAGGTGGCGGGAGTATCATGGGAGCAGGGATTGGGCAGGCCTGCTCGACCCGCTCGACGAGAACCTCCGGCGGGAGGTGGTCCGGTACGGGGAGTTCGTGCAGGCGGCTTACCAGGCATTCAATGTGGACCCCGCTACCACGAAGGAGGGGATCGGGTCGCTCCGACCCGTGAATTTGCCTGATGGTGGGTCATACAAGATGACGAAATGTCTCTATGCCACGTCATCCCTAGGGTTTCCCAAGTGGGTGGATGATGTGGCGCCTAATTTGGAATGGATGACCCAGCGGTCTAGCTGGGTCGGATACGTGGCGGTCTGCGAGGACGAGCGAGAGATTGCCCGGATGGGGCGCAGGGACATTGTCATCGCCTTACGAGGGACCTCCACGTGTCTCGAGTGGGCCGAGAATGCACGTGACCTGCTCGTCCCCATGGATGATGATAACACCTCAGGCTCGGACTCAAACCCTGGTCATGGACAGGCTAAGGCCGAATGTGGATTCCTTAGCCTGTTCCGTACTCCAGGAGAGCACGTCCCGAGCTTGGCAGAATCCGTAGTGCAAGAAATAAGAAGATTGTTGAAAGTCTATGAAGGCGAGACACTGAGCATAACCATAACGGGTCACAGTCTCGGAGCAGCACTAGCCCTGCTAGTGGCGGACGAGATTAGCACCTGTGCCCCCGATGTCCCCCCGGTGGCGGTCTTCTCCTTCGGGGGCCCACGTGTCGGGAACCGGTCCTTCGCAGACCGGATCACTAACAAGAATGTAAAAGTCCTCAGAATCGTCAACAATCAAGACATAATCACCAAAGTGCCAGGAATGTTCGTGAGTGAGGAACTCAGCCAAAAGCTGAGGGAAAAACCCCAAATCGCCAAAGTCCTCGATGCTCTTGATGCTAAAATGCCATGGGCATACGCCCACGTCGGAACTGAGCTCAAGGTGGACACCAAAAAATCACCCTACCTGAAACCGAACGTCGACGTGGCATGTTGCCATGACTTGGAGGCATACTTGCACTTGGTGGATGGTTTCTTGGCATCAAATTCTCCCTTTAGACCAAATGCTAAAAGGAGTTTATGGAAGTTGGTAAATGAACAAAGGGCAAATATGAAGACATTGTACACCAGCAAGAGCAAAAAGAAGTCATTGACCTTGGAAATTGGGGGAGATGGTCAAATATTTATGTCAAAATGTATGCTTAGCCCTTCTTTACAACATGAGATGGCTATGCCTAGTCCATCCTTACGTGCATGAAGAAGAAAAATAATATTAAGTTTTCTCCCTTTGAAAAAGGGGAGGGAAACAAAAATTGTAACAATGACTTGGGTTCTTATGACTATAATTTCTAAAATATTGATTTTTTACAGAATAAAACAGAAAAAAATATTTGTAGCTACTACACTCTTAATTACTCTTTGTTTGGATCCGATGAAGTTAAAAATCTTTTACCAAAATAATTTATACACACTGACACTCATAACCTCAAGGTGATAATGTATACTACAAATTAAAGTACAAACAAACCTAGGGATTAATGAGATTGTGTACCCTGTTCTTTTAAACCGTCGGTTGCGGTGTGATAATGATGCAATGCGGTGGAATTTGAAAAAGTGTGGTGAGTTTGTGGTGAAAATTGTGATAGGTGAGTTAGGTTAAGAGAGAAAAATAGAGGAGAAAAATGAGGAGAGAGAAAAAAATGAAAAAATATATTGGTAATTATGATTATGGTGTGGTATGGTGAAATGTGGTGAAAAATTAAAGAGTGCAGTACGGTGTGATACCGCACCACAAATCTACTGCGTAAAAGAATGGGACCCGATAATGATAACATATACATTTTTCCTGATTAAGTAAACATACAAATAACCATATAAATATTGCACTTTAATAATAATCAATAAAAAATTATAGATTCACTTGATGCATAAGTATTTAATTTAATACACATCTACATACTGCTCACAAAAAAAAAAAAGAAATACTCCTAATCTTTACTCGATGCATAAGTGTAGATAAATTTAATTTATATTTTTAAAATATAAAACCATTTTAGTTTTAGTAATAGTTTAATGACTGATTAAAAAAAAGTAGTTTAATGACAGAATATTTGAAACATATATTTAAATAACTTAATTTATGATTACTTTGGATCTGAATAGCCTCAATTAACTTTGAACCATGATATATCAAATAATCTCTAACTTTTAATATAAGCAGCAACAATTTTAACTTCAACAATGTTGAATTTTCATAGTTAAACTATCACTGAGTTCAAGCCATAATAGTGACGGATCTAAATATTAAGAACAAGGGTGACCACTGTACTATTACACTCGAATCTATAAATTTCATCCTTAGGCCCTGTAAATTTCGTAAGTAAATTAAGTTTGGTAAATACTTACCGAAAGTTAGCGAAATTGTCGAAAGTTACCAAAAGTTACCGAAATTTACCAAAAGTTACTGAAACTTACCAAAATATTTTATTATTTGTTTTTAAAATTTTAATTCATAATTTATCATTTTTAATTTTAATTTTAATTTTAATTTTAAATTTTAAATTTTAATTATAAATTTTAAATTTTAAAATTTTAAAATTTTAATTTTTTAATTTATATTATTTTGAAATGTTTCAATTTTCAATATTTTTTTGATTTTTTAATTTTTTAAATTTTAAATTTTAAATTTTTTTAATTTTTAGCTTTTTAAAATTTTAAAATTTTAAATTTTAAATTTTAAATTTAAATTTTAAATATTTTTAATATTAAATATATAAAATTTTAATTTTTAAGTTTTTAATTTTCTAATTTGTAAATTTTTTACTTTTTTATTTTTAAATTTTAAATATAAATATTTAAAATTTTAAACTTTTTACATTTTAAATTTTTTGATATTTTTATCTTTAAATTTTTAACTATTTTAATGTTTTAATTTATAATTTTTAAAATTTTGAAGTTCTTTAAAAAAATTAAAATTTAAAATTTTAAAAACTTTTAATTTGTTCATTTCGTATTTTCAAAGCATATATAAACTTATATAAACTTATCAAAAGTTACCAAAATTTACTAGAACTTATCAAAAGTAACAATTTCAATAAAATAAAAGTTTCCATTTTAGAAAAGTGAATACAAATTTAGGACATCTAAAAATGAAATAATGGATAAATGATTTGGGACGGAAGAAGTACTAAGACCCTGTTCTTTTCTACGGTTGGCAAACTGCGGTGCCACAACCTACCGCAGTTTGCTACAACCCATCACAAAATACTATTCTACCACAATTCACCACAATCCATCACAAATTACTTTTTCACAATTACCAATACAATATTTATATATATATACTAAAAACCTACCACAACATACTAATAATCCGTCACAATTTCATCACACCATACCGCGTCATACCGCATAAAAAAACACGGCCGGGCTATACCACCAAGATGTCACACTTTGGACTAAATTGCACGTAACACTACACCAAATTGTTGAACAGTAAACACAGGAGAATGACTGTCGACCAATTCAATTTCAAGGACTTTTTTGACCCCGTTTCCCACTATTTTCTCATGGATGGCTGGATAATATATTGACAATCCACACTACAAAATTGACAATAGTTGCTTATATGAATCCTGTTTCTATATGTCGTAATTATTTCAAATTTCCAAATCACAAATATTTTTTTTGAAAACCCAAATTAAATCAAAGGGATATTTATGTTATTGAATTGCCGGCGAAATTATACATTTTGAGGTCAGATCATAGATCATACTCGCCACCTCACCCAACCATGTTGTTTTGCCAAAGTGAATATTAAGACCATAGTAGTTATATCATGAGTCATGACTCTATTTGTAAACAACCTATTCATCAGTCTATTGATAAAAGTTAGCTTATTGGACAATTTGATCAAGTAAAAAATGAATGTTTGGTAAACAACCTATTCCCTTGGTTGTTTGGCTTGAATAAGCTAACGATTCTTAATGGTAAGTAGAAAAGTTTGGCGCAGTCCTTGGTCCATAAAATTTTTATGTTCGATCCTCAGTTCTGTCCATAGACTCAACTGAAAAACCGAGGACTGGACCGAAGGATCAAGTAAAAGGACCGAAGGATTTAAGGAATTAGCTTGTTCTAAAAATGACTAATTTACCCAAGACTTCACTATGCAAAATCATGTCAAATGCCATATCAGTACCTTAGGCTCCGTTCTTTTATGCGGTAACTTGCAGTGCGGTACCGCACCCGCACTACTCAATATTCCACCATACTCTACCACAATTTACCACAATCATTACCAAAATATCTTCCTAGTTTTTTCTCTTCTCACTTTTCTTCTCTATGTTTTACATTCTTTCTTCTCATCTACTCCATCTACCATAGCTCACCACAACCCACCACACTTTTTCAAATTTCACCTCAACAAAATGTTTGACAAACAGTCATATATATATATATATATAAATAAGAGCACTTCCGAAAAGTTTTTAATGACATCAGCAATGGCATGCATCAGCAGAAAAGAAAGAGCTGCGAAGATATGAGGCAAGACTTCATCAACCAGAAGAATAAATGTGTGGAAACTAATTAATTAATACTTAAAACTAGTTCAATTTTTAATCCTTTGTTAATAATTCATTTGGTCCAATCCGTGTTAATTTTCTTCGATTGTTTGTTGAATAATTTGTAGATTTTCGCGTACGGACATGACTGATAAAGTGTGAAATTATTTAATTAGTTCAGTTAGTTGTTACTACAGTACTCCCTCCGTTCCATATTAATTGACACATTTAAAAAAATTTCACATACCAAGGTTTAACTAAAAAAACTACCTTCATAATTAAATGATACTATTTTCCAAGTTGTTTTTTCGGATATCAAGGTGTAGGTAGTGAGAGAATGTGAGTAGGAGTAGTTATTATTGTTTGGAAAAGTAAAAAGTTAACATAATTATTAAAGTTAAATAATTAAATTAAGTATCGGGAAATGGAAAGTGACAATTATTTTGGAACAAAAAAAGTTAGTTTAAGTGTCAATTAATATGGAACGGAGGGAGTATTTTGATTTTTCTCTACCTAAAACTCTCCTTTTTTCTTGCATTGTCATCCAAGTTTAGGTTAAATCAGAGCCCTTCACTGTCAATCTGATCACTTTTTCTAGGTAATTTCTTCCCTTCTTTAGTGTGAAAATATTACATGTTAAGAAAATGATGTACCTAATGAAAATTGTAAAGTCTAAAATGAAATAAAACTTGAAATTTTTTGTAGAATTGGATTAGGTCAATATAAAGAAATACTCTCTCATGACCATATTAATTGTCATAATTTTGACTTTCACAATCTTCTTACTCTTTGATTGATAATTTCTCACATAATATATTATACTTTTATCAATTAAAGATAATGTCACCCTATAATTATTTATCAATATAAAGAAATTCTCTAATGACATAATCTAATGATGATAACTTTATACTTTCACAGTCTTTAATATAAGGAAAGTCTTCAATATTATACTTTTATTATAATATTTTTCGTTACAAATCTAATGATAATAACTTTATACATCAAATTAGCAATTCATTGTATATATTGAAGAATTTATGGTCAATTTTTTGAAAATTTAACTGCACGATTTTCAAAGATTACAATGAATATGGACCGGAGGGAGTAATAGTCTTTTCCTGTTCTTTGTTGTTGTTTTCTTATTTTAATTTTAGTTCCTTGAATCACTATCTACTTTTACTATAAATGGATATATCCTAATTAATGCTTCAATAGTCGTCATTTACTAGTATGCTTTTATCGTACCATTTGAAATGGTCCGACTGCCTACTTTTCTTTATCCGCAAAATAGTGTTTTATTAATATACCATAAGATAGTCCATTTGTTGGATTTTTTTGTGACCCATTGAATCCGTTACGGTCTAAAACGGTAAAGAAGTGAGGCGCGACCCGCGCTAAAGGAAGTGCTCGAGTAGAGAGAGAAGACAGGAGGTGCTGGCAGTGCCCCAAGAGGCGCCATCATTGGTGCTACGAGGAATCCTAGGTGGCGTGGAATTCCTCTCGTAGTTAATTTTGTTTAACCTAGGTTCTCTCTTCAAGTTGGATACTGTTTGTTGTTATTTGAGTTTTAATATAACTCTAATTTCTCTTAGCCGCCCTGTAAATAGAATACGGTTTTCTCCACTTTAACATGCGGTGAGATCAAGTCAGATCACAGAGAAAATATTGAAAGAGAGAAAATTTCACCAATATTTTCCCCGTGTGTCCCAAGAGATTGTGAGTTGAGAGTTTGAGATATTTTTATTGTAACCTCTTCTTGTTGATCGCATCACACCCTATGATAGTGATTGAGTTGTACTCCTCCTCTCTCATTATTTTTCTGGTTGTCACAGTCCATGGGTTTTCCTCCGAGTTCTTCATGCTCCCACGTAAACCTGGTGTTTGTTTTATCGCTTAGTTTTTCGTTCCTGAATTTTATCGTAATTTCCGTCATCTCATTTATTTTGTTTCTGCTATAACCTTGCACTTAGTTTCGTAACACCATCAATGCCTATGATAATATTTGAGATGAGTAACAGTCTATTCAAATATGTTCTTAAGTAGCAAGATTTGAACTTGGAAATAATGGAATAAACTACATACCTACTTTAATTTAATTTAATGTGTATATATAAGGGAAATTGGAATTAAATAAACCAACCTTTGGAGGTGCTTTGATATAACGAACCAACCTTGAACATTAATATTGGAAAAACTGACCTTAATATGTTTTTTCTAGCAAGCCACCACCGAGTCAAACTCGTCGGAAGTGTGATGTGGCGGTGGCGATAGCTTATGTGACGGTTGTTTAAGAAAAAAAAAGAAAAGAAAAGAAAAAACGATTAAGACATGTTTTTTTGTTGATTTGGCTTGCCAACACAGTATTTTCCATTTTTTCTCTCCTTCCCCTTTTTTGCTTAATACCCACCCTTTTCTCTGCCCCCAACCTCTCTCTCTTCTTTTCTACATAACAACCCGACCCCCCTCCCCCAATCTCTCTCCTCTCACTTTATTTCTCACATCCAGCCCCACCAAGCCACCACTTTCATGAGAATATTGAGAAGCAAAGCGATGGTGAGACAGGAGGAGCAGACCGAGGCCCTAGCAGCGGTTTCAGGTGAGGAAGACGGTGGCTCAGGAGGTGGGGACAACTTAGGCTTGGTTTCACGCGATTGGGAAGCAAGGGATGGGTCTTTCGACCTGGGTTTTGGTGGTGTTTCCGGGAAAAATCCAACGAATACTCAAACCAAAAATCAGTAAGTTTCACTCAATTTGGTAAATTAGGTGGGTGTGAATTTGGGAAGAAGATGGGTACAAATTTAGGTGGGTGTGCATTTGAGAATTCTGACTATTGAGTAATTGATTTAGGTTTTGGATGAGTATTGGGACCGAATTTGAGAAGAACATGGGTGTGAATTTTGGGGTTTACTTGGTTTGTGTTTCAGGGGTGGTTGGCGTTGATGGTGGTGCAGGCTGGCGGCGAATAGTGGTAATGATGGTGGTATGATGAGCTGTGGTGGTGGAAGGTAGGATCAAAAGAGAAGATGAAGGGGGGACGGTGGTGGACGAATCGGGTGAAGAGGGGTTGATGAAGAGCTCAGGCTGTGGGGGAAATTTGAGAGTGAAAGAAACAAGGGGGTCGAGAGGTGTTTATGCATGCACGGAGGTGAGAGAGGACAGAAGAGGGGGGAAAGACTGGTGGTGGTTTGGTGGTGAGGCAGCCTACGGTGAGTGTCGGGTTTGGTGGCCATGGTAGGGAAACCATCCCAGAGAGGAGGTCGGGGATTGTGAGAAATATGTGTTGAGAGGAGGTCGGGGATTGTGAGAAATACGTGTGTGTGTGTCTCTTTCTCTCTGTGTCTCTCTCTCTCTCTACGTGTGTGTGTCTCTCTCTCTCTGTGTCTCTCTCTCTCTCTCTCTCTGTGTGTGTGTGTGTGAGAGAGAGAGAGGGGCGAGGTGAACATTTAGAAAAATAAAAAAAAAGAAAATGCTGAATAGGCAAACCAATTCAGCAAATTATACACCTTATTTTCTTTTTTTCTTTATTATTTTTTTGCTTAAACAACCGGCATATAAACTACCGCCACCGCCACGTCACACTTCCGACGAGTTTGACTCGGTGGTGGTTTGCTGGAAAAAACAACATATTAAGATCAGTTTGTCTAATATTAATGTTCAAGATTGGTTCGTTATATCGCAACACCCCCAAAGGTTGGTTTATTTAATTCCAATTTCCCTATATATAATTCACTTCAATACTATTTTTTGTACCATCAAGGAATAATGCAAATAAAAAACTATTTTTTGTTTCACATAAATAATATGTATATGTATTATATTATGTATAGTGACTTTTGTTGGGTCGAATGTGGAGACCAATTTTGGGTTGGTCTCTATCTCTTAAAGGGAAAAGTAGAAGAGTTTGAGTGGAAATCAAGTTGTTGATTTGTTACCCACTTATTTTTGTAATTCCTTTGTTGCAACGACTCTATTAACCCTAAAATTGTTTTATTGTTGTACTATAAATAGAGCCTAGGAGTTTGGCTTATTGGTATGCAATTGAGAGCGTTTCATCTGACCACAAGAGATTGACGTATAATCTTTGTGTCCTTGAGGGAGTCGTGTCAGACTAATCTGTGAGTGTTGAGTTCTCAGATTGTAACTCTAGGGAGATTGTGAGAGATTGTGGAGGTTTGAGAATCTCTGAAACACTGTTGTAATCCTTTATAGTGCATCGTTCGTGGTTTTTTCCAATTTGGGTTTTTCCACGTTAATTCCTTATGTCGAATCTTTATTTATTTTCACATTTATTATTGTTTGTATGTTAATAACTCCCTGAGAATCCTAACAACTGGTATCAGAGCTTTGGTTGGAGCGTTGTTGATCTGCAGACTGAAAAGCAATGACAAGTGCAATTGTGAAGGTTCTAGAGTTCGACGGGAAAGACTGCGCATGGTGGAGGATGCACGTTGAGGATGTGCTCCGCCAGCAAAAGTTGCATCTTGCGGTGAGTGAAAATCCAGAAGAGATAGAACCGAAGGATTGTGAAGAGCTTGACGGTCAGGCATTTAGTACTGTGAGACTGACGTTAGCTCGGAATGTGGCTTTCAACGTCAAATATCAAAAAACGACGAAAAGTCTGCTGGAGACCTTGCAAAACACATATGAGAAACCTTTAGCAATGAACAAAGTATACGTTTACTTCGTTTGTTTGAATTTAAGATGCATGGAGTCTGGTGATATGAATGATAATATCAATGAGTTGAATGTGATACTATCAAAATTGACCTCTGTGAGATTTAGTTTTGATGACTAGATAAATGCTAATATACTGTTGGCTACCGTACCTAAGTCTTCGAATAATTTTGTTACTTCTGTAACATCTTCAATTAAGAAAGATGAGAAAATGAAGTTTGAGGAAATTAGAGACTTTGTCTTGAATGAAAGCCTCTGTGGGAGAGATTATGATGTGTTTGAGTCTTCGGGGAATGCTTTGGTTGTCAGGGGTAGGTGGAACAGTGGAAGCTCGGGTTGGGGTCGGTCTAAATCTAGAGGTCGAAATATGGAGCACGTGTTGTGTTGAAACCGTGGTGATTCAGGTCATTTTTGTAGGGATTGTCCTAAACCTAGGAAGAACAGTTATATTGATCATGACTCGGTAAATTCTGCTGAGAATTTAGGTGATGTCCTAACTGTTAGTGTTGACAAGTCAGAAAGGAGTTGGGTGATAGATTCGGATGCATCATTTCACTCTTCGTCTAGCAGGAAGGCCTCTAGTAATTTTGTGAGTGAGAGGTTTGGCAAGGTTGGGCTTGCAAAAGGTCACAACTTAAAGGTGCTAGGAAGAGGTGATTTAAACATTAAAATTTCAAAGGGTACGTAGGACTTGGAGGCTAAAAGATGTTCGATATATCCTAAGTCTGACCAAGAACCTTGTGTTTGTGGGTCAACTCAGGGACGAAGCTAGGGCTTCACATTAGGGGGGCAAATCACTTGACAAGTTGGCTTATTAATTTATAGTTACAAATTCAAAATAAAAACTAACACTATAGAGTATAGATATATAAGCAGTCACGTTTGTAGATAATACATAAAAGAAAAATAAATCATTTTAAATATAATCTAGCTATAAAATATTTAATATGTATATCGAATATAACATTTCAAGATAAATCATAACGAAAGTTCAAAAAATTGATAAATAATAATAACAAATAGGCCAATTATGATAAATAATAACGATAAAAAAGCAATTGTAAAAATTATAAATTATAATAACCAATAATAAAAAGGAAAAATACTCATCCTACTGAGCAAGTGTACAATTAAGTTAATTAAGTAATAATTAGAAAGAATAAGCCAAATAATAATCTAATTAATCGTGCAATTAGTATAACTAACAAATACTAAAGAAATCACAACTTACAACTCACATCATTACATATTTACATGGTATAAAGGAAAAAAGTCAATAGACTAAAAAAATTAAATTGAACTAATCTTTAAAAAAATATAAAATCTCAACACTAAAAAAAACTAAAAATTAAATATATACATGTACATGGTGAATTGATTGATTATTGATGGTCTGACGGATGACGCATGACTGTATTGCATGAGTGTTGATTGACAAATGACAATTCACAATTGAAAAAAATTTGAATTCACAAAGAATTAAAAAAAAGAATCAATAAACTATATATTAATATAGTGGAGTACTCATTAGTCATGGTGAATGAGAGTACAAGTACGAAATACCTAAACAGATTGGATAGTGAATTAGCATGTAATATTGAAATATTCACCGGTACAAAATCCATCAATTCTGTAGCAAATCAAAGAGCTGGAGCCTTGGAAAAAAGATGAAAAGTAATGATAATTGAGAGTATATGAGGGGGACAATTACTTTGTCAGGCGGTTATAATTAGGGTTTCTTTATTTTGTAACAGAGTAAAAGTGAGTCTTTTTTTCATCCAAAAATAATTTTATTATAAATCCTTTTTTTTGGTGTTGGGGGGGGGGGGAGTTAATTGCCCCTGCTTGCCCCAAGAAGCCTTCGTCCCTGGGTCAACTGGATAAGGAGGGGTTCACAACGAGATTTGGGGATGGTCGTTGGAAGATTACGAAGGGATCTCTGATAATTGCAAATGGTAGGAAGGAGGGAAAACTATATACTACCATTGATAATTCTAACATGTCTATTCATGCTCGTCAAAGACATGTTAGCTTTTCTAATGAGAGAAGGTTACCAGAAACGAGGAGGTTTCCGGTCGAGGTTACGAGAACGGATGGTCAATCGAATAACGCATCTAACCTGCAGGGGAATTTGACAAGTTCAACACAAGGTGAAATTCCAATCCAAAATTCCCCTAAGTTGTTGACGAGGATGTTTATGTTGAAATTGAAGGGGCGTGATTAGTTCAAGTGGGAGTATATTGATAAAAGAGGAGTTCATGGGAGGTCAATTGACACCTCTATTGATCTTTGCTGAACAAGATTGAGATGGATGTACTAGAGGATTCAAGGAGATGTTGAAGTGGTGGTTGATGATAATCGACGAAGGATGCATTTACAATTGGTCTCCATGTGGGAGATTGTTGGGTTGAATTTGGAGACAAATTTTGGGTTGGTCTCTGTCTCTTGCGGAGCAAGGTAGAAGAGTTTGAGTGGAAATCAAGTTGTTGATTTGTTAACCACTTCTTTTTGTAATTCCTTTGCTGCAACGACTCTATTAACCCTAAAATTGTGTTATCCTTATAGAACCTAGGTATTAGGCTTATTGGTATGCAATTGAGAGTGTTTCATCTGACCACAAGAGATTGACTTGTAATCTTTGTGTCCCTGAGGGAGTCGTGTCGGACTCATATGTGAGTGTTGAGTTCTCAAGTTAAAACTCTAGGGAGATTGTGGAGGTTTGAGAATGTATGAAACACTGTTGTAATCTTTTGATAGTGCATCTTTCGTGATTTTTCTCAGTTTGAGTTTTTCCACGTTAATTCTTTGTGCCAAATTTTATTTATTTTTCGCCTTTATTATTGTTTGTATGCTAACAATACCTTGAGAATCCTAAAAGCTTTGAGTTAATTAGGGCCTGTTTGGTGAGCATAAAAGGAATGGAATAAGTCAGGAATGGGTCATAATTCCTGTTTTTGCTGTTTGGAGAACTGTTACTGGAATGGAATAGTAATCCCTAGGGATTTGCTATCCCTCCCAAAGAGGGGGATTAGAACTCTCCCAAATATGGGGGGAATTGGCTATCCCCTTTCTTCCATGATGATAATAATACTAATAATAATAATAATAATAATAATAATAATAATAATAATAATTTAATAACTAATAACCAATAATCAATAAAAAAATAAATTTTTTTTAATAAAAATATTAATTAATATTAATTAATATTAACAAAAGTTAATAATAAACAATTAATAATAATTGATAATCGATAATAAATATTAATATTAATAATTAGTAATTAATAATTTAATATTAATTACTAATTATTATAATTACTTAATAATAATAATTTATAATAATTAATAAATAATATATAGCAAATAAAAATAATATTAATTTATGATTGATACTAATTAATAATGGTAACAATATTAATAATAATTAAAAAATATAAATATTAATAATTATTTAAATTAATAAACAATAAATGTTAATAATTATAAATTAATAAATAATAAATAATAAATAATAAATCAAAATAAATATATTATTATTATTATTGATTTATAATTTATAATTATTAAAAAAAAATGAATAAATATCTTTGATTCCATTCCTCTGCTCACCAAACACTTTCACTTTGGGGTTCTGATTCCATACCCAACCCCCTAGGGTTCTAATTCCATACCCAATCCATCCCACTTTTCTCTCCAAACAGGCCCTTATAGATTCTCAAGGTCACTGTGAACGAAACAAAGAAAAAGAGAATTATTTATTGTTAATAAATGTCAAATTAGTCCATTATTTAATATATTTTTTCTTTTTCATGTGGAGAAAAAGACACCTAATTTATTTTTAACTTAATTTTCAATTTTAAATTACAAGTAGAAAGCAATGTTGGTGGCGGGTGGAAAAATGGGATTTGGCTTGAAAGCAAAGAATTTTAAGAATTTTAATTAGTCAAGGTCATTGTTACAAGTTCCATATTCCTTCGACTGTACGTGTTTAGTAGATTGCTCTCTCTAACCTTTTACAAAAACACCAAATATCACATCTGTACTATTTATAAAAATAATAATCCACTCCTGTCTTTTTTGTTTTATTCGTTACTCCCTCATTCCCACATAATATTGGTACACACTAATTGTTTCACGATATTTAATTAATATCTGTATTTTGCGTCCAAGTTATCCTCCAAATATAAGAAGAGACTTGAACTTAAGATTTTTAATTCAAGAAATTATAAAATTATAAAATTTGATATAAACTAAATATATAAGACTTATCAATGGTAATGAATTATGTGACAATCCATGATAATTAAAGTTAATTAAAAAGTAGCAAAGGAATGAGAAAAATCAAATAAAAAAAATTGAAACAATCAAATAAAATAGGGTTTTTGGCTCAAAATAATCCAAAGTCAGAAGCCAATGGCTGAAAATAATCCAAACTAACTTTTTCGCTGAAAGTAATCCAAACCCTTCACCTATTTACTCTAACTAAACCAGAGTTGAATTCTGACGTCGTAAAACTGACTTGACACCCTAGAAAAGTTTGAACTCGACTAAAAATAATATTAACCCACAGCATCTTTGAAACTTTTAAGGGTGTCAAGTCAGTTTTGCGACGTCGGAATTCAATTCTGGTTTAGTCAGAGTAAATAGGTGAAAAGTTTAAATTATTTTCAACCAAAAAGTTAGTTTGGATTATTTTCAGCCACTCACCTCTGCATTCGGATTATTTTGAGCCAAAAACTTAATAAAATAACATCAAGGGACTTGAACCTAAGGTCTTTATACACAATTTAGACGTGGCTATCATTAAAGTAACTTAAACTTATAAGATAAATTGCACAAATATATAAAAGTTCCTTAAAGTTAGGCCCCCCCTCACCCTAATGTAGTATTATTAGACTATGTTCTTTTAGGCTATGTCTTGTGGTGGTCTTTTGCATCAAGAATAGATGAGAGAGGGAAAAAAAAAGGAAAAGAGGGTTGAGAATGGGAGGAAGAACGCCTGGATGTTCTTTTTTTTTTTTTTGAGAGGAAACCGCCAAAGGAGCAGGATTATTCATTACCATTCAAGTAACAAGACATATCATCTTGCGCCAAGGATAAAGATTCCTTGTGGAGCATGGCGTGGTGGGGAAACTGATGAATTTAGCTTGAGTTGGACCCTTGATGCAACAAGCGAACAAACTTGACAATAAAGGAATGATATGACCTTGAGCTAGGTAGTCCATAACTCTAGGCCTCACACCCCACCATGACTATCATAGGTAATCCACTAAATAATCAATAAAGGAATGACTTGTTACAAGATTTTAGGAGAGAAAACGAGGAAACCCTAACATTGCATTAGCAAATCATTCATAAACATAAGCTGCCTTGGAAATTCGGAAAGCAAGTTATTTATACTAAAACAGAAATTAGGCCTAAAACTAAGAAAATTAACGAAAAATCTCGCGTGTCGCAGGGGAGGTCGCGGGCGCGACGACCAACTGTCCGCCATAATCCGTCGCTGGCCGTGGAGGGTCGCGGGCGCGACCAGGACTGTCGCGGGCGCGATGTCCATCTGTCATGGTCGTGACAGGCTTCGACTCAAGCGTGACTGTGATATGTTCCGTTCTCTGGCTGAGTCAAACCGAAGGTCGCGGGCGCGACGTTTCTTGTGGCGGGCGCGACGCCCTAGGTAGCACGTCTTCTCGGGCGTGACCTGGCTGAGTCGGTCTTGTCGTGCTGCTGTTTGCCGGTGCTAATCCTGACTTGACTTTTCATGCCCCGGGGTACTTCCGAGCCTCAACACTCCTCATTCCCGAGACGACCCAGCCCGGTCCCGAGGCTTCCGAGGTCGTTGACAAATCCCGAGCCTCTCCTTACTCCGACAAGGATGGCTCACCGAGGCCACGATAGTGTGATGCTCTCCACCCCACCCTTTACAAAGATGTAACGATTCGTGAAGGATAGTGGTCGGGCGGGTTTCGCTCGAGAATGTCGGGTCGGGTTTTTCTCCCTCGTGTCTCTTTTTGCAAACCCGGCCAAGGAAGCTCGGGTCCGAACCTGACACGGTCCATACTCCCCCTCCTGAAAGAGAGTTGTCCTCAACTCTTGGGAGTTAAAACCGATGCATTCTCTATCAATTGGCTCCGTAAGACTTTGAACATCCCATATGTCATGAACAACCACACTAGACATCTCACAAGCTTCAAACACGACAATGTATCCATCTTCCAAATGCAAGAAAGAGGTTGGAGGCTTGTTTGGGGGTAATGGACTAAAGGAGGGGATATGGAATTTTGGTGGTGCTTAGGAACTCTCAATCTCACTAGGCTCGCTACAAGGCAAAGCAAGAGGGAGCTCGTCCTCGCCAAGAGGACACTCATCCCGTGTTTCGCTCATCATGAGAAGGTTCCTCAACTCACTACCCATCCCAGCTTTGGAAGTTTCGGTTTCTTGGGGAGAAATGGGAAGTAGTTTGACCTTCTTGCCTTTATGGGTGAATGTGTAAGTGTTGTTCAACCCATTGTGCACCGTTTTCTTGTCATATTGCCATGGTCGACCCAATAAAATGTGACAAGTACTCATAGGGACAACATCACAAACAAGGGAATCATCGTAGTTAGATCCGAAACAAAAATTCACTAAGACTTGCTTAGTTACCTTGATGTCGTTGTGATTGTTGAGCCAATGGAGCGAATAGGGTCGAGGGTGCAATAATAGAGGCAAGCCAAGCTTCTCGACCATAGTGGTTGATGCGACGTTTGTGCAACTCCCTCCATCGATGATAAGAGTACACACCTTTTCACCCACGTAGCACCGCGTTTGGAACAACATTTCCCTTTGGGCCCTGTCGATGGGAGTCTCATGGGTATGTAAAGCTCTCCTCAAAACATATGCGTCTCTACGTACGGGGTATACGGGGGTGGCATTCTCCTCATCACTAGTAACCACATCTTCAACTAACACTTCGGGTTCCTCTTGAGCCTTTCGAAGCTCATCATTAATGTCATGGACCTCTTGGAGTGTCAAAGGCCGAGAGTTTGGATAATCGGCTTGAAAATGGCCATAACCATGACACTTAAAGCACTTTCGGCCTTTCGTTCGTCGAGGAGGCTCCGTTGGAGTCACCGTAGCAAGTCCCTTTCCTTTGTCAATTCTTGGTGTCGGTGTGGACTTGGGTGTCTCGCTACACTTCGAAGTGTTGGCATCCGGAGGAGGTCGGCTAAATGGTGAGTAAACGGGTCTAGACAAGGGTTTGGTGTCGAACCTTTCCATTCTTCTTCGCTCAACTCGGAGAGCCAAACTATACAAATCATCCATGGAATAGTAGGGATGAACCTCAACCTTTTTGGCAACCGAAGGATCTAACCCATTCAAAAATCGCATCATTGTTTGCTCTTCCGTCTCTTGAAGGCCACTTTTAATGAGAAGTTGCTCGAATTCTGAGATGTAATCACCTACGGATCGTTTGCCTTGGGTAAGAGCATATAACCTCCGTAGGACGTCTTGCTTGTAAGTGTGGGGCAAGAAACGACGATTCATCACTTGTTTGAGCCGTGTCCAAGTAGAAATCCTTGCCTTTCCTTCACGAACCCGTTGTTCCTTCATATTCTCAAACCAAAGCGAAGCGGCCTTGGTGAGTTTCAAGCTCGCGATCTTATAAGCCTTCTCGTCATCATACTCCTTGGTGTCGAAGATCCTATCCATCAATTGGACCCACTCCATGTAGTTATCCGAATCATTGGAACCATTGAACTCGGGGATATCAATCTCAACGTCCTGAAAATCGTCATGAGGGGGTCGATCATTCCCTTCTCGACGTGGACGTCGTCGAGGGGAGCCTCTAGCATCGTCACTCGACTCAAAGTTGGGAGGAGGACGGATAGGGCTGGGTGCACGTCTCGGACGTTCAACTCGGGGTGGAACTTGACGCTCGGGAATAAAATTGTTCATCCGGGCCATAAGAGCGTTTATGTTGCGCTCGAGAGTAGAGAACTGGTTGTCGAAAGTGGTGAACCGATCATCTATGGTGGCGAATCGGTCCTCAATAACTAGAACTCGAAGACTTCTCCGGTGGCTTGATTCCTCTCGTTCGGAATTAATTTCTCCGTCCATAACGAGGGAAAGGGTATAGGACGATATGTGTTTGGGTTATTTTGTGGAGTTTGGGGGTTTTCTTATAGTTGGCTTGTGTTTGGCTAAGGGTTCTTCGTGTTTTTTCAGACATTTCATCGAACACCTTGTTGGCACAATTTTCCAACTCTTCCTTAAAGCTCCAAATTGCTTCAAAAATCACAAACACAATACAACAAAAGATTCTCCAATACACTTGGAGGCACAAGGGATGAGGAACACCAATATTTCAATCAAAATACCAAAATCCAAGAATAGAGAACAAGCTAGCAAGAACAATGGAAAAAACTCAAGCTAGATGAAAAACCTTGGGCTCTGATACCAAATGGAGCGTGGCGCGGTGGGGAAACTGATGAATTTAGCTTGAGTTGGACCCTTGATGCAACAATCGAACAAACTTGACAATAAAGGAGGGATATAACCTTGAGCTAGGTAGTCCAAAACTCTAGGCCTCACACCCATGGTAATTCACTGGATAATCAATAAAGAAATGACTTGCTAACACCACCATTCACAAATGGATAAAGTAAGAACAAGATTTTAGGAGAGAAAAGGGGGAAACCCTAACATTGCATTAGCAAATCATTCATAAACATAAGCTGCCTTAGGAAATAGGAAAACAAGCTATTTATACTAAAACAGAAATTAGGCCTAAACTAAGCAAAATAACGAAAAATCTCGCGTGTCGCAGGGGAGGTCGCGGGCATGACGACCAACTGTCCGCCACAATCTGTCGCTGGCCGTGGAGGGTCATGGGCGCGACGTCCATCTGTCACGGTCGTGACAGGCTTCGACTCGAGCGTGACTGTGATTTGTTCCATTCTCTGGCTGAGTCAAATTGAAGGTCGCGGGCGCGACGTTTCTTGTGGCGGGCGCGACGCCCTGGGCAGCACGTCTTCTCGGGCGTGACCTGGCTGACTCGGTCGTGTCGTGCTGCTGTTTGCCGGCGCTAATCCTGCCTTGAGTTTTCATGCCCCAAGGTACTTCCGAGCCTAGACACTCCTCATTCTCGAGACGACCCAGGACGGTCCCGAGGCCTCCGAGGTCATTGACAAATCCCGAGCCTCTCCTTACTCCGACAAGGATGGCTCGCCGAGGCCACAATAGTGTGATGCTCTCCACCCACCCTTTACAAAGATGTAACGATTCGTGAAGGATAGTGGTCGGGCGGGTTTCACTCGAGAATGTCGGGTCGAGTTTTTCTCCGTCGTGTCTCTTTTCGCAAACCCGGCCAAGGAAGCTCGGGTCCGCATCCGACACGGTCTACCTTGGGACCCTTGTAACAGCCTCGACTTTTGGGGTATTACTTAGCAATATTTTAATCCATTTAATCTTGATTTAGCGGAAGCTTATAAAGCCGGGAGTGTTACCGCCACTTTCCCAAACAGTGAGAAAGCAAGGCTTTTACTACACACTATGATATATTAAAATGATAAAGATAAAGGAAAATTAAGAGATGAGCCATTTCTAAATCAACAATGTTCAAGTACTTCCTAGTAATTCCTAAATAAACAAAATGTTCAATCTAACTAATACAATTATCTCAACTAGCTATTTTGACCTTGGTGGTTCCTCTCTCTCCTGATGCATATCCCAATGGTACCTGTCATCTAAACCAAAACATAAAACATGAGTTTTGACCTCAGTACAATGCAACCCTATCACGTAAAATTCATTTTATTTCGATTATTTAAATTCATTTTGCAATAGGTAGAGAGGGAAGTAATGTAAGTAAAACATGACATTTTGCTGATAAAATATATATATAGTTCTAGTGTATATTGTTGGGTGTGGAACCCTTTTTATATGATTATTGAACATGTATAAACAAGTAGAATAAAAGTATTTTGCGATAGAATATTGAGTGATATCCCTTACGATCAATGCGAAGCATTTCACACACGCGCATGCCCAAACCGATCTAAGTTTGGATTGGGTGACTGATAAACAGTTGACACTGGCCAGGTCATTAGGACACTCTGATCAGGAGCATCTAAAAATGGGACTAGCACTTCACGTGACTAGCTAGAATAAATGGGGCGGGACTACTTAAAACATGAAACATATAATGCATGATAAAAATATTTGGACATAAAATTGATAATGAATAATTGCGATAAAAATGAATAGCAATTGCATGAACCTTTATTTTTGGTGATGTTTGATTGAATCGAAGAACTTAAGAGTTTCTCCAACAAAGTCTATGCGTTTGGGCTACTAATTAAATGACCCAACTTGAGTGGATTTGGGTTAAATTTTTAAAAGAGGAATATTTAGTATTTACTCCCTCTTGTTCCTAATTCACGCCCAGGCAGAGGACAGGGGAGTAGAGAAGCCACGGGGGCTGAGGCCATGGAGGAGGAGCTCGGCCAGTTTGGTGGTCCGGCGTCGGGGCTTGGCGGCGGAAATCGGGTCAGGTCGTCATTCAGGAAACCACGGCGGCACTGGCGGCAGTCGTGGTGGAGCTGCGCCGTGAAACAGAGGAGAGAGAAAGGGTTGTTTTTGGGTGATTTTGAGTGGTTCCAGGTGGTTTTCCGGCTGGTACGGCGGTGGTATTGGCGGCGAGGTTGGTGTCTGTGGTGATTAATGATGGTGGTGCAACTGGCGGCCAAAGAGGTGGTGGTAGGTAGCGTTGGTGTGAGGTTGAGGGGGAGCCGAGAAGGAGGAACATGGGTTGAATGTTGGTTGGTATTTGTAATGTGATTTATAAATTTATAGTCTGATTTTATAGTTGAAATATAGCTTTGGTGAGTCACTGAGTAGATAGTTTGCTGTCCATAGGAGATGAGTTGAGTATTACACTTGTCATTCAATTTTACCTGGCTTAGCCATGGAAGTTAGACAATGAAAGGAATAAATGGCGTGGCAGCTGAATTTTGGGGGAAAAAGCAATTGACGGTGGGGCTGAAGAAGATGATGCTTGGCGGTGGGAGAAGCAGTATGGTGTTGGGTGCCATGATTACTAGTTTCATCTCTTTGTCACTTTGCTTGGGGTAATCAAAATTAAATGTAGTCATAGAAAGAAGAAGTAGGTCGAAGCATATACTCCCTTTTGTTGTATTAATTTAGGAATAGTGGGGTAAAATAGATAAAGAAATCAATATAAAATTTAAAGCAATTTATAAGAATATGATATAATACGTCCTATTTCTTAACTCTAAGAAATTTAGAATTGGTATACTCTATTATTGAAATTATTAATACTAGAATTAATATAAATAGTTAAAAAGAGTTGGGGTTTGGATGAATAAATTTATCTATGATAGTTGAGAATTCAAGTGTAATTAGTAAAATAAATTATGCTTAAAAAAATACGGGTTGTTACAACCCTCCTCCAGCCAGACTCAAACATACGAGTTGTACGGCTGAAGGTGAGCAAGGGAATGAGCTACTCTATTCCCTGCTCTGATAACATGATGCCATGAGATAGAATTCAAATTTTTAGCTAAATCAAGAATATCTCCAATAAGACCTATCGAGTTGCAACACATGAAACCTTTTTGGACCTTGTTTATGAGAGATGCACAGTCACCTTCTACCATGAGCGATCTGAAACTTGTTTCCCATGCACATTTCAGCCCGAACATGCATGCTCTCATTTCCTCAAGCTTGGGGGTAGAGAAGTCTTGTGTCTATTTGGTCCCGACCGCCACGACATCCCTCTCGTAGTCTCAGACAACGAACCCCCAAGCTTTCCTGCGTCAAAGTTTAATTTCCATCGGCCTTGTTGAGGGGTTCCCATCGCTAGTGTTGTTCATAGTCCAGTCCGGACCGAAAAAGGGATTGGACTGGACTGGACTGGACCGAGGGAAGTTTGGTCCAATCCTCGGTCCAAAAAAATTTGATGTTCGTTCCTCGGTCCAGTCCACGGACCGAACTGAAGGACTGAAGTTACTAAAATTATAGGGTTTCCTTATGTATAATCCAGTTCGGACTGGACCGAACAAAGTTCGGTCGGTCTAGTCTCGGACCGAACTTTTTTCGGTCCAGTCCTCGGCCCAGCTTAGTCCTCTAGTTCGGTCCTTGGTCCGTTCGGTCCAGTCCAATTCGGTCCAGTCCAGGACCGATGAACAACCCTACCCATCGCTGCTGGAATTCCAAACACTTCAGCTGCGGAAACAATCGTCAAGAGTCGCCTGAATGTTCTTTTGGAAATGGGGAATGCATGAGAGAGAAAGGGGTGGATAAAAAAATAAAGTGGGAGTGAAATAATAGAGTGTAACTCACTTTGTCCAAAAGCAGCATGGGTGCAACCCACTGCCAACAACCTTTCCCCCTTCTTTTTTTGTTTTCTTGATTTTTGTGTTTTCCCAATGATAATTAATAGACTTTTCATTTTTATTTGTTATTTTATACGATTAAAATAGGGAAATTAGATTTAAATAATATGAACTTTGGGCCATAGTAGACTTAATAATCTGAACTTTAAATTTGATTCTGAATAATCTGAACTTTGGGTCCCTTGAATTCTAGTAGCATGCCACCAAGTTAAGTTCAACTTAACTCGGTGGCAGGATGACGTGGCGGCGGTGGCATGTTATACCTAAAATGATGTAATAACCCAAAAGGAAATTACTCCTTATTACGTATTAATTAGTTTAAAGGCGCGCGCTCCTTTTCTTTTTCTAACCCAGTGTATGTTTTGTAGGGCTTGAACAGAGTTGTCAATGAATCAGTCTTAAATCTTCTTTTCTTGACAAATCTCTCCCGATGATTTTTATGGTGTTCGTGATCGGTTAGAAATTCTTTTTACCGAGACCGTTATTTTGGGTCCTCCTTTTATTTGAGTAATTTAGGAAATAATTATGGAAATGATGAGGAGGTATACGAATATATTTATTTGGGTTACTGATAATATTCTTATGGTTTTATAAATTCAGGTAATTTGGGAGATAGGGAGATATAATTAAGCTAGAGAGAAGATTTAATTGAGTAATTTTCCCCCTTTTGGGCCCATTTTGGCCAGCCAAAGGAGGGGGGGGGGGCATGGGATTTGGGCTTTGTATTGATATATTTATGTAGTTGGGAGATGATATTATTTGGGGGAAGACATAAATTCAAACATCCAAGCTTTATTCTTCACTCTTGCTCCCTCTCTTTCCCTTGTGACCATCCAACTCCCCACCTCCTCTCTGTTCTTCCCGACCGACGCCATGCCGCCGCCAACGCCGACAACTTTTCCGGCCACCTTTCGGCTGTCGACGCACCACCACACCTCGGCCATCATCCTTCCTTCATTTCCTTCTCCTCTTGCAAGAGTAACCTCTTCTCCTCTTCTTTTTCCTTATGAGAATCATTGTTATAATCCGATTTTTAGAAGGTTTTTATGTTTTTCAGAGGTAAATCAATTGGTTTTAGAATTCAACAAAGGAAGGTTGAAAAAATCCAAGCATCAAAGAGAGAATTTGGGTGAGTTATGGTGGATTTATGTTTTAATAGTTGAATAAAGTGAAGTGTGTAATAGTTTATGAGCATGCATGTTGTTGATGATTAAAACTCACTGTGGAAGGATGTATTATTGATGAAGAGTTAGTGCATGTATGTAGATTAGGCTTAGATTAAGTAAATTCATGGTTTTGTAACTTTTAACATGAATGCATATGAATTATGTGTAGGAAATTTAGAATATGTGGGATTTTGCCTTGCATGCTTCTAATTTGGACTCAAATGAGGGTTATTTTTAATGATTTTAATTATGAAAATTTGCTCTTGTGATTGAAGAATATGTTTTAGGAAGTGATTATGGTAAATTATGAGGTTTAATCAAGCATGCAAGTATTTTCATGAGTGATATTGCAATCTGATTGGTTTTTGATATTTCCAGAGATCAAGGGTTAGGAATTTGGCCCATTTTATGACATGATTAGGTAGTAAAGTGTTAGCTAACACCCGGTTTTTGTAGCTCGTCATTTCGATATGTATATTAGGAGTTATGGCCGAAACCGTAAGAATGCGCAAATTTGTGAATAACTGACGCTAGTGCAAAGATTGGTATTTTTCGAAGGTTTAGAGGTCTCTTTGGTTCAAAAGCTAAACATGAAATTGTAGAGGACACTTTGAGCTTTCCAGGAAGGTATAATACATGGTTATATGATATCGAGAGTGATAGTTATGAGTTCCCAAATCGAGGCTAATAATCTGAGTTTACCCCGAAAGTGTTTTGTGACTGCCTGTCTTCTTGGCCATATTCCGACCTTTTCTCATACCCAAATCAGCTTGTGGTTAAAATGAAAGTTAAAGTATGTATTACAAGTTTTCGATAGACAGCTTGCACGCACCGAACCGATAGGTATCGATTGAGTTATGATTCTCCGAATAATTGAAGTGAAGTTGAGAATTTTTCTGGGTATCTTGCAAAGATGAGAGTTTTTACCCTTCTTAACCACGTGTTTAACCTCCATGGTCAACTCGAAAGTTGGAGTATGTAATCTAAGCTTTCCGAAAAGTCCTTTTATGCCATGATACGATACTTGAGGGATGAGTTATGACCTTAGGAGTGTGCCCTAGGAATCGAGGTCCTTATTTTATCTCTAGAAAATTCACTAAATTATTCTTCCATGCTACCACCTAAGTTAAGCCCTAATTCATGATCTTTTTGCTTTTTAAGTCCTTCCAAGAGAGCGTTGCACTCAAGTTGTTCAAGTCCCTGCGTGTTCAGTATATGTTTTAAATCTTTAGGTACGCATATTACCTGATATCTTATGCATATTATTATGAATTATTCTTCTGCCAAGTTCTTTATGTTTATTTTACCACATGTTTTATATGCAAGTTCTTAGGTTTTTTGTTCAATAGTATACACAAGTTCTTATGAATTTCAAACACCAAAGTTGAATTATCAAGTTATTTTCAACTTACTCTAAGTTCTTATGCTATGCACACTTCATGTTAGAAGTCTTATGTTAAGTCAATACTTTTGATATTAAGGACATTTTTTGAGTAAATTCCTTTATAAGTACAATCTTGGTCCAAAAGGATTTCATGGTTATCTTTAAATTATGAATAAATTTGTATAAGGATCCAGTTGTATCAAGGTTAGGGTTTTCAAGTTTTCTAAAGTTAATAAAGGTCCTATCCATGTTTAATTGTGCCTTAAAGCACACCAGGGAACCCGTGCCTTAGTGTACACCATGTTAATCGGGCCTTAGTGCACAACAGGATAACCGTGCCTTAGTGCACACCAGGGAAAAATATGTTTATAGTGCCTTAACTGCACACCATGGAAATCTGACCAGTATAGGATATTTATCAACCATCCGGATCTCCCGATCGGTCCGGGTATGCGCATACGGAGGCTTAGCCGATGATTGCAAGTAGGGGACCTTCTTATAAGTATTAAAGTCAACCAAGTGTTGGATTAAAGTTAAATACTACAGTCTTAAGTTAAAAGAAAAGTCTTAAAGGTTTTTCTCACCAAGCCTCACAAGTGTGATTCTTTGAATCGTTCCTTTCTTCTACGCACGTTTTAAGTTAAGTGCTCATGTTTTAGTTTCCCTCTTTTATATCATGTTACGTTCAAGTATGATTAAAGTAAGAAACTCACGATTTGGTTTCCAATGAAGTTCAGTTTACTCGAAAGAGTTAAGTGTGGCTATGTTATGTAAGTATACTCTACATAATGTTTATTTATCCATTTCTTTAATTGTTGTAAAGTTAATGGAACCGCGTAGGGTTGTTCATCGGTTCAAAACCGAATAAACCGAAAACCGATTAAGCGGAAAAGTCCAAACCGAAACGAATAAAATCAGTTCAGTTCGATTTATTCGGTTTATTCGGTTCAAAACCAAATAATACACACATTTGTATGGGTTTTCACCGGAACCGAATAAGGCCTAAAGTCCAAACCAAAAACCGAACTGAATAAAAATCGGTTCGACTTGGACCGGTTCTGTTCGGCTCGCTTTTCAGTTTATTCGGTTCAAAACCGAATAATGCACACCCCTAGAACCGCGCTAAAATAAGTAACCTTCTAATTTCTTTTAAAAAATGGATATACGTACTGAGTTAATCTCATCATTTTAAGTTTGTTTGTTTTTAGGAAACCCGACAAAAAGAAAAGAGAAATTCCCGGATGGACGAAACCCTAGAGCAATCTAAGAAGTCGAAGGTGACTAAAGGCACTCTCTGGAGAAAATGAGAGAATTTGTTTGATCTTTTGGCTTGTATAAATTAATTGGATTGTGTTGTGCATGCTTTGAGGGTTGTTTAAGCTAAGTTATGTTTGGGTGATGTATGTTTGAAGTTAATCTCATGCAATGGTCCTTGTGTTGAGATACATGTTAGCCTTGTCCATTTTAGATGGACGGCGGTAATGCCCTAATGTGAGTATTTCCGCTGCGCTAATTATTAGGTTAAGTGAGTTTTTAGCTTAATCTAGTGATTAATATCTTGGGGGTGTTACAAATGTCCAGGCACAAACCACCGCCGCCACGTCATCCCGCCACTGAGTTAAGTTGAACTTAACTCGGTGGCATGCTACTAGAATCCAAGGACTAAAGTTTAGATTATTCAGAACCAAATCTAAAATTCAAATTATTAAGTTTACTATGACCTAAAGTTCAGATTATTTAAATCCAATTTCCCCTTAAAATATTATTTTTTACCCCATTTATTCTTCATCCTATTTCTTACCATGTTCTTCACCATAAGCAATACTCATAATCTACTATCCATTAAAATATTGTTATTTGTGCTATATTTGTACTATGTGTTCTTCATTTTCAAGAACACCATAAGATATAGCCTTATACGTTGTGGTGCGATGGAATTTGGAAAGGTGTGGTGAAATGTGGTGAGTTGTAGTAAGTGAGGTAGGTGAGGAAAGAAAATGTAAAAAGTAGAGTAGAAGAATGAGGGCAGAGAAAAGTAAGAAAATATATTGATAACGATTATGGTTAAATTGGTGAAATGTGGTAAAATATTGAGTAGTGTGGTACAGTGTGGTAACCCACTACATAAAAGAACATAACCTTAATATCTATATTTGACTGTCAAATTTTCACATAAATTTTATCAAAAAATTGCAATATAATAATACTTTTTTATTATAAATCTAATAATAATTTTTTTTGGGGCGGGGCCGTGGGGGGACTAAATTGCAGGTTTGTTAACCAATCATAAGGTGCTATATATGGTGCAGACATGACCTCAAGCACACTTGTTCTTCTCCGATTCCTTGGCTATAGGATGTGCAATAAGGTTACCATACCTTTTAGTACATGAACCCAGTTACAACTACTCAAATTATTAGCTAACAAAGTTAAATTGTCTAAATCTAAAACAAAGTCAGACTCACTTAAAAACAAAGAAGAGCTGATCATCCTTTGTATGATAGGCAGGGGGAGAGAATGGGTCGGGTCCTAACAAATAAGGGTTGTCAAAGGGTCAAGTTGATGACGGGTCGGGTCATTAATAAGCTGACCCATTTCACAATGTTAAAGGACCCGTGAATCAACTAGATCAGATGGGCCAACGATAACTCAAAATAAACACTTTTTTCTATTATTTTAAACGCTTACCTTATTTAAATACTCCTTCCGTTCTTGTTTATATGTCATTTACGGTTTTCAGTGTCGATTTTTAATCAATAACTTATAATATAATACAACAACAACAACTTCCCATGTTACACGTTTGAGCGCGATATGGGGGACCCTAATGTAGGCAGCTTTACCCCATTGACAAAAGTTCATGGAGTAATAATTTATAATATAATATTTTTATAAAAATTATAATATTATACTTTTTTAATAGTATTTTTTATTATGAATCTAATGATATCTATTATTTTATGATGAATCATTGTATAAATTAAGATATTAATGATCAAAGTTTTTAACACAATTTCCTAGGCGACAGATAAATAAAAATGGAGGAAGTATATTATTAATACTCCATATTAAATAATAATTATCATAATTTTTTTTTATAAATACACTTAATCTTAACTTTAAGATCAAACGGGTCGACCCATGATTTTTACTAAAAAGCTCTAACCCGACCCATTACTATAAACGGTCGACCTTGATCCAATCCGACCCTACATGACTAATGGATTGACCCTGACCTAGCCCGTTTCCCACCCTTATACACAAGCAATCCGATTCAAACACTACCTTAACACAGGCTAGCCTACGGGGCTGGTTGAGCAGCAAACACACCAGCCTTTGCTGCAATGATCAAAGGGCTCCAAAGCTCTTTACAGTGGTGTAGTTGCATTAGACCTTAGGGTGGCCATGGCCCGTACCCATATTTTTTTTAATAAGAAAATGAAAAAATCAGTATAATTTAGAGTTTAAAATATGCATTGTATGCTTTTCAAATGAGTATAATAATATATTAGACACCTCTAATTTGAATGTCTAGATCCACCACCGACGTTCTATGTTTTTTGACTGTTGCAAAGCATATTTCTTCCTTATCATTCCTCCCAACGGCTCCCAAACAGATCCAACCATTTTGTGAAAGGGATGTGTGTAAAACTTAAAATTGATCTTGACATGGACTGGCATACGGGGAGTCCAAATAGTTACTGAGATTTTTTTTATTTTTTACATTGGATAAATGGATTAACCCACTGTTTATAGGATAAATTAATAGCAGAGCCAATCTAAGGCTAGAATCCTCCTACCTCAGGATCAAGAAACTAACCAAAAGAACAAACAAGGAACTAAAAACCTAAAAACAATGAAAAAAAAATACAAAACAAGAAGCTAAACTAAAAGACAAGTGGTAGTGATAGGCAGATAGCTGGTAGTGATTAGCTGATAGATTTTTGAATTAGCTGTTTGACTTTAGCTTTTCGGGTTAGCTGATTGCAGGAAAAGTGTTTGGTAAAGTAGCTTTATGTGAAAAGCTACCTCAAAAAGTTTTATCAAATAGCTTTTTAAAAACTAGCTTTTTGGGTCCAAAAAACTAATATAAAAAGCTACTTACCAAACACCTCAAGTAGCTTTTTAACTTTGGTCAAAAAGCTAAAAGCTACCCAAAAAGCTAGGTAGCCAAACACCCCCAAAATCTTTTTTTCAACTCTTTGGATAGGGTTTGAGTCATCACAGGCCAGACGTTGACCTAACAAACAAACCCATCTTCCAAGATGGTGACCCATCACTTTCTAGTATTGGATATCGTGCCCAGTTACTCTTTCAACTATCACTTGGACTGCATCCTGTCCAAGCTCCACATCTACCATAGGCTTTTCAAGCATGGATTGATCACTAGATCTGAAAGAATCAAGCTCAATCAAGATCATGAGGTGTGTTAACCTGTTTTCCTGCAAGAATCTCATGTAAATCTTGCACTCTAGCATAGCCCACAAACTTGATTTTCACCTTGAATTCACTTTCATTTTTTGGGTCACACTCTTCAAACTCATCGATGAATGTGACCACAAATTCTTTCAACGTGAAAGGCAGCAACCCAGCAGTGTAGAGATTCATTTTTCCATCATAAACAGGTGGCCTTGCTCCCAGATCAGTTTCTCTGTGAAGTCTCACCAACTGAGCCATGATAGCTTTATTCAACTTGCTGGAGTTAACTTCAGGGGTTATCTTAACCTTTCATCTCTCACTAGAGAATATGTGGCTTCCAAGGATGATATTATATCGATGACATCCAATTCCTTCATGGATAAAGAATCGATACTTCCTAGAGGAGCAAAACAGATCGATCTACACCAATCTGACCAAACAAAGGAGCATACCTTCCTCACATGGAAATGTTTGAAAGGTTATCTGAATCTCCAAAAATGGAGATGGTCGAAAAAAAGGAGCCATTGAAGGGCAATGGGCTGCTGGGAGAGGAAAGGAGGAAAGGAGGAAAGGGAAAGAACAAAAGAGGGGAAGGGGACAGGGAAGGGGGCTCTTGCTCTCTCTCTGTTTCTCTTTCTCTCTCTCATTCACTGAGGAATTCTAGAGAGAGGGCATAGCCCTTCTCTCTCAAATTCGATCATGCAAATAGTTACCGAGATAACTTGAGCAAGATCGCATATTATTTTTATATGATAAAACATTGTATATATTGAAAAAGTCAAAATTCTTGACCAAAATTTTCAATGTTAGATTACTTTTAGATCTAAGGGGAGTTTGGTGCAAGTGAAAATCATTTTTCAGGAAAATGATTTCACTTCTAAAATTTTTTTTCACGAAAATAAGTTTCGAGTAATATTTTCACTTGTTTGGTAGATATATACGCACATACCTCTCTTGCATTGGATAAGAGAAAAATGAAGAGAGAGGAGGGGTGTTAAACCTCGATTTACCACTTTTTACCTTGGTTTTTATTGTCTAATTGAACTTATCTAAGTTATTTAATATAAGTTTGATAGTATTTTTGCACATCTTTGTTAATCGAGACTAATTTATTTAATTATATTTTTTAGGCAACTCGAGTGCAAATGATGATGATAATATAGGAAAAAGATTAGAAATAAGGAGCAAAAGATACCAAGGCAAAACTGGAATTTCTATTTTGGCACACCTGGGTGTGCAGGTTGCACGGGCGGCTGTGCTAGATTGTAGTCTTTTATTTTAAGCAGTTTTATTAATTAGAAAACACAACTTTTCATTATACGTTCCTTTTTAGTTTCTAGTTTTCTCTCTAGGCTTGAGGGAGGTTTTCTCCCTAAGCCTCTCTAGTTCTAGGTTTAGATTCCTCTAAATTAATTAGATTAGGTTATCTTTGTTCAAGAATCCATCAATTTCGTTCTCCGCTTTAGAATTCAAGACTAAATTCTTCTATCCCTTTCTCTTTATCTCTTTTTATGTTCATATGCTTGTTAGATTAGTTTTGCTTCTTTTTAATTGCATTATTATGTTGATTTGTTGTTAGTTTTATGTTGTTTCAGTTGTGATTGAATTGTTTGATGGCTAATTGATTTTGTTTAGGCCTCATCTATTCAAATTCGTGCTTGTAGTTAGAGATTTTCTCATACCCACCATGTGTTCGATGAAATGCTCGAGAGAGTGTTCATCTATATTTCTTTAGACAATTGATGTACGCCGAGAGGTGAGGTCAATTTGCTAGTGTGGTAGATAAATTGGTTAGGGTTTTGACATGAGAATGTTGAATTCTGACTAGGTTTAAGGTTGTCAGTTTTATAGTTTAATTAGCCTAACTCTATGAGAATATATAGTTAGAATAGTTAAGTTAGCCCTTGACCTTCAAAAGAAGGCTTGGGCGAAGTCTTTGACCCTCGAGAGAGGGCTTTGGCGAGTCACTGACCCTTGAGAGACGACTTTGGCGTAATTTAATAGTGCAATTCACCCCTCTTTTGCTTGCATAGAATTATTAGATCAGGTCGTTCAAATTGATTAGTTGTTGAATACAGATTTTGCTGCCTCAATATCTTTTATTGCTTTCGTAGTTTATAACTTTGATAATCACCACCATCATTGGTTAATCCCCCTAACTTGAAACACTTGAGTCTGCTCTAAGTGCTTGGAACATAACTCCCTGTGGATACGATAACCGTACTCCCAAAAGTACGACAACAAGAGGTTAGATGAAAGAGAAAGAGCTAGATAAAAAATGAAATGTTTCCAATAGAAATAGGAATGAACGCGAGGAACATGAACTGCGAGGAATAACATGGACTAACATATTAGATTTTCTGAAGGTTGGACCGAAGAAAGAGGTTATTATGCGAGGAAGGAAAATGAATTTCACTTAAAGGACTTTTCCCATTTTTTTGGAAAATGATTTTCCTGCAATTTATTAGGTGCACCCAAAAAATGTGCTCTAAATACTACGATTATTCACTCTGATTACTATGATTGTTCACTCGTAATATTACAATTATTCATTCTTATTACCATGATTGTTCACCCACATTATCTTGAAACACATCATTCAAGTGCATGTAATATAAATTGTGAGTTTCCTTTCCATCAAACATACACTACTAAACACTAGAGAGTGGATAAAATGGGAAGGAGAGAATGTTCAAAATGTCCCTCTTTTGTTTTACCAAATTGCCCCCATGATGTGATTATTCCCCCCTCATTTTGTTTGTTGTGTGTGTAGATCTGATTTGGTTTTCCTTTCCCGGTTTTCGGCTTCTCTACGACTGATACTCCATCAGAACTCAGAAGTGACACAATACTTTAGTCTTTAGCATTCTTCTATGGTTTGATCAGGCGATTGTCAATCCAATCAGATCGCAATTTTTCTCAATTCAGGTATGACATTGTTGTCCGATTGAATGTAGTAGATAAAAACTCCGAATTTACGATATTCTAGGGTTTGATTTTGACGATTTTAGGGTTTTCCACTGGCGGATCTAATATTGTGTGATTTGGTTGTTGTTCCTCAAATCTGGTTTGCAATTGAGTATTGAACACTAATCAAGAGGCTACTGAGATTAATTGATTTTGATTTTGTGCTGTTTATTTTCTGTCAAAATTCCAAGTAGCTGAAATAAATCAATCGGAAGGAAGAAAAATATGGCGAAACCAGGAGGAATCACGAACGCGGTGAATGTAGGGATTGCAGTGCAAGCAGATTGGGAGAATCGAGAGTTCATTTCTCACATTTCGCTCAACATTCGTCGTCTCTTTGAATTTCTCGTCCAATTTGGTAATTTGTTTCCAATTCTCTGCTCTAATTGTTCAATTTATTCATTCATTGATAGATGGACTCTGCTATTTTTGTGTATTTGTTTCTGAATATGCTGATTATCAATAATTCACAATTATTCACCCCCTTTTCCTCATTTAAAGTTTTTGGGGTTTTTTTTTTTTTGGTATTTCATAGTTCATTTTTTGAGACTGTACTGATAGTTGAAGAAGGATTATCAACTTAGCATTTTTTGACACTGATCTTCTTATAGAGTATGATTGATGGAATGAAAGTATGGAACCATTGATGTTAGGGTCTTTGGGGAAAAATCCTTGGTTTATGCATCAGGAATAGCCATAATATGATGCCACAATAAAGATAATGGGCATGCTGATAGCTACCGGGAATGCTACATACGCCTGTGACCCAGGTTCCGGAACAAGCGTTACGAAGTCAAGACTAGACTAAATTTTTGTAAAAATTAGCGACTTGCGTTTGGGGCTAACGACCCGAGAAGCATTCCTGGTGACTATGGGTATGCTACATGAGGTTATCATTGTGTTTATATTCCTGATATGTGATGGATGAATGTTTTGGACGAGAAGCTTTAAATGGGGTTGGAATGTTGGAACTTGGATGAATTTAACCGTTACATTGGCTCTTTTTTTGTGTATGTGCTGGTCTCAGACAAAATGAATGAATTTTGTTCTCATTCTTGTGGTTGATTCTACTTAGCTTGATGTAGATTGAGTTGAGATACTGGTTTGGTTTTATTATAGTATCCACCTGTTTGTTGCATGTGCTCTGTGCAGTATAATATATTACATGCGCATGGAGTTTGTACACTATGACATTTGCTAGTGAATAATCATACTATTGAGAGTGAACAACCTGATATATGCAAGTAAACAATCAAACTATTTAGAGACAAACACCAGAAGCACATAATAAATTGCAGTGTGTTACAGTGTCGAGAATTCTGAGGTTCCAGTCCTACTGTTGTGCTTCTATCCTATATTCGTTAGATAGAAGATAGATAAATTCTTGTGACTCAACTTGTGTATCGTATTGTATTTGTTTCAGAGGCCACAACAAAGAGTAAATTGGCATCTCTAAATGAGAAGCTCGATACACTGGAGCGTCGGCTTGAACTGCTTGAAGTACAAGTCAGTACAGCATCGGCCAATCCCTCTCTGTTCAAGTGACAAATTTTTCATAGATGTGAGGAATTTGTGGCTTATACAAATGATTTCGTAGCATCTCAAGACTTTTGGATCACTATTATTTGCCGTGTTGATTATATACAGAAGAATCAATGTCTAATGTAGTGTAGCAAGTTAATTGAAACAGGAGGATTGTACTTATAATCTTGTGGAGTGAAGAGTCAACTTGAGCTTGAACTTGTGATTAGTATTATTGTTTCTTCTTTTGTTACTTTTGAGGTGTAACTTGTAATCAAAGTTTGTGATGAAGTGTAACTTGTAATCAAAGTTAAGTACCGCAAATTTAAAAGAAGCATTTGTCGAGTCCGTTTGAAGCCCAAATAATTGCCTGAGACTTTGAGAGGGTGATACGTATTGTCACAGGTGATGTGGACTTATTTTTATCAGGAGAAGAGTCTACTACATTAGTTTTATTTACCACTATTATATGAGTGAGCAATTATTTATAGTATGACATATCTGTAGATAAACCTTTTAATTTTAAAGTTTGAGTTCTAAGCCCCATTCTTTTTTGCGGTACCATGGGGTACGGTACTGCAAGTTATCGCAACTCACCACAATCCATCACACGGTCCACACTTTTTCATTTACCTTTTTAATAAATTTCAAAAAGTTTTAAACAAATTTAAAAAGTTTCAGTTTTCATTTTTATATTGCCACTGTTCATTTAATAAATTCTTTAATAAAAATATTCCAACACTCAATTTAATATTCCCACTACAACTTAGACCTCACATTAGTACAAGCCTATCATAGAACAATCGTTCTCTAATGAAGATCCTGAATCTGAAAATTTAAATATAAAAAATAGACAACATCAACCCATGTTGAGCTCTAACTCGAGCCCAATCAATGTGAACCGAGTCTACGCCTGAGCTTAGAATCTGCAGGCTCGACGAGCTTCGAGTTGGGCGTTTGTCTGACTGGGCCGAGTTCGAACATGACCAGTTCGAACATACATACACACATACATACATACATACATATATACACAAACACATATTATACTAACCGAGTCCTGGTTTCAATTACGTCTTTTTTTTTTTAAAAAAAAATAACTTTCAAGATTATACAAAGATTAAAACAACGTCCATAATATGTGTTTAGAATCAAGATGGTTAATAATCATTTTGAATTACCTAAAATTTATGACAATAAGAATAGTTTCTAGTGTTGGTAACGCTGAAAAAATGGTCAGGGTGAATTCGGATATTTGATCAATGTTAAAATTCGGACAAAAAATTAATATCCGGAACCTTTCTTTCAAATCAACAATTTGGATGGAGCTAAATTCAGGTAAAAATCAAGTTCGGGCAATAAAAAAAAAGAGAAATATTATATCTAAATATCCAATTAATGTCAAAATCGAGTTAGGACCGGACAAAATTTTTCCGGGTCACACTGTATGGCCCGCGAATGAATTGTCAAAATGGATAATACAATTGAGAGCTGGCTGGCGGTATGCAAAATTTCCTCAAATCTCAATCCTCAATTGCAAATAGCAAAATGATAAGCATTTTGATTCAAGATGTGATTAATAACTATTTTGAGTTTCACCTAAATTACTCAAAAAATTAAATATATGCATATTCAATATATTAAAACAAAACTCAAATCAATGTGTTGTTGTCATGTGTCATTCGCCAAGAGAAAGCTATTTTAAAAAGAAAATTTTATTCAAGTCATTAAATGTTACTTTAACTAATATGGACAAAATAGACCAATATCTAATACAAAATTAGAGCAATTTTCACTTTTCTTTTCATCAATTTACTATTATGACATTATTAGGACGAGAACCATAAAAATAAAATATAATAATAGGTATTAAAGTAAAGTTTCGTATTTTTTTAATAACTATATATCTTAGAAAATAAATTTTTCATTGAAACTAGTCAAATTATATGTAATAACTATATAATAATACAATAATATTAGGTAAAAAAATAATAGGTATTTAATAATATAATAATATAATAATGTTAGCCAAATTATATTAGGTATTAATAGGTATTTTTTTAATAACTATATAATAATATGTATTTTTAATAATAAAAAATTTAAATTATATGTAAGCTACCAAATAGAATAAGAAATTGGAATAAGTATAGATTAAAATGTTAACAAAGAGTTTAAAAGCCGCAAATATAAAATGAAAAATAACAAGCATATAGAATGTCACGTAGTTGTTATCGTAACAATTTTTTCAAAAAACAAACATTTTTCTTACGAAGAAAAATAAAATTAAACTATGTACCCATAATTGTCATATTCACGAAATAAAATCGACTCAGATGATAGTTTATTCCATAAAAAATGATATTTTTATAAGATTGAATTAATAATTATTATAAAATTCCTCTATAAAATAAATAACATAAAATCATTGAAAAGTTACACGTGCATCGCACAGGATATTAGAAGCTAGTTAAATAATTATAAATATATGATTTATTAATTTGAGGGTTACTACCACGTATAAACTATCTAAAATTAATTATTTATTTATTTTTTTCATAAATTACACATAAAATATGCATTCTGTATTATGATTGATAAATTAAGTTTTTATTTATTTATTTTTTACTTAGTTAATAAATATTATACTCTTATAGTTGATAAATATATATAATTATTAGAAAAAATATTATTAAAAAGTACAAAAATGTCAAATATAAACAATTCAAAGCATCTTAATTCAAGACAGTTATCACTACACCACCAATCCGCACTAAGGTTCGTTCTTTTATACGGTGCGGCGCACTACGGTGTGGTAATGGTGCGGTGCGATGAAATTTGAAAAAACGTGGTGGGTTATGGTAATTTGTGGTGAGAGTTGTAGACTTGTAGTAGATAAGATAAGCGAGGAAAAAGAATGTAAAAAGTAGATGAGAAAAGTGAGGAAAGAGAAAAGTAAATAGATATTTTGATAATGATTATGGAAAAATGCGGTGGAGCGTGGTGAAACGCGGCAGAATATTGAGAGGTGTGTTGCGGTACCACGTTGCAAGTTAAATCAACGTTACACAGTAGTTGACCGTTGACGACGACCATATACTCTCGTCAGTGTCACCTTCTTCAGTTTCAGCCATGGAAGCATCCATCGATTTACTCTGCATTTTTGTTTGTAAACTTGTAAGTGCTCTCTCATTTTTCTCTTATTATCGCTTTCTAATGTGATTGAGGAAGTAGTCCAAGTTCTTGATCTTGCTCTGTTATTTAATTGAGTATCCTCGAATTGTATCGATTTTGCCGCAAAACCCTGATCCCTCTTTTCCGAAGAAGTTTCTCCTTTTGGAATTTGCCCAGATTTCAACTGTGGATTGAATTCATTCTGCCTCAGTTTAATCAGCAATTGAGCCTTCTTTAATTGTGTAATTTAGCTCTAGTGTATGCATTTTCCCACTATCTACTTCATTTGTTGGATTTGATTGTGGTTTTGTTTGTGATTAGTGTTTTTGATGTCATACTTGTACAATGTTTCAGTGAATTATCCACTCCAGTAGAAGAACAATTGTTACGTAAGAATGTCCCATCATAAATTTATTTTACGATGTAAAACTTTGCAGCGACTAGAATATAAGGATGACTAACAATTTATTTGGAAGGACTTTGATAAAAATCACCTCTTGATAAATTATTTCGTATTGAAAAATCATTCTAATATCGCTCACTAGTCATGACAAATTATTAAAAGTGTCTCTTGATAACCTTCACGTGAAACAATCTTATACAAGAATTTTGCCATTAGAATATAAAACTATCATTTGGCTTAGACTAATAGGTTTCACATGTTATTAGAGTTAGGTTGACGCAACTAAGCTAGCCAGTAACATGTTTGAATCTCAATAATCCTCGTATTAATTCGTGCAAAGTTAAAGGGATGGTTAAAGGGACTTTTACATCATTTATGCTTCAAGCCCAAAGACATTTATGTGAAGGGCATGTTTGAATATAAAATTATCATTAAGCCCTTAACGTATATATCCTGATTAGTAATCTGCATAATGACTGCAGATAGATTATTAACGTATACAATATTGTGGCAGGAATTTGCACCTCAGTGAATCCATGTTAGATGCAACACTGTAACCACAGTCAATGAAGTGATTCTGCTCGCCCATCAATGGCATCAGACATGAAAAAGAAAATTTGGAGGTTGTTTCAATGCACAGTAAGTCAATGAAGTGACTCAACTCTTTTTTAGCACTCAAGTTGTATGTATGTTGCTGTTCGATAATTTCAAGTGTGTGTGTGAGTTGTGAATTGTGATATGTGTTCATGCTAAGTAGAAGTTAAGTGAGCTAAATAATCACAATATTCACATGGATTATGGATATGGGCATAAGAAAGTCGTATATGCTGATTTTCAAATCCCAATAAACCCAATTAGGGTTTGCACGGATAACGGGAAGGTTGACACGGTCTGTATAGATAGGTGGAAGGCAACAAAGCTAGGCATGGCACTGACACGGGCCGTTTTTGTCACAATTGATTGACACGGACTGTTGAACATGACACAGCCCGTGTTATGTCCACCACAGACCGTGTCAATGGCAAACGGTACCAGTAGCTCGTCTTGCTTCGGCTACATGCATGAATGATTAGATATCTCCCTCAAACGTCTGCAAAGTTGGATAATGCCCAACATTATCCATCTTATACGACTTACTTAAGGATTATCCAACTTGAATAAGTGCTTATCGTATCCAAAACTGCCCTATGTATGAAGTCCCTCATCCTGCACTAAAAAAGGGATGTCATTGAATACATTCATTCCAACTCAAGATACTTGACAACATATGATTTCTAGCACTCAAGACTCATATCATTTTCATTTTATCGAATTCCTTGTCCAACTTGTGTAGGGAACAGATGGAAGTACGAGTGACAAAGCAAGCAACGGTGTTAGCAAGAGGATTATTTTCAAAGGAAGCTATGAAAATTTTCTATGGAATGGAGGACTGTTACTGGAAGAAAGAATTTCTCTGTTTGATGGTAAGACAAATCCCGTCCGCTGTTTGTCTGTTGATGACCTCAATACTAGCTTTGAGGATTGGATTTGTTTGTTTCCCGGTGATTATAGTGGGGATTGGTACAGTTGTGTTTGGGAGGGAAGACCTGTTTCAGTCAAACTATGCCCTGAAGATAGGATGGTAGGACAAGAAACTCACGTTGCTAATCGAACTCTCAGAGAATATTGTCGGGAAATTGTGATTGCGACACAGATGGGTATTCACAAGAACGTCCACAAACTCCTAGCATGCTGCCTGGAGACCGAATATCCGGTCCTTATCTACGAGTCTGTAAAAGTCTGTTCTCTTCCCAGTAGAATATGCGGTGAGAATAAAAACGAACCCCCCCTAGAGTGGAAGGACAGATTAAGGATATCATGGGAGATATCTCATGCAGTTGCTTATCTTCATAAGGCTTTCCCCAGAGTGATTGTCCATAGAGACTTGAAGCCCGACAATGTTTTCTTGGATCAACACAATGCAGCTAAACTAGCAGGTTTTTATTGGTCTGTTTTGATCCCCAAAGGTAAAACATTTTTGGAAGCTGATGTGATAGCAGGTACTCCGGGTTACGCAGCCCCAGAAGCAATGCTTGGGAATGTGACGGAGAAGTTGGATGTGTATTCTTTTGGTGTGTTGCTTCTCGAGCTGGTGACAGGGCTGACATCTCGTGGTTGGAGAGAGAGGCTTAAGGATTATGAATATCCCGGATCTAAGGGATATTTAGTTGAATCTCTAGCTTCAGAAAAAATGAGGAAGTTTATCAAAGACAACATCGACACAGTCGTGTCTGGATCGACTGGATACACTGAGGCAACAAGTGAGGAGGGAGATCTCTTTCGTCAGCAACTGCGAGCGTTGATAGTCATTGGATTGAGGTGCATGGAAATAAATCACGAGAATAGGCCAACTATGGTGGAAGTGGCAAGTGAACTCAAGAACATGGTTGCGTCCTATGCTTCATCTACCGATACTATGAGCTCTAGCACGTAGTCCTCATGGACATGGACATGGACATGGACATCGAGGTTCCCCTCGTGCCAGTGCTCGTGCTGACATCCAGGTCTAAAGTTATGATTGTTTTGTTGTAGCGTCTACATCTTTACACTAGCAGAGAACTGCACAATCCACACATTATGAGATCTTAGAGTACTGGATTTGGATTGTGAGGTTTAGCAGGTATTGATTTTTACAGTTCCACCGTGTTGTGAAATATGAAATTTGTGGTGAAACAGTTTTTTTTGACTCCAAACCACTAAGCATTTATTCAAACAGATGCAAACCGGTCCTGGGCAGCCATATTAACTACCCAAGACGGACAAACATCCACCCAAGACATAGACATCTTGTTCTTAACAGCAAAATGAGCTAAAGAGTGGGCACAAACATTTCCCCCTCTCCTGACAAAACGAAAGCAAACATTTTGAAACAAAACAGACAAATTCCGGCAGTCCTCTACAACAAAAAAAGCTTCAGCATCAGTAGCTCCTTTTCTGGTAATGGCCTGAAAGATCGGTAGGCAATCAGTCTCAACCACGATTTTTGGTAAACCCATCTCCTTCCCCAGTTTTAGCCCAAGCTTCACCGCTGCCGCTTCCATCGCTTGTACTCCCCATGGATTTTCTAGGTATTCAATTTTTGCCCCAATGACCTGACCATCCTCGTTCCTAGCAACTGCAGCCCAACTACCACCCCTCTTCGCCTCCACAGCAGCATCCACATTGATCTTGACCCAGCCTGGTGCCGGTCTCTCCCAGCATGGTAGGTTAATACACTATTGTGGATGGGATGTTTATGTTGACATAAGTTATTGTTGGTTAGTTATTGTCCTTTTTTTTGTTATTAGTCTGTCCAATGAGCTGAAAGTTAAAAAATAAGACTTTCAACCCATCCAGACCCAACAATCAAAATATCCATATTACAACAAAAGCAAAAGCAATATTCTAGCTGGACAAATCCTAATTGAAGCAAAATCAATACACTTAGCTAATTGACCAACCCTAACCAGACCCATTGCGCACCCCTAACTATATTCCATATGTTTGATTTGATTGTCGTTTGGTTTGTGATTACTAAACACGGTCTCACCTTGAAATTTGCGCCACCCATTTGCAAATAATAATAATAATTCCCATTGTGGATCCCCTGATAACTCATGGTATGGGTCCCGCTAATGTAAGGTCTGCAGACTGCCCATTGTTCACTTTGAGCCCAAACAACTAATCACTTATGTACATGACTCGCATAAGTACATCGGTTGACAGTCACTTGAACTACTTGTCGTTTTGATGTTTGGAGCTGTCTTCTTTCTAGCAAATGTTGCTGAAGACGCGAACATCAGATTCTGCAAAACAAAAGGGCTTCTGCATGAAATTCAAACAGCATATTCACAACATTACTTTGAATACATGTTCACAAATTCTTTGGTGTCCCATATTTGGCCAAACTTTGTTTAGTTTGACCTTAAAATAGCCAAACTACGACGACAACAATCTTAAAGGAATCTAGCGAGTACACAATTTCAGCAACAGCTAATGTGTGCATTAGAAGACTGTGACTTCTAAAAACAAAGTTTCAAGAACATTATCACTTTAGCTCATTTTAACACTCGGGGTACATATACATTGTTCAGTGTAATGCTCGGGGTACATATATACTAGTCTTAAGAGAATTATGAATCCAGAAAAAAAGCATAAATTTCCACCATATATTATCTCATAGTCACAGTTTAACTCTATACTAGTAGCCATCATGATTGCTATATAGATAAGATCAGGTGAGAGGGGGATATTGTCAACTTCCTAATTCCATCGAATCTCTCTTCTTTCGGGTTAATGGGAAGACTAGCTCTTCTTCTTTGGATGTGATAGACTTTTATAGATAGTTTGTATTTTGGTTGTACATAATTTTTAGATGCTTGCTAAGCATCTGTTCTTTTGACCTTTTATTATCAATATATAACTATCTTTCCTATCAAAACAAGGGGACATTATCAACTTCCTAAAGTCATCATCCAGAAAATTAGATGCACAAAATGAAAAGCAAGAAGAAGATTGCATACCATAAAATGCTGATATGCCATACAGCCCATGGCGCTGAAACGGTGCAACAAGAAAGAGACCAAGATTTACTCTTCGATTCACTCGTTCAGAGTCTCACCAGTAGAATCTCAGTTCATTCTTCAACTTGCCCGTCCTTTGAACTTGTCTTAATATGGGGATGGGAACACGTCTAAAACAAGCCAACCCATTTTTTGAAGGCCAATCCCGCTTCTCTTTTCCGTAGTTGGGATTCCGTCTGGACTTTCGGAGCCTTACCCTTATACAGTGTCTTATGGTACTTCAAGAAGAGGGTCCGGTACTTGTATTTGTCAATGAACATTTTCCCTTTCTCCATCATTTCCACAACCTCGTTTGCTCGGGCAAAAAACCCGCCTCTCACAAAAGTGTACAGAACAGAATCCAACAATTCCTGGTCGAATTTCATCTCGGTGGCGGCAGCTATACTTTTCATCTCGCCCCACAGTTCTGCTACCTCGATGTATTTCCCTCCAATGGCTGCGTACCCGGTAACCATAGAATGGAAAGTTTGCGCGTTAGGAGTATGTCCCAAACTTCTCATCTTCTTAAGGGCCTTTTCTGCATCTTGCATCAGTCTCTTCTTACTGAAGAAATTTATGACATTGTTCCAATCATGAACTCCGCAATCAACCGTCTGCCCGTCCTTAATTTCCTGCAAGAGTTTCACCATAAATCCAGCTTCACCCGTCACCAGGGCTTCAAATTTTCGGTGATTAGGTCTAGGTATTTTTGCTTCTTTCATCTCTTTGAAGAGATCTAAAGCGCCCTGATTATCTTTCTGTAGCACCCTGGACTGTATTAGGGCTTCATAGCAATTAGCATCCAGCTGAATCCCAGCCTTTCGAACCTCACGCAAAAGCGACATGATCTCGCGTGTCCTGTTTGCATTGCAGTAAGCTTTTAGAAGGGATGAGTACACCGAAGAGCTGGTCTTAATCCCAGCAAAGCGCATCTCGTCAAGAAGATCGTGTGCCTGATCCAACCAACCAAGTGAAATGCAAGAGTTAATGACATGAACCAATGCCGAATCGTCAGTGGAGACGGGGCAATCTTCTTTCTCGGCTTTGATCAGAAACTCCGCTAATTCCTTAATCTTCCCAGCTTCCAAGAACGCCTTGGCCAACTTCACGTATGTTTTCTCGGTTGGTAAAAGTACACCGCGTTCAGTTTTAACCAAATCTACTTGCTTTTGCAACTCGAATGACAAAGAGTTAAGTATTTCTTTTGCCTCGGCCTCCAAAAGCATGAACTTCCTGTCCCCAAGGAAATCTTCGAAAGATATGAAATCTCCCCCATGACTTCCAACGGTTTCCAAAGAATTTGATTGTGTATTGTTTGCAATCTCGCAGAGAGAAGGTGAAGCTTCTCTTTTAGCAGGTTCTAACACAACCATGGCTGCCGCATGCGAATTTTGTGCTGCTTTTGCCTTACGAAGCATCTCCAAAACCATCTGAGAAACGGAATCCAGGTCCCCGAGTTTCAAATGGCAGCTAAGCAGGCAATTATAAAACAACTGAAACTGACCCTCGCTCAGATCATGAGCTTCATTGATGTGTCTTTTAAGTCTTTTCAGTTCTTCTCTCCTTCCATTCCTTTCATAAACGTGTGACATCATGATTAACAAGGTTGCATTCATCTTGACATGAATTCTAGGCATCATGTCAAGAAGCTGCTCAGCAATCCTAGTAGTCCCGAACAGAAGACATCCAGCCAGCGGGGCATTGCTTTTCTTACGCGGGTCTACTCGGTTATTCTGAAATAAGTAGCCCATCTCCAGCACCAGCTCAGCAGCAAGATATGCTCCCGAAGAAGATGATTGCGATATGTGGGCTAAAATGGCAGACCAAGCTGTTACAGGGGGATATTCCTCCATTTCCACCAACTTCCTCAAAAGAATCGACGCAAAAACCGGAAAATTGCACCTCGCAAGAGCAAGAGAAAGGTATATAAGTGTCTCTTTCTCAAACAAAGTTTGTTTGCCGTCCTCAAAGGCCTGTTCCACTAACCGAAACGACCGATCAAGCAACTGGGAGTCTAGAGTTTCGGCATAACTTGTAAGCAACTTATGCACTACAGACTTCCTAGGAAACCCTTCCATCTGCAAATGCTGCTCAAACAATCTCCACGCATCGTGATATCGATGCTCATCAAGCGCACTTAGTATATCCAACCCAAGCTTAGCAGGATCGCGAGCCTGCACCAAAATCGTCCCAGTTGCAGTGCAAAAGCGATGAGTTTGAACGAGTAAATGCTTCTGATAGTTTAATGTAGCAGGGCGACTACTAGCAATGGCCAAAGAATTGATAGCTGGATGACAACGGGTTCTTGTGCTTGAATTTGATAAGATCATAGAGAAGTAACCACTACCACCAAACCATGAAGAAAAATGGTGGTTCCTCAGCTTTCTGAACCTACGCATTTCCACTGTTAAGCAGGACAATTTTCTACAAAAAGAAACCACATCCATTGATTTAGTCACGGTGCAAAATTTTAGAAAAAGAAAGAAAGAAAGAAAGAAAGCAAGGTATCATAAAGTGCAAGAAAAAGAAACCACATCTATTGAATGTCACTGATTCAAAAAGAAGCAAAGATATGATCAATTGATGATCAGTGCTGTTGATATATGCTTGTAGCACACTTAACGCTGATGCTATCACCTAAGAAGCACGGACTCGGACACGGGATACGGATACGACACGGCATGGACACGGCGATACGTGATTTTTGAAAAATTAATGATACGACACGGCATCCGACATGTTACAAAGGTCACTGTTGGTATAATAATCTCACCTAAGTATAAAGGTCAGGGATATTGTTGTTCAATAATAAAGGTCGGTATATTTCAATCCAATACCCCCAAAAATTAAGGATACCCGCGTGTCAAGGATGAGTCCATGTCGTGTCCAGGGCGAGTCCAAGCAGTGTTCAACGACTTTTTTCAAGATTTTTTCCCAGATACGTATTTGGTCGTGTCTGATACGTGTCCCAGGCGTATCCGAACATATCTGTGTCGGATACGTGTCGGACACGGATACAGGAGCCTGGAAAAACGTGTCCGTGCTTCCGAGGCTATCACAGTATCTGATCTCTCAATTCATTCATCAGAACAAGTCAATCCACAGTTCTTTTTGCTATGTTTCAGCTGTTATCTATATATTAGAACTAGACCTTCAATTTAGTCGGGTGGGCGGGTTTCAGGTTGGACGTATATCGGGTTCGGGTATATACATGTCGGTTGTATTTCGGGTCTGGGTGAAATATGGATGGTGTATTTCGGTTTTGGGTCAACCCAATGGGTTATGATTGCAACCTTTTCCGTTTTTTCTTTCAAAAAGTGGTCTCTAAATACTACTTTTTGTACAATATACATAGTAAAATATGATTATCTTCTAGTAACGATAGATTCTTGTTACTATTTTAACTTAAATTAGAGAAATAACAAATAAATGAGTTAGGCTTATAGTTCAATAATTAAAAATTCCAATGAAAAATCACAAATTCTAATAAAGCTAACATTAAAAAAAAATTCAGGTCTAATTTTCGGGTTCAGTGTATTTCGGGTTTAGTTGAAAAAATTGTGTTCAAAACCCATAAATTTGGGCGCGAGTTCGGGTCGGATCAGAAATTGCCAGGTCTAAATTTAGACCACTTGAGTTTAGCATGCCATTAGAAATTAAAAGTTTGCAATTTCTACTAATTGTAATGAATTCAACCACAGAAAATCAGCAAGTTTTATCGTATCTAGAGGTGGGCAATGGGCTGGGTTGGGCCGGGTTAGGGTCGACCCTTTACCCTTATGGGCTAGGGTCGGGTCAACACTTTTGAGATTAGGAGTAGGGTCAATCATGGGCCAGCTGACCCTGACCCGTCCATGACCCACCCATTTACATTTGATTTTTTTTTTGCTATTGTTTGTTATTAAAACTAATTTTTTGTTTGATTGGATGATTTTATTTTTCTTATTATTAAAATCTGTTTTTTCAAGAATCTGTCTCATAATTTTCATAATCTTTCAAGAATCTGTTTCATAATTTTCATAATGCTCAAATTTCAACCCAACTCAAATTAACCTTACTAATGCTCAAATTGACAAATTCCAACCTAATCATTCATCCAGAATTCCAGATAGTCCATTCAAGTATTAAACCAAATTACCAAACCCAATTCAATTTGCAAAAAATGAAACTCAAATTCAAGACCTAACTGCCCTATTCGGTACAAAATTGAATCATCAGCTACAGTAGTGCACTAGGGTAGGATTGCAAACTCAAAACGAAAAATGAATTTACACATGGATTCTTTGGATTTCGGAGAGAGAAAACTAAGGATACAAAATTCAAAGAAGGAGATCGAGAGAGAGGAGAAATGAGAGAGAGAGAAAGAGAGAGAGAGAGAGAAAGAGGCAGCCATGGCGGAATAACTTACCGACGACCAGATCTCGAGTTCAAAGGAAGCCTTCAGTTTGTTCGAAAATGACCAGATCTCGAGTTAAAGGATGGCGATGGTGATAGAGGAAGAAATCAACGACCGCGAAAATGACCAGATCTCGAGTTGTATCAGTGATTCAATTCGAACACCGTCTACAGTTCAAGCATGGCGAATTGGTGATGGACTGGATGGTGCGAACAGTGAGAGAGGGAGAAGGTGAGAAACTGAGAGATGAAAGTAGGGTTTCGTATTTTGGCCCTCAGTTTGCCGACCCGAATATGACCCGCGAAGAACCCTATTTTGGCCCTACTTTCACTGACCCGCGAGCGACCCGACCGTCTTTATTTTTTAATGGGCTTTGACCCTTAAAATTTGGCCTTGACCCTTACAGCCTATAGGGGCCCCGACCCATTGCCCACCTCTAGTGGTTACCGTTCTCGATCGACCTTTATGCCTACGAATATATTTTATGTTTATACAGTTCAAATATTTGGAAATTTTGATCATATGTGAATGTGATACTAATTAATTACTTGAATTTGGGTTAGTTAGGTGTAACTATTGAATAATCTTAAATAAGTTGATAACAACTTTTATTTATTATTTAAATAAAAATATAAAAATCAGAAAAATAAAATGTGTACATTATTTATTATTTAAATTAAAATGTAACTATTGAATCATCTTATTATTTATTATTTATTATTTATTAAATTAAAATATAAAAATTGTGTACAAATATATTATACATACAATATATTATATATCATATGATACTTATGATTTGTTTGTATTTAATTTTTAATTTTTGATATTTAATTTTTTATTAATTAGATGTAGAATTTTCAATTATTCAACTTTTCATTTTGACCCCGGCCTCTAAATTTAGTTCATATATTCGCCTCTAAATTGTAATATTGTAAAAGTTGTTACCATTTATTTTTTTTATATATATAATATTATAATACGCGAAATTACCGTGGATCGATGATTACATTTGTATTGAAAAATAGTATTATATTAATGCATGATGTAATGAATTCAACCACAGAAAATCAGCAAGTTTTATCGTATCTCAATCACAAATTCTGGATACTAACACTTGCCAGCAAATTGAAGTGAAAACCATAACACTAACAAATTTTGTTCTTTGGATGCTGAGCATTCCTAGAAATATCGTTTCTCAATCAAATTCCTAAAAACAATTAGTGTGTCACTCTAGGATTCTAGCACATCAATCAGTTGTATGCTCGTATCTAATTTGATTCAGTAGCAAACTTAGCTAAACCTAAATCACGAATTCTGGATTAAAGAAAAAGGTGGAAGGAATTACTCACTTAGAAGACCGAGCAGCCAAATTCTCTCGTTATTTTTTCCCAATCGATAAGCATCACCGGAATCCGAGATACTCCCCAGAGTAGCGTCTCTCGTCCCAGATGACGGTGTCCGACAAGGCGGAGATCGCCGGAAAACGGTACCCACCGGCCACAAATAACGATCTGAGATTCGAGTAGATGGATGGGGTTCTGGGTTGTACGAAAGTAGCACAAGGGGTTTTAGTCGAGGCTTAAACCCTGATTGGGCCAATTCCCATTTCATTTCATTCTAATTTCTAAAACCCAAAATACAACAATTTTTTGAGCTTCGGCCTTCCGGTACCTACATGTCAAAAGCTGTCCTTTGAGGTTCGTAAATCATATCATTTTGGGTAAATGACGGCCCAGAATCTAATTGATACAAAAGTCTCCCATGACTATGAAGACTTAATTTTTATTAAGGGCATGTTTGGTGAACAAAACAGGAATGGAATTGAGTAGGAATGGGTTCTAATTCCTGTTTTTTCTGTTTGGAGAGCAGTTTCTGGAATGAAACTGCAATCCCTAGAGATTTGCTATCCCTCCCAAATAGGGGGATTAGAAACCTCCCAAATGTGGGGGGAATAGGCTATCCCTTTTCTTTCACAACAATAGCAAAACCAATAATAATAATAATAATAATTATTGTTATTAATTAATAATTAATAATAATAATTATAGTTATTAATAATAATTATTAATAATTATAATTATAATTATAATTATTAATAATTAATAATAATTATTATAATAATTAATAATAATTATAACAAATATAAAAATTGATAATAATAATAATAATATTAATAATAATAATTTTAATAATTATAATTATAATTATAATAACAATAATTATTATAAATGTAAATATTAATAATTATTACTGATAATTAATTATTAAATGTTATTAATTAATATTAATTTATAATAATTAGTAATTTAGTAATATGAAAATTAGTAATTAATAGTTAATAATTAATAATAAACATATATATTAATAAGTAATAAGTAATTATTATAATTAGTTTAAAATAATTGATAATTATTAATAAATAATAAATAATTATAATTATTAATAATTAATAAATAATTATAATTATTAATAATTAATATAAAAAACTACTAATTGATACAAATGTCAACAATTAAAAATTAATTAATAATTATTATAGCTAATTATTTCCATTGATAATAATTATTAATTAATAAAAAATAATAATTTATAATTTATAGTAATAATATTATTAATTAATATATAATAATAACAAATTAATAATTGATAATTATTAATTATTAAAATTTTATTATTGTCATAATAATAATAATAATAATAATAATTATTATTATTATTATTATTATTATTATTATTATTATTATTATTATTATTATTATTATAACAAATACTGTAACTAAGCTTTGATTCCATTCCACTGCTCACCAAACACTTTCATTTCAGGGTTCTAATTCCATACCCAACCCTCTAGGATTCTAATTTCATACCCAACCCATTCCACTTTTCTCTCCAAACAAGCCCTAAAAAGTGGGATACACATTATTGAGTTGGCATGAATATATGTAAATATATTTTTTTGTAAATTGTTGTCTGTTTGAGCTGCTCAAGGAGGGAGGGAGGGAGGGAGGGAGGGAGAGAGAGAGAGAGAGAGAGAGAGAGAGAGAGAGAGAGAGTGTGTAAAACCCCGAAAAATCCAAAGGTGTTGACCGTGACGTCGTTAGTTTATTATGTTGACTTCGTGTTTTAGTATTATTCGTTTGTGTTTATTTATGCTAACGCTTGAGCTCGTAGGACCGTTGAGGGACTAACAAGGGTAGAATAGTATTCTCGTAGGTTAATATTTATGTGTTGTTATAATTACGTGAATATTATTTGCTATGTGATTATATGAGTATTGGTATTATTATTATTATTACATTTATTAAAATTATTGGGCTTTTGAAAAAAAATCAGTTTTAATTGTTTTAAATGGGCTGAGTTAGGATTAGTTGGGTTAATTTGGGCCTAATTATGGGTAGTATATATAAGGAAAATTGGAATCTAATAAACCAAACTTTTGGTCCATTTTGATCTAACAAACCAAACTTACCTTTTTGCTAAAAGCATACCATACTTAACATTATATTTTTTTTATTGAACCTCCACCACTTTCCGGTCACCGGAAAAATGACGTGGAATTTTTTGTGTGCTGAGGTGGACTGTTTTATAGCCAAAAAATAAAAGAAAAATGTTGATAGCTTGTGTTTTATGACTTGGCAGCCCTCTCCCAATCTGATTCAGGTTCAATCAAAAAAATATAATGTTAAGTATGGTATGCCATTAGCAAAAAGGTAAGTTTAGTTTGCTAGATCAAAATGGACCAAAAGTTTGGTTTATTAGATTCCAATTTTCCTATATATAAACCCTTTTCTTCCCCTCTCAAACCTACAAACCCTAAACACTAATCCCTCCTCAAACCCTAGCCACTCCTCCCTCTCTCCCTCCCTCTCTCGCCAGCAGCCCCAGCACCGCCGCCCTAGCGGTCGTCGGCCACCCGCGACACCGCAGCCACCACCGTCCATCCCTCTCCATCTCTCTCCATCTCTTTCTCACGTTTCTCTCTCTCGCTCCCTGATCTGTCCCTCTCGTTTCTAGCCGCCGCCGAGGGCAACGCCACCGTCGTCGACGTCGCAGCCCCACCACCTTCTCGCCGGAAACAACCGAGCACCACCGTCGTGGCCTTCGCAACACGCACACCCCCTGTTTCGTTTCCCCTCTTCCTCTTTTCGGTTCTTGCTGCCACCGCACCGTCGCTGTCGTGTCATCGCCGTCGCCACCAGTACCGACTCTCGAGACCACCGCTGTCGACTCCCAGACGCTGGTCGACCGCCGTGTGATTGTCGCCGCCCGTCGGAGTTGCTGCCGCTGCTGCTGTCATCGTTGCTGCTGTCGACTGACGATCCCCGACGACTTCGACGCCGCCCCTGACCGCAGCAACCACCGTCCGACGCACTCCCTCCGACCGTCGCACACCGCCACCCAGCCACCAAGAAACACCCCTCTGCCCTGAACCCTACGTAAAAACCCTAACCCTAAAAACCCTAACTGTTTTATCTTGTTTTTCCTTTTCTTTTTATTTCTTTTCTTGTTTTATCTGATTTATATAATTGTAATATTATTGTTATTAAATTCTGTAATTTTTTGTAATTAGGGGAAATTAATTGTAATTATTTTTTTTTTGTAATTATGTGTAATTTTTCCTAATTGTTACGTGTAATTTTATGTTATAAATTGTAATTAGATTTAGGTTGTAATAGTTGATTATTAGGGTTGAAAGTGATTCTTTAATATTCGTTATATTCTTTACATGAATCGTTTAGACCACAATATTATTGTATGTACGAATTTGAAAATTTATTACTTAGGTTAAGTTCTTGAATGTTTAGTTATTAAATCGTTAAGTCCTTTATTGTTTCTTAAGAATAAATCTTGATAAGTTTGTTAAATGAATTAGGTTGGTTTTTGTTATTAAAACCTTAGATTCTTGATTGGTAGTTTTAATGTTTCTAAGTTCTTTATGTTTCTTTTACATGTAAACCTAAGCCTTTCTTGATTCTTGTAAATTAGTTAGGTTTTCTTGTTTCATTAAGTTAAATATTATATGTTCTTTTATTTTCTAGGGTTCATTCTTGTTTAAATCATGTTTAATCTTGACTAAATAAGTTAGGTTGAGTTTATGGTTTATTAGTTCTTGGTTCTTGAGTTAATCTTGTTTAAAAGAAATTAGTTTTGTTTAGGATTCTTGATTAGAAGTTTAAATGTTTATATGTTCTTTATAGTTTATTTACATGTTCTTAAGGTTTCTTCTTGTTATTGATTTAGCAATTCATGCTTAGGATAGTGTTAATATTTCATGCATGACTATTATAAGGTTAGTATTAGAATATATGCACATAAGGTATGCCATGTTAGTGTACGATATTTTTATGCATGTTTTAGGATTAGATTAAATTATTAAAGTTGATTTCATGTGTTGTAATTTGGTTCTTATGATGGGAAGTTTGATTGTTGGACCTAAGCTAAGTTGGACTTTATACCTTAGACCTTAGTTACTGTTTTGAGTCCAAATTAGAACCCCAAGACCGTTTGGTAAAGGTTAGAACCGAAATAACAAATCAATTATGAACCGTTAACGGGACAGTTATGCTAGTGTTCAGAGATCGGGTTGCCACGGCTAGTGTAGTTACCTTTTGATCGAACCCTTTGGACTGGAGGTTCCCTTAGATGTTAGGAACCATAGGAATTTTACGGATTGAACGTTTGATTTGTATAGCCCGAGTTATAACCGTTTTACCGGAACCTGTCAGATCTGGACCAATGGGAAAGACGGGTGTTTTTGGAGTCCTTCGGGACTGAGTTGGGCTTAACCATCAACATAGAAGTTTTAGTAGACATCCCGAGGTTTCCGAAAAGTCCAGAACCAGCCCCGTAGGATGTCGGGAAGTCGAGTTATGACCCGTTTTATGTGAGCGTTGTAATCTGTCCTCTGCTTGCTTCTTTTTATAATAATTGTTGAGTGAAAATAATATGTGATCTTGTTATGTGTTTTCTTGGAGGTGTTAAGTGTAATTTCATAAATGATAGGAACCTAAGTGTTCCTAGGGGATGGGTTAGGTAGTTAAGAGTTAATACTAACTTCGTTAGAACGCGTTTTGATTAGACAATTACTTTTATTCTAGGTCCGAGTTAGTGCGTGACGGTAGTGAGCTCAAGTGTGTTCTTCTTTTTGCTGTGCTGTGAAGTATATCAGGTAATTTTCTATGCTCTAATCCCCACCGGGATGCTCTTTATATGTGTTTTGATGTTTTATAATCTATTTTGAGAATTGCATCCGGAAAGGGGACTTTTGTGGAAATACGACCATCTGTTTTGATAATCTTTTTGATTCGATTGTGATCTTGGTTTATTTGAGTTGAGAAATTGGATGGTCTTTTATTCAAAGTTTTGTTAATGGTTTTGATAACTTGGGATGGTTTGACTTGAGAGTCGTGAGTTGAGTTTGAATACTGTGTAAATAATTCAAGTGGAAACGTTAAGCGGGTTTCGGGGGATAACCTGTTGTGCAGGTGTAACAACCTGCAGGGTTATGGACCAGGAGATCTGGGCTTTCTTCCCTGATATAGGATAGAATTTTGATGCCTTTGGTAGGCGATGCCTTTGGTGGGCGATGTTCTTGATGCCTTTGGTAGGCGATGTTTTGATGCCTTTGGTGGACGATATTATTTATGCCTTTGGTAGGCGATGTTCTTGATGCCTTTGGTAGGCGATGTTACTTTAAGGGATTTGGTATCCCGCCCGCAAATTAAAATATGGATTGGATGGGTTGAGGAAACAGTATGGGATTAAAGGTTTGTAAAACGTTTGATTTGATCACTCTCCCTAAAATGAATTGAAATGAACTTAAACTGTTTTAAACGTTAGGGGTAGACATTATTGAGATTTCCCCTTCATTTTTGAAATGTTTTGTTTTCAGGTGAAGATCTAAATGCTGGGGACGGGAATTAGAAGTGAGGTCGACGAGTCTAGAAGTCCTTGAATCTTTTTATTTTGTTTCGTTATGATGTCTTAAAGTTCTGTTTTGAGTTGTTAGTAGTTACCGTTAGCAGACAGTTGTGTTTTCCTTTCTCACCTTGTGTTCCTTCGGGGATACGGCAGTGACGCCCAAACTGAATTCGAAGTCTTCCGCTAAGTTTTGTCTGTTAACGTTAGTTTGACTTTGACTTTTCTATAATTGAATTTCCGGGGCGTTACAGAGAGAGAGAGAAAGAGAGAGAGAGAGAGAGAGAGAGAGAGAGAGAGAGATGAGGCGTGAGTTTTTTTAGCAAAGAGAAACAGGGGAGCAAAGTAAGAAAAATAAGAAGAAGAAAGAAGAAAGAAGAAAGAAGAAGATGATGATGATGGGGTAACAACAGTTACAGTTCTTCACCTTTTCTTCTCGGTTTTAGAGGCGTCGAATTGGAGCTGTAAGAAGCAAGCCTTCTGAAATTCCCCGAAAAAGATTGCGAAATGATGAGCAAAATTCTGGGTTTTTGGGTGCGATTATTCTCACTGGAGATGCCCTATTTTTGCTGAATGTTGATGATTGCGAAAATTCTGAAATGCCCTGTTTTTGCGAAAAAGATTGTGAAATGAAAGAAGAAGAAGAAGAAGAAGAAGAAGAAGAAGAAGAAGAAGAAGATGATGATGATGATGATGATGATGGGATTACAGTTCTTCACTTTTTCCTTTTCCTCTTATTCTTCTTCTTCTTCTTTTTCTTCTTACTTTGCTACCATGTTTCTCTTTGCAAAAAAACCCACACCTAGTCTCTCTCTCTCCCCCCCCCCCTAGCAGCTCAAACAGGCAACAATTTACAAAAAAAAAATATTGACATATAACAATGCCAACTCAACAATGTGGATCCCACTTTTTAATAGAAATTAGGTCTTCATAGTTATGAGAGACTTTTGTGTCAATTGGAATTCTGGGCCGTCCTTTATGATCATTAACGCTATCATTTTTAATGGTTGCTTATTACTCCGTCCATTTTATATTAATGGTTATTAACAATTACAATATTATATTTTTATGATATATTTTTCATTACGAATCTAATAATGGCAATTTTATATTGCAACTCATTTATATATTGAGAGATTTATGATCAAAAATTTTAAAATTTGACTATATAATTTCCAAAGACAACGATTAATATGGATCGGAGGGAGTAGATATTTTGTTGTCTCCAATCTTTTTGAGTGGCGATTTCTTACATAGTATTTTGTATATCATTTATTTGTAATTGAAATTTTTTGAAATTTTACAAATACTAAGTCAATCAGTTTATTGGGCCTATGTTAGAGATAATTATTGGCAAACTTTATAGATTGAAATAATTAGTAAATATCGAATTATAATTAATAAGCACGACTCATCAACCTCATAATTTCTATATCAAAAAGAATTTGTCCCATCAAACTTGAAAATAAATCCTTTCAATTCAGATCATAATGAATTAAAGTAAAATGTCTCATTAAACCTCATATGTTTATTTTACATGGAATAGTAGGTAATCGGTAGTTTTAAAATTTTTAATTAATTGGAATCAATCTTTCTAAAGCCATGTTCTTTTACCAGGTTAAACTAGCTTAACTATCCTAACTTATCTAACTTATCCTAACCTAACACTATTCCCCGAAAAAACATCATAACTTATCTTAACCTAACTATCCTAACTTGAAAATAACTCATCCAAAGAACATGACCTAAATTACAAAATTTAGAGGTAAGACTATAAGAGCTATATGTTGTCAAAGCCAGACCGGTCATCGAACCGGTTGACTAAGTGGTTCAATCGGTCGGACCGGTTTGATCGGGTTGAGTCGGTTGACCCGGGTCACCGGTTGAACCGGTCAAAACCAGCATGAACCAGTCACGAATAAAAAAAATTCCCAAGTACTTCAAATTTCAAAATACTAATTTCTAAAGTTCTTCACAAATCACAATTGCACGTCTGCACCTAAATTATCATAACATACCATAAAATTATATGACATTATAATCCATAAAGTTTTAGTCTCGATAAAGAGCTGCTACAAGCCACACGATACACTTGGACAATTGTCGATAAGCATCGTAATGAAAAAACAATGAATTGTTCACAAAGTGCATCAACCATCAAACTCATCCACGTTCACAAATCAAACAAACAAGTTCTAAAACATCCAACATAGTTTAAAAACATGACAATAACAACTAGTAGCTCTCAACCATCGCCAGAATCAAATCCATCGCAATAGCCACCACCAAATGAAGACAAGTCTAATCCGTCGTTACCCGGGAACATAATCAAATCATCATTATCATTATGGTTTTCACGTTGGGTACCATCATCATCATCTCCATCAAGATCAACTAACAATATTAAAAACATAACAATTATTAGTATCCTGTAAAAGTTTGAATACTATACAATTTTAGAAGTAGAACAAAATACATACCAACTTTCGCTTTGCCTTTACCTCTTGTATTACGAGCAGTTTGGGTTGCTTGCTCATGTGTTAATATTTCCTCTATATCATTCTCATCTAGCTCACCATCGGGTTCATCCTCAACAACCCAAAAATCATTTCTCTCCAAACATTCAATATCAATGGGATCATATGACCTTTTTTTGTTATAAAGCCTACATTATCAATAAAATATGAAAAGTTATATTGATGTAAGAATTGACGGCGGTTAAACTTGCAAAATAAAGAAAAGTTATTTACCTATTTTTCAAGCGAAGATTATAATGCACATAAACAAGATCATTCAACTTCTCATGTGCCAAGCGATTTCTTTTCTTTGAATAAATGCGCTCAAACACGCTCCAATTTCTTTCAGCACCCGAAGAAGAGGCAGTTTAGCTAAGAAGCTTTATGGCCAATATTGTGAGATTTGGAAAATCATGTCCAAACATTTTCCACCATTCATCTATGCAAAACAAAAAGGCATAATTAAGAAAGATACATTAGTTTCTAGAAAAAAAAAGCGATACTTTTTTATTAAAAATGAACAAAAAGTATACCTGGACGAGTTGTCTTTATTCTAGCCAAGGCTATGCCTCTTCCAAACCCTTTCTCACATTCACGAAAGATTCTAAGTTCCTCAAAAGTTTTAGTCTTGTTTTGGCACACTTCGGAATCAATAACTTCAACTAAGCCTCTCATTACTTCATGCTTAGTGGAGAAGTTTTCCTTATCATATTGAAATGTGGGGTTGAGCCAATATGCAGCAGCGTGAATGCTCCCACACAATTTCTCATCCCACCTCTCCTTCACAATTTTTGTGTAAGGCTTATACAATCTTTTCTTTCCCTTGAAGATCTCTTTGATTGCTTTCTTTGCCCTACACATTCCTTCGTACACATAGCCTAAAGCAGGCTTTTCATCTGAATCCACAATGCAAAGCAATCTCAAAAGAGGGGCAACAATATTCACAACTACCAAGCCATCATTCCAAAACTTAGAATCCAAAATGATTTCTATCACTGCTTTACCCTTGGCTGACCTAGAAGGCCTCCATGTATTAAACTGAGGGCAAACAACCATAGCTTGCAAATCCAATTTATGCTCATAAAGACTTTTCAAAGCGATAAAAGTGGTTGCAAACCTTGTCTCACCAGGACGTAATATTTCTATCCACCGTTTCCTATTCCTCAACCAACCCAAAGTCCATTTGTGGTTATACACAAACACTGTCACCTTAGATGCCCTTTGAGCCAAACTCATGACATGAGGCATTTGACCAATATCTTGTAAAATCAAATTCAAACAATGTGCAGCACATGGAGACCAACCAACATTTTCATACCTCTCATTCAATAATCTCCTAGCAGTTTTGTAGTTGCTACCATTATCAATGACAAGATGCACCACATTTTGAGCTCCAACAATATCAACAATCTCCGCAAACAAATTGCAAAGTATTTGTGCATCGGCGACAAAATTAGAAGCATCAACAGATATGATAAAACTAATCCCTTTAGGACAATAAACAAGAAAATTGATCAATCTTCTATGCCTACCATCAGTCCACCCATCACCCATAATAGTGCATCCAGTTTCTTCCCAAACACTTCTATAAGAGTCAACGAGCAACTTTACCTCAATTTTTACATTTACTAAAAGTGCGACTCTTAAATCATGATAACTAGGACCCTTATACCCAGAACCAACAGAAGCAATAGCATCAATCATGTGTTGGTAGTACATAGAATTAGCACAATTAAAAGGAATGCAACAATCATAAAAAGAAACGAGCCACACACATATCGACTTGTCTTCGCTTTTCCGGACTTTGCATTGAAGCTATGATGGAAGGTTGTGAACCCAACGCTACTCCTTGAGGAAACTAAGGAGCATTAGAAGTTGACTTCCTCTTACCCAATGCACTTGCTTTAGTGCCTCTAGACTGAGTATTTTCACGTCCACCATCATTGTGGATTTCAAATTCCGTACAACCAAAAGATCTAAATGGATTGCCTTCTTCACTACTCATTCGTCCATCTAGCTTTGATTGAGAAACCTCTTTTATATTTTCAATCATCCTATAGCGAACATCATTAGGAACCTTTCTACATGGGGCTACATCTCCTACTTGTCCATCTAGATGCATTTTCATTCTATGAATGCCCCCACCTTAGATTGTCTTCTCACAAAAGATACAAATTAACAATTTCTTTCCATCAGTAGATTGTGCTAATGTCGCATGACACCATGCTGGATCAGTCTTTTGCCGAAAAGATTGAATATTAACAATGGATGAATCTGGAGTGGCATCAGTTAGTGTTGAATCAGAATCCATAGTTTCCTACAATCAAATACAAACACATATTGATTATTATTATAAACAAGGAAACACTCAAACTTAGATTATATTATATCAAAAATACTATGGCTAGCAAAATTTTGCACACAAACATCACATATGCTAAGAATCTTCACATGCATATTACAGTTGACAACAATTAAACTTAACTTCAAGCTATCACAATTCACAACTACCAAGCAAGAATATATGTTGTGTTTGAAAAGGATTGAGAACTCGAGAACATACAGTAGCCAAACAATAATCAGATCAGCCACAACAAACTTAAAAGTAATTTTAAAAAACAAAACATAACCTTCAGCTCGAGAACTTGAGAACTTGAGAAGAAGCAGAGCAGAGCAGAGGCAGATCTGAGAAGTGTGAGAGTGAGATTGTGAGAGTTGAGAGAATGAGAGGCAGATATGAGAATGCAATAAAAAAAACAAAAGGAAATTACCTTCAGCTAGAGGTGGCCGGCACCGGACGAGTAAGCAGCGAGCAGCTTTGTTGACCAAAAACGCAGAGGGAGGAGGGAGCCAGCAGTGAAGTTCAACGCAGAGGGAGAAGTCACCAGGTCCAGAACTAGAAGGGAGGATCGAGGAGAGACCGAGAGAGAGTAAGAGAGAGAGACTGAGGGAGATCGAAGAGAGCAAGAGAGAATCAATGAAGACGGAGGCAGACTAGCAGGGCTAGGGTTTCTCAATTATCGTTTCTGAATTCTAACCAAAAAAATCGAAAAGTTCAAACTTTTTAAAAAAACCCAGTCTAAATGCGGTTTACCCGGGTTAACCGGTTCAGCCGGTTGAACCCGATCTGACGGCTTTTGGGCGGTCAAACCAGTTGAACGCCCTGACCACAGAACTAGACCGGACAAGTGACCGGTTCCCAGTCGGACCGGCCGGTCCGGTCCAGTTTTAATAACATAGTGTAAGAGTGTTACGACCTATATTTGGCCCCTCCATACCTCATCCTATAGTTAAATTTTGGAGTATTGATTTTGTTTTAAGACTTGAAAATTAATAAGGGGTCGGAAGTGTAAATCTATTATATAAATTGATGGAGTTTTCTCTAGATAGTTTGGATGACATGATGCGTAGAGTGACTAAGTTTGAGTGTAGTACATATTTCATTTGTGATGACCCTATGACTATAATGGAACTGCTTAAGGAGAAAAAAATGCACTGCAAATTTTAAGAATTAATTATGTTATCTCTTTTTTAGTTTTCTCTATGATATTCTTGTAGGTTTTTCACAGATGTCATGTTATCAAAGTTAATCTTCTAAGTGAAAGAGTAAGGTTGCTTTAAAGCCAATTCTTGCTTACTTTAGTACATGGCACCCACGCATAACCCCAAGCAATGCTGCGACTTTTTTTTTGGGTTATTTACTTATAAGGACGACCTAGAAGCACTATTGCCTATTTGGTATTGCTAGGACAATAGAGTCCTTATTTTGATTAAATTGTAGGGCCCTGTTAGATGACATAGGTGCATAGGTGCATAGGTGGCCAAGACATGTGTTGCTTTTTTTTTTGTTTAAATGTAAAAATCGGTTCGGTTTTTTCTAATATAAAGATGAGTTTGCGTTGCGTGCCAAAAGAAGAAGCAAAACATAATTCCTCATTAAGCTTCATTCTCAGAAACTTCATTCATTCTGAGAGAATTATGACTAAAGAAGAAGAAGAAGAAGAAGAAGAAGAAGAAGATAATGATGATGATGATGATGGAGTTTCTACATAATGTAATGCACTGACAGATTGGAGTTGTGAATCTTGTAATTTCATTCTCATTATATGCAACAATGTTTGTGCTTATTGTATTTTGTTGTGTTTCAAATCCTTCAATTCAGTTCTATGGATTTTGAGTTTTTGATGTATTCTTCTTCTTCTTCTTCTTCTTCTTCTTCTTCTTCTTCTTCTTCTTCTGGGCTGCTGCTTCTTCTTCATCTTCAAACAATGAATGAATGCATAATGGGTCGTCATATATGTTGACCTTGGAGAACAATATAGTAAACCTAGGATAACAATACAGTAAACCTTGGACAACAATATAGTAAACCTAGGATTTGCACTTGTCTACGAATGAATAATGGATTATAATTTCACAGAACCTCTCATTCTTCTTCTTCTTCTTCTTCTTCTTCTTCTTCTTCTTCTTCTTCGAATGAATGAATGAATTCATAATGGTTCGTCATATATGTTGACTTTGGATAATACTATAGTAAACCTAGGATAACAATATAGTAACCTTCTATAACGACATAATAAACCTAGGATAAACATGGGTTTGTGATGGGTGCCAGAAGAAGAAGAAGAAGAAGAAGAAGAAGAAGAAGATGATGATGATGATGATGATGATGGAGTTTTTACTATATTGTTATCCAAGGCATATTAATATCCTAGGTTTACTATATTGTTATCCAAGGTCAACATATATGACGAATCATTATGCATTCATTCATTCGAAGAAGAAGAAGAAGAAGAAGAAGAAGAAGAAGAAGAAGAAGAAGAAGAAGAAGAAGAAGAAGAAGAAGAAGAAGAAGAAGAAGAAGAAGAAGAAGAAGAAGAAGAAGAAGGAGAGGTTCTGTGAAATTATAATCCATTATTCATTCGTAGACAAGTGCAAATCCTAGGTTTACTATATTGTTGTCCAAGGTTTACTGTATTGTTATCTTAGGTTTACTATATTGTTCTCCAAGGTCAACATATATGATGAACCATTCTGCATTCATTCATTGTTTGAAGCAGAAGAAGAAGAAGCAGCAGCAACCTAGAAGAAGAAAAAGAAGAAGAAGAAGGCAAGAAGAAGAACACATCAAAAACTCAAAATCCATAGAACTGAATTGAAGGATTTGAAACACAACAAAATACAATAAGCACAAACATTGTTGCATATAATGAGAATGAAATTACAAGATTCACAACTCCAATCTGTTAGTGCATTACATTATGTAGAAACTCCATCATCATCATCATCATCATCATCTTCTTCTTCTTCTTCTTCTTCTTCTTCTTCTTCTTTAGTCATAATTCTCTCAGAATGAATGAAGTTTATGAGAATGAAGCTTAATGAGGAATTATGTTTTGCTTATTCTTTTGGCACCCAACACAAACCCATCTTTATCTTAGAAAAAAACCGAACTGGTTTTCACATTTGAACAAAAAAAAAACCCAACACATGTCTTGGCCACCTATGCACCTATGCCGTCTAATAGGGCCTTACAATTTAATCAAAATAAGGACTCTATTGTCCTAGCAATACCAAAGAGGAAATAGTGCTTCTGGGCCATCCTTATAAGTTTAATAACCCTTTTTTTTAGATTGTTAGGGGCAGAGCCCAGAAATAATTATTTAAGCAAAGAAAGGACAAAGGCCTAAAAGTCCATCAGTATAAAAGGAAAAGTCCGACAAGGGAAAAGATGTGGCAAACCAGACAAAACAAAAGAAAGAACAAGGGGTGACCAAAGGATTAGCCCATGAAAACAAAACCCCGATTCATCCCAGAAGAACCACCACCTGCGCCTACAGCACCAGAGACAACCAACCTCCAACCAAGGTTGTTAGAATCGGGATCCTAGTTAAGATCGATGGGCATAGTTAGGATCGAAATCGTAGAATCAGATCGTGGATCTTAAGATTCTAATACAATAAGAAAATATCAAATAAATTTCTACGATTGTTAAAATCTTAAAATTTTAGTCACTAGTAATGAAGCAATACGTTAAATTGTATATCAGTTGATAACAACAATACAAAATTTAAATTGTTATGACAAAATTTTAAAGATGATATTGTGTGCAAACATTATCAAATTCAGGTAGGATCGTGGATCGAATCGCATAATCGTAGAATCGTATTGTGATTCTAACATATAATATTCAGGCAAAACCAGGATCGTACGATCCTTACTACTTTAAGATCCTATTAAGAGTTGGATCGATGGAAGATTTTTGGATCGTAAACTCGTAGAATCGTTGATCCGGATCGAGATTTTAATAACTATGCCTCCAACATATCCTAGCTGAAAATTGTAGGAATGGAATCGAAATTCATAGCTATCATGTCCGGGGTGTAAACAATTGTATGTCTCCCAATGGTGCACCAATGAGCCAACCTTAACTTGATTGCTTTGATCACCTCAGGAAGATCAATCTATTGGTTGTCATGGACTTTCCTGTTTCTGTGCAACCAAATTGTCCAGGCGATGGCAAAGAAGGAGGTGATCCATAGTCTCAATCTTACTTTGTTTCTGAATGAGCAATTCGTCCAGCCTTCAACATTAGCCTCAAGCTCTCAGCCTGTGGGAGCTCTTGTCCTAGACACCGCATTATTTCCACCCAAATAGGCCAAGAGAAATCACACTTGAGAAGAACATGACTGTCAGTTTCTTCATTTACGCCACAAAATGGACATGATTCATCCTCATTGTTCAACATGCCTTTTCTTTTCAGAAGACTTCTTGTATTCAGCTTGCACAGCAGAGCAGTCCATAGCATCATCTCAACTCGAGGAGAGGCCACGTTCTTACAGACAGAGCCAGCTAGGGAATCAACCTCAACAGTTGCCAAGATGGAAACCTCAGGCTTCTTGTATAAATCTTTCATCGAAAAGGCTTCATCATTCCCCCACCCTATACGGTCAGTGACGTCCTTGGTGAGTTGTGTCCTCTGCAACAGGGAGGAGAGCTCTAGTTCTTTTGCGATTTCTTCTAAATTGAGTTCTTTTTACCATGAAAGCATCCACCTCCAAACATTACCATCGAACCATCCCATCTCACCGACCATTCTCCTTTTTTGGTTAGAGAGGGAATAAAGGGAGGGGAATTCCTCGCATAAGACGAGATGATTTAGCCAAGGGTCATCACAGAATCGAACCTTCATGCCATTTCCAAGTATGATGTGAAGGCCATGCTTAAAGAGATCTTGTACAGAGCCTTCACTTTTCGGAAGAGCTCTAATATTACCCCAAGGCCCAGGAATTTTCTGCTTGAAAGGAGAAGGCAGTAGGCGCCATCTTCACAGTGTACAACCTTGATTATTTCCCTCCAAAGTGTACCCTCTTCCGATCCATATCGCCACCACCATTTCATTAATAAGCTAGCATTTTTCAGCAGCAGATCACCCACACCTAAGTTGCCCATATTTTTGGGCCTTTGCACGATCTCCCATCTCACTAGGGCGTTCACCCTGTTTCCAGACCTCCCACCCCAAAGAAACCTTCTTTGAATTTGAATGGTTTGATTGGCAATGGTTTTTGGCATTCTGAATAGGGAGAGGTAGTATAGAGGTAAGTTGTTAAGAATCGCTTTTAGGATGACCAGCCTACCAGCCCTCGATAATGAGTTAGCTTTCCAGCTTTGAAGTCTCCCCTGAAGTTTCTTGATGACAGGCTCCCAAGCAGCTGTTATGCCCATATTAGAGCCAAGTGGGAGGCCGAGGTAAGTGATAGGAAATTCTGTAAGCTCACAGTTCAACTCCAAAGCTCTCTTTTTGCCCCATCTTGTACTCTTGCCAATAACCACCAAGCTGGATTCGTCATAGTTTATTGATAATTCAGAGAATGTCTCGAAGGCCTGAAGTGCAACCTTTATATTCAGAAGATGCGTCTTGTCAGCTTTGAAAACATTAAAGTGTCGTCTGCGAACTGCAAGTGGGACAATCTCTTCTTGCTCCTTCCCACTTCAATACCACACCAAAAGCCTTTTTAGACTCTGTTTAGCAGCATCCGGTTGAGACTTTTAGCAAGAATCACAAAATAAAAAATGAGATAGAGGGTCATCTTGCCGCAACCCTCTATGCATCTTGAAGGGCTTTGATGGTCTGACATTGATTATCACTGAAATAGTTGGAGTACGAATGCATTCTTCAATCCAGGATAAACATTTTGAGCCGAAACCCATATGTACCATGATCTGGTGAAGGGCATCCCAGTTGACAGAATCAAAGGCTTTGTGAAATTCTAGCTTGAAAAGAACAATCTCCCTCTTTTTCCTCTTGGCCCAGCTGACTACCTCGTTTGCGATTAAAGCTCTGTCTAAAATTTGTCGCCCTTCAATGAAGCCCGATTGAGCTTCGCCAATTAGCTTGGGAAGAACCTTTTTTAGTCTAGTAGAAAGTACCTTAGAGATCACCTTATACAAACTGCCCACCAAACTAATAGGCCTATAATCCTTAATGTCGGTAGCATTATGTTTTTTGGGTAGAAGAGTGACTCAGGTGGTGTTAATCATTGGGGGAAATTTGCCATCTTCAAAGAACTTCAAGACAAAATCAGTGAATTCTTTTCCAATGATTGGCCATAGGTGCTTGATACTTTTCAGGTTGAAGCCATCGTAGCCCGGGGCTTTATCGGGGTTGCATTTACTCAATGTTGTTTTGATTTCTTCACGCGAAACCGGCTACTCTAGCATTGTTATCTCCTCTTACTGAAGCTGAGCAAGACCTTACCATGAGATGTCGAAGTGTAGCCTCCTTTCTTTGTCTTGGAACAGATTCTGGAAGAAACCAACAACAACCTTTCTTATCTCCGCGGGCTCAGAGTACTTGATACCATCTACCCAAATTTCTTCAATGATTTTCCGCCTTTGCTGGATGTTGGCTAAAGTGTGAAAATACCTTGTATTTTTATCCCCCTCCCTTAAGATTTGGCATCTAGACTGCTGTTTCCACCACCTTTCTTTCCACCACCTTTCTTTCCTGATCTGCCAAAGTCTAAGTTGCGCGCTTAGTGTTTCTCTTCTAGAAGAATCACATTGGTTTAGACCCGACGTCGATCCTTTTTCATCGATTCTCCTTAATTCTTCTTCAATTTTCCCAAAATTTGAGTCAATGTTACCGAAAACCTCCAAATTCCACCTCTTGAGTGGTTCCTTCAGTGCCTTGAGCTTTTGATGAATAGGCTTATCCGCAAGAGATATCCATTCCTGTTGAAACACTTTGACGAACGAAGGACAATCTAGCCAAGGATTGTTAAATCTGAAGGGGGAAGACCCCCATTTCACCTCGGATGTTTTCAGCACAAGTGGGAAATGATTAGAGGTTGCTATGTCAAGGAAATGAACCTTAATTACCTGAAATCTTGTTAGAGAACAGACTTCCACTAGCATTCTATCAATCCTACTTGCGGCATTAATCCTCATACATGTGAACTGCTGATCGATTGCCAGATCATGGAGATTTAGCTCTGCAATTAGGTCGGCCAAATCATTCATCCCTTGTGACAGCTTGTTGCAACCTCTCCTTTCCGATGGTGTGATGATCTCGTTGAAGTCGCCCATAATTATAAGTGGATATTGGAGATTGTTCTTCAAGTGTCGCAGCTGGTCCCATACATGTTTCCTGTCTTCTACAGAGGTTGGCGCGTAAATCAGGCAAATCACACATTTCAAATGATCTTGAGTTAGCTCTCCTTCTACGCAGATCCATCTACGCCCTCTGAAACCGCTTTCGCACAGGAACTGCTCTTTGGCCCACATAAGAATAAGGCCACCAGACTTTCCTTCAGCCTGGATATCCATAAAGTTTGCATTTATTCTTCCCCAAAAGCGGTTGACATCATTCTGATTGAAAATTTGATGCTTTGTTTCCACCAAGCCCAAGATACTCACATGCTCCTTACTGATAATTTTCTTGGCATAGTTTACTGTAGTTAGTTAGTTAGTTTATTGTAGTTAGTTAGTTTATTGTAGTTAGTCGAATAGTTTATTGTATGTATACGCTTGAATGGCATTTCAAGTCCTTCATTACCCTTTGGTTTCTAAATATCTACATGGCCCAATTACGTTATTTCGTCATTCTCATAATGTCGCTGATGATTGTCACCCCTTGTACGACTGACCAAAACTTAGGAAGCCATTGTCTATACAACAGCTACGTTGGTCCCTGCAACAGCCCTGCAACCAACCTTATTGCAGAGAGTTGCACCCCAAGTCGCAGACGAAACGATCCTCATAACAGCACACTCAAATCAAGCCTCGTAAGTAGCGTGTTCTCTAATCTGACTTCCGTAGCAGCATCCTCGCGAACATTTTACAACGTCTCGTCCGGGGGGTCGGGAAAAGACAACCAAGCCCAAGTCTTTGGCATGTTTTACTGCCGGGGTGATGTCGACTCCAACCATTGTCGAAGTTGCGTTGAGGCCGGCGTCTCCCACCTCAAAAGCTGCAATGCCGCACAAGGTTTGGTGTACTACGAACAATGCACGCTCCGATATGCGGAGCGTCCATTGTTCAGCACCATCGAACCGAGACAAAACAATGTGACCTGCGACCAGATTGCCCGCGGGGGGCTCACGACTCCAGACGTGAGCCTGGTCCAACAGAAAGTAGGAACCCTGATGCAGACACTTGTAGACCGGGTTACATCCAGGAATAATTCAAGGTATGCCCTCTTGGCACAAAATTTTACCTAACGCTCACAAAATTCTTTCCGACCTGAATATTTAAGTTTATTCATTCCAAACAAAATTTGATTTTGATATTGATCGAATTAAGTGAAAATTGGACCAATATTTCTCTTTTCTCTATTGTCATATTCCGATTTTGACCAGAATTTAGCTTTGTCCGAATTATCAAACCCGGTTCAACCAGAAAAATAATGAAGGCCGGATATCAATTTCTCACTGAGTTTTAGCACTGGCCGAATTCGACCAACCTAAATTTACAGGGTCCCAAATTTTTGCTTGCTTTATCTACTACACCCCTAATATACTTTCACATAATTTATATTTAAAGTTCTTATTTAACTCACACTTTTTAAAAAGTGAAAAAAAAATAGATGATGAGAAATTTAAAATTTACCTATTTTGGTTAGGTCACCTACTTTTGCTTATCCCATCTCAATTATCTTACATGCCTTATTATTTACGGTCCCAGAGAACAAGATCATATTTTGCAACAATGTCAGTGAAGCTGTATGAGGATGAGAAGATTTATGAGCTTGTACAATGTAGACCAGACCTCAGAAGATCCTAATGTCACAACTGCTTAAAGGATGCAATGAGTCAAGTAAATAAAATGTGTCTGCCCTATGGAGTAATGTGGGCTATGTATTTTCAGCCAAGCTGCCAGATGAGGTACGATGTTATGCCCTTTTTTCAATTTGACGTACTATGTGTCACCTTCTCCTCCAGCAACCGTTGGTTCACCTCCTAAATCGTCAAACATTCCAGGTGAGTTATATTCTCTTCTTTTCTTTTTATTTATCATTTTGAAAAGGAGTGGAAATATATTACAATGATAAAATATGTTCAGTTATTGCTGAGTTATTGATTTTAAAGTTATTCATTAAAGATAAAAATGATAAAGTTGTTATTGAAAATAATAGACATTCGTAGACACTGCCAAAAAAGTTATTAAATTTCACAATATTCTGAAATACGCAATCATCTCCGCCATCTCCACAACTTCTCTTCCCAACACCAAATTTCATTTCAAATTTTATATAAAAAACAATCAACATAGTTCAATCCAAATTTGCATTTTCGGAGATGCTTACTTATGATGAAAGCGGCGATCATACGAGTCTTTAAGGCAAGACACTGCTTAAATTTCTTGAGGCAAGACACTTGCATTTTATTAAGATTTTTAACACCAACTTTAATAGATACTATTAATCATATATATATATATATATATATATATATATATATATTTCTGGGTACAAACGGTGAGGATCGTAATATATAAGCTTTAATGAGGGTACTTTTGGAAATCTAAAATTAGTTTTTTTTCTTTTTTTTTTTTGAAAATTTCTTTATGCATATTAATTGGTAGCATGAGTTATAATTAACAATAAATAAACAACATTAACTAATAATAAAATACAATAATATGAATATAAATATAAATATAAATAAAATGGCCATTTATATTTTATATAAATTAATTGATTAATAAAAAAGATATTAGAATGAAATTTTTTAACATAAAAAATAATGTCTAAACACCAAATTTTTAAAAGCAACAAAATAACATGCAATTCTATGTTTGATATCTAAAATATTATTTCACTTTTAAATAACAAAATTATTTACTTACATCATATATCATATATCATATTATATATAGATAGGGTGAGAATGAGGTTTTGGTGAGAATGTGAAAAGAGTGACTAATGACTCTTGGATGCAAGATCAATGACTAGAAAAATAAATCAGTTTTCATTTTTTTTTTGGAAGCAGTCACGTGACCCTATTAAGGCAAAAAAAAAAAAGAGAAAAAAGCTGGTTATGATTACTGTGCATTGGGAATTATACCGCGTGAGAAAAAAGAGCGGTTGATTTGAAGTTATTTGAAGTTTGCAACTGTTGATTTCTTAACCGAGTGGAGAAAGGGGGAAGACGAACAGTCACTGTTGCGGTTTTCGTCGGCTGTGGAGAGAGCATTGGTTAACCGAGCGATATTAGGGTTTTCGACCAAGCAAACCTTGCGACTCTCAGCATCCCGATTGTCGAAGGTGGACGACGTTTTGGAGAGACAAATCGACGGTGACAGGCATGGAGTCAGACGGGAATCTGATGGAGAAGGGAGCTACAGTCGGAGATGACGTGTCTGCGGCGAAAACATTGAGATCGGACGCCAAGGGTAACGGTGAAAGTGGTCAAGAACATGTGTAACACCCCGGATATGTGGTTAAAGTGTGGCTTAAAAGGATTGAAATGACTACTCATATCACCAAGGTGCACCTTCTTTTATGGTAACTCATCTGTTAGAAACTCCACAGTTAAGCGTGCTTGACTGGGAGTAGTCTTAGGATGGGTGACCTCCTGGGAAGTTTTCCCAGGCAGCGTGTGAGCAAGGACGAAACACGTTAGAAAGGCTCGTGGTGATTTGTGGGGCCAGTCAGCGATCCTTGAAGCGGTTATGGGTAATGTCCGCGGCCCGGGAGGGGCCGGGGCGTTACAGATGGTATTAGAGCCGACCCGCGACCGTGAGCTGTGCCATTGGACGGGAGAGCCATGGGCAGTTACCTAGCGGGGCAAAGATTCTGGATTGGATTGTGGCATAACGAGGACGTTGTGCGCTTAAGTGGGGGTGACTGTAACACCCCGGATATGTGGTTAAAGTGTGGCTTAAAAGGATTGAAATGACTACTCATATCACCAAGGTGCACCTTCTTTTATGGTAGCTCATCTGTTGGAAACTCCACAGTTAAGCATGCTTGACTGGGAGTAGTCTTAGGATGGGTGACCTCCTGGGAAGTTTCCTCAGGCAGTGTGTGAGCGAGGAAGAAACACGCTGGAAAGACTCGTGGTGATTTGTTGGGCCAGTCAGCGATCCTTGAAGCGGTTATGGGTAATGTCCGCGGCCCGGGAGGGGCCGGGGCGTTACAACATGAGTCAAGGTCAGACAACTTGATTTACTTACAAGTTCGGAATTCCAAAAAAAAAAATCGTATCTTGTTTGGGCACACAATTGGCATTCACATAGTAGGGCATGCATGCAAAATGGGTAGTGGGTAAGATGTGGGTGATGCAGATTTCATGTGTATCACATTAGGGCATAATGTGCATTGTAGTGTGTGGATGATGATGGTTAATGGTTTGTAATGTCCCATAGGTAAATGATTCATAAGATGTCGTAATGTCCCATAGTATATTACACGATGAACAATTGTTTTCAGTATGATAGTCATTTGAATATACGTACATGCATGTACGATATGATAGACAACGATGTGCATTTAAAAGATGTATGATGATCAGTTTTAGGATGAGTAATACAACTTATGTTGGACAATCTATAGTATTTAATGGCAAATAAGCATAATATTTCATAATGTACAGTAGAAAGTAACATGATGATCAGTAACTGTCATGATGGGGTTCATTTGAACGTGCATGTATGCATTTTCGGTGTGGTCTACTATGATGTGCATTTTGAAAATGCGTAGTGATCATTTGGAATACCAATAATATATGTTACGTAGTTAACGTCTGTTTGATTATGGCAAATGATGCATAATAGTATGTAATGTGCAACAGTTTTGAGCATTATGAACTTATGATTTCAATATAATGTACATTTTATTGTGATAAATGTGTATGTACATTATGTTGTACATTGATGTCCATCTTGAATATGCAAAATGCTCACTTGAAATGGAAGTACACATGGTCATATAACATGATGAGCAATAACTTTCTGGATGATGTTCATTTGAATGTGCATGTATGCATGTTTGGAATGGTGTAATATGTTGTGCATCTTGAAAATGCGTAATGGTCATTTATAATACAAAGTATACATGTTATGTGGTTAATTTTTTGCTCGATTATGGCTAATGATGCATAGTCGTCAGCAGTTTTGAGCATGATGAACTTTTGATTACATGATAATGTACATATTTTGATATTTTCGTGCATGTACGTTAGGTTGTACAGTGATGTTCATATAGCATATGCAAAATGCTCACATGAAAAGCAAGCATATATGGTCATGTGGTATTCGTTTGATTGGACGCTAACATATGCAATTTGTTGTTGTTGTATACACTAAAAAAGGGATGAAAGTGATTCGTCGCATATTGAGCCAGACCCTAGTGATGTAGTCTTGGCTGTTGTTGAAGACCTTGCACTCGGCGATGGTGAAAGTGGGGATGGTAGTCCCGTTCCACAACATATCGTTCGAACAAACTTGGCCATTGATGATGAAGATGACACAGGGTCTCCATTCACGACACCACAGTTGGCCCAAAAGTCCCCCTGCTAAGGGGATTGTCATTCGAGAAAGACTTACCCCTGTTGTGACCCGAAACATGTGAGTATATCATCGTTGTTAGGAAGTAATTTAAATGTGAATACATTATAATGTTTGTTTAATGTTTTGTGTGTTCAGTAACAAAGAACTGTCTAAGGCAGAGAAAGGCAAGGGTAAAGTTGGAGAACCTCCAAAGGTGTCAGGGTTGAAGATAGGGGGGCACCATCTGGTACGAAGAAACGGCACGCACAACAGGCCAAGTCAGCCGCGCTAGAGCGCCGTGCGTCAAAGAGGTTGAAACTCGGCAAAGATGTCAAAGATAGGGTGTCGCACAAACCAAAACGGGAACATCCAGAAGTACATGAATCACGGACTGTTATGAAGCCGAAAAAGGAACAACAGGACGCCGAAAAAGATCAGGCGGATTCCTTATTTCCTAAGAATGTCACCGAACCGTTTCGTGAAGTTCATTCAGCGCTTGAACAAGGACCAACAAGCTGCGATTGTTGATATGGGATTTGGGGCTTTCTTGAAGTTTGATATGCATAAAATACCGGGGGAGCTTGCGCGCTGGCTGCCCAACAGGTACAACCACTATTAATGGAAAATTAATCAGTATGAGCACTAGTATATAGTTATTTGGACATCATATTTTAACCGATTTGAGCGTATTTTTTATAATCATGTACGTATATTAATTGACATTAGCATTGGCCTTCAGTCAGTTGGACACCATATTGTAATCCATATGAGCATTATTTTAGTAACCATGAACGTACTTATTGTATTGCATGTGATGTTGTGGACACCATATTTTAACCCATATGTGCATTATTTTAGTAAACATGTATGTACATTTTGTTTGTTGCGATTGTCCATGTAATTGTTTGATGGTGTACCTAATATGAACGTTACTCATTATTCATGTGCATATGATCATGCTGACCTACGTGCGCGGTGATTTTATAACAGGTACAACCCGTTTTCGTCTACATTGGAAATTGATACGAACAAGCATATTGAAGTAACTCCCGTAGACGTGTATATCACGATGGGCATCCCTTACGGGGAGTTACCAATCGTGGAGGTGTCTTCTGAGCGGCAAGGTGACGACGAATACAAGGAAGCCTTGATGGAGATACGGGCTGACTAGGGTATGCAAGAGGGTTCTCCTCTATTATCAAATATGCCAGAAATTATTCTACGGTACACGGATGGAGGAGTTAAATTTAGGAGGCACTTCATTCTGTTTTTGGTTGCAACGTTTTTCCACGGCAACCAACAGCGCCATTGTTCTCCAATATTTGTTAGGAACGTGCGGGATGTTCATCGGGTGAAAAACTATGATTGGTGTACGTACACCATAGATGGGCTAGTCGATGCCTGCACCAAGAGAGCATCGAATCCACGGCAAATGTTCGAGGGTCCCATAGTCTTCCTGATGGTAATTGTAACTATAACATTATCTTTATAACGCCATACTTCGATTTCAAAATAGTATGATAACACAATATTTTGATTTTGAATTGGGCGCAGATGTTCTACTTGGATAGGATTGTATGCTCGGCTAAGGTTGGGGTTGAAAGGAGGCAATTTCCAACAATGTCTTCATAGACGGCGTTGTTACTCAAGAAGAGGATAGATTACGAAAGTAGTAACAAAGCTTTTGGGAAGGGGAGAGTCGAAGCGCAACTGAAAAACCCATTGATCGATGAAATGAAGCGTCAAAAGTCTGGGGTGAACGATCAAGCCCAACCGACAATTGAGGTCAGCCTTTATGTGTTTTGGAATCGGAAATATACTTTTTGATGTTGTTGGTTTTTTGTTTTCTGATATGTGTTATTTTTATATGTACGCGTGCATGTAGGATGATCTTGGTGATTTGCAACAAGCTTTGTCGGATTTCATAAATGTGAGGTTGAAGATTTCGTCGTGTGTCAACAGGATTGCAAAGAACTTCCAAGGCAGTGTTAATGTCGAGGAAGTGAAGAAGCGTATGGCGGACATTGTAATGATTCTTACATTAGAAGATGGGGGGCAACCTCACATGCACAGGCTGAATCAACCGCAGAAGAGCAGCTGCCGATGTGCACTCCGCCTGAGTTGAGGTTTACGGATGAGGATGAAGCAATGTGGCTTCGCCCTTCAATGGATGCTTTTTTTTCAAAAGGTGGATCGGATTGTGGAGAGGATGTTAAACAGAGATCCAACAATGCCACACTTCAACCTATTCCCTGACACGACGCCGCCTACCCAGCCGAATGCACAGGCAAATGTGGGGGTAAGTCGACAGCTATACATATCAAAGTGTACCCCTTATATGGGCAACATGTTTGTCATAAAGGAACATGGTGTGTAATGATTATGTGCATTGTCATTTGTGTGAATGTTCGGGATGACACTTTAGTTGAACATGGATATTTCAGATGTACGTGACGTGTAGCAAAGAACTTTACTTGGACATCATGACTGGTTATGATGTGTGTTTAATGTGTAGCAAAGAACTTTAATTGGACATCATGTTCATAGCAACATAACATACATCTTAATCTATACGTGCATTGTGGATGGCACTTAAATGAATATGAATGTTTGTTTTATGACATTTGATGTGAACCTGGTGTGTAACAATTTTGTGCATTGTCGTCTGTAATCTATACATATCAAAGTATATCATACATGGGCAACATGTTTGTCAGAAAGGAACATGGTGTGTAATGATAATGTGCATTGTCATCTGTGTGAATGTTCTGGATGACACTTTAGTTGACAATGGATATTTGGGATGTATGTGACGTGTAAATTATGAATGGACGATTACGGACAATATACCCCTAATAACATATCACATTGCATTGTTTTAACAGGTGCATCAGTCCGATGCCACACTCCCTGGCGCGTCAAAGTCGATGCCAACTACTGCTTATCCAGAGTCACATCCAGTACATGAGGTCACAGCCCGTCATTTTGTTTTTTATCTTTTTATTTGTTACACTGTCAAACATACCAACTATTCCTTATAGACGTCATGTTTAATTTAACCGATCATCATGCAAAATACATATGTGCATTGTGCCATATGTGTGTAATGATAATGTGCATTGTCATCTGTGTGAATGTTCTGGATGACACTTTAGTTGACAATGGATATTTGGGATGTATGTGACGTGTAAATTATGAATGGACGATTACGGACAATATACCCCTAATAACATATCACATTGCATTGTTTTAACAGGTGCATCAGTCCGATGCCACACTCCCTGGCGCGTCAAAGTCGATGCCAACTACTGCTTATCCAGAGTCACATCCAGTACATGAGGTCACAACCCATCATTTTGTTTTTTATCTTTTTATTTGTTACACTGTCAAACATACCAACTATACCTTATAGACGTCATGTTTAATTTAACCGATCATCATGCAAAATACATATGTGCATTGTGCCATATGTGAATGTTTGTGGTGTATGTGAATTGTAATTTTCGAATGGACCTTTGGTCATATTGATCCTGTTAGATGAACATTGTTTTAACAGTGATTGCAATGTATTACAGGTACAGCAGTCCCATGCGACGCTGCTTGGCTCGTCCAAGTCATTGACCACTTCTATAGAGGCAAACCAAGTACATCAGGTCACAATCTGTGACTTTCCTTTCTTTTTGTCTTGGTCTTTGTCCAACTTTAAAACAAATGAAACATGTATGATGTGACATCATGTTTTTTTAAAAAAAAAATTCATGTTGCATACTAGTTATGTGCATTGCCCCGTATGTGAATGTTTGTGTCTGACGTGCGATATGAACATGACTGGTTGTGATGTGTGCTTAATATGTTATGAAATAACTATACTAGGACATCATGTTCACAACAAAAGAACATAAATCTTAATCTATAAGTGCATTGTGGATGGCACTAAAATGAACATGAATGTTTGTTTGTTGACGTTTGATGTGAACCTATGGCTCTAAACACGCAGCATGTTAGCTATGTGCAAAGCGGTCCGAGTGGATCAAAATTGCGAACGAAGAATCCATCAATGAGGGATGCATCAACTGATCATCAACCCCAACATGAGGTAAATATTATTGCATTTGATTGAGTTTTTGGTTTTTTTTTTTTGTTGCACACAACTACGTAGTTGATCATCAAAGAGGGATGCAAATTCATGAGCATGGCTTTATAGGTGCATGGAGGCTCGACAACCGAATCAGAGTCAGACGACCAACCAAACCAACAGAACAGCGCATGCCCCGTCGATCAGACTGGTGTTAAGGCACATGCGGATAGTACGGAGCCAACAAAGTACAAATGTGTGTTGGACGGTGAATACGGAAAAGTGTTTGTGGCTGATGCACCTAATGCACTCGCAAAAAATGTTAGGAGGAACCCCCGTAGGGTGAAGAAGAAGTTTCCCGAAGAGTTTTGTTCACCATTCGATGTTAGGACAACGAGCATGTCAAACAAAATGTCATTTGCGGAGAGGATAGTATACCAATATGTTTTTTCTGATGCCCCGGGGCTACTAGGATCGTAAGTGACTAACAACAAATATTATTTACAAAATTACAACAGATATGTACGTATTGTAGGTCTAACATGTGATATTGTTGGCAGTGAAAAGCTGTTTGATGCGGGTTTTGCAATATGCACACGGGCGCACCTGCAGACACTCTCACTAGGAACAAGTGTCTCGATGGATGTGGTGAATGTGTTCAACAAGATGGTCAATGACTATGAGAGGAAGCGAAACAAGACGTCCCCAGTGCATTTTGTAGTACCACCGGAGTGCACAGTAAGTCTTAATTTGACTATACTTGTATTTGCGTTGGACATAATGTACATACAAAATGTACATAATTTTATTCTGTAATATACTTTATGCATTCTCCTTCCGATATACGTACTGTTCGTGGCTCCGCTTCATGTTTGGCATGATGTACATACCATATTGGCATAATGTACTTTATGCGTATCCCATATAGTAAAGAATATTCTTGTGTTTTTTGTGGGGCATAACGTACATAATTAATGTACATAATCTTTTCTTCTCAATGTACTTTATGTACACTATATCTGATCATGATTGTACCCATGTAGGAAACGGTGTGCAATCCGCTTGAGTACGCAAGGACGTCAGCTAAGGAACGACTGAATACATTTTGCTCGTCTTTGGCTGCTGAGGTTGCCCGTTGCAGTGGATGGATAGACATATCAAAAGTTGATTTGGTATGTGATTATATTGCTTTTGGAAGTAGGTTATTTGTTATCCAGAAAAAAGAAAACACCGAGCTGACAATTTCATATACTTTGAACATAGTTTTTAGCTCCACTGTACCACAATGGGCACTACTTCTTGTTTTGTGCGAACATGCGGAACAAAACCAAAGAAAAGGTTTACATCATTAGCAGCAAAAAGAACAAGCCTGGGCAGAACGTGTCGCACAAGCAAGCTTATGTGCATGTGCATGATGATTTTGTAAGTTGTTATTAATTCACTTCCCACTATGTGATGTATAATTTTTTTTATTTTTAAAATAAACGCTCATTTAAATATATATTTTTTTTTACTCCAACGAACACAGTCGGACTTGCTGATTCTATTCCATCACCGTATGAAAAGCGACCGTGTTGATGTTTTGTCGAAAACTGCTCGCGAGCATATGAAGATGCACTAGCGTTCTTCAAAAAACACAGTAGACAGTGGGGTCTATTGTATGAGACATATGGAGACACTGTTTGATCCAAACAACTGGGAATGCGGGCTGACGGAAGACGATGTAAGTAACTATTCACCATATGTCTCGCTGTTCTTTATACAGTAAGAAAATGTCCATTTACAAACAAATTTTCACAAGGCGAGGGGGATGTACATAGCGTGGTTATATGAACATATTGTTGTCCATCATGCACATATTAATTAGTCATGATAAATATTTACGACATATTGACTTAAATATATGTTTTTGTTGTCAGGATGACCGGCTTGTGTCACTTAGGAGGCGGTACTGCCATGATATTGTCATGTACGAAGACAACATTTTGAAATAAGAGGTGTACACCAAAGCCGTTCATTGGACCGGAAGAAAGAGATCTCGCGCATTTAGGTTGTTTATGTGTAGTGCACTTTGTATGTGAGAAGGGGGTACTTTGTGAGACAATGTGGTCATAGGTAGACTTGCAAGTTTGCGTTTGTCCATTTTGAATGTCGAACATACATGGATTCGGGCTACGATATGTTTTTTTTAATTAGACTATTTATTTGCTTTATGTTTTACATTTTGGTGACGTTTAAACATATGTTGCGAATGTCGAACTATGTATGTATGGTTTCAAGTGTTGTCGTAGTTATATTTTGCTCGAAATAATTTATCTCATCACAGTATTATCGTTGTTGCAGTGGGATGGACGTCAAGTTAATGTTGGCTGATCATGGTGTCAACAACAAATGGACATTATTTTTGGAACCAATATGTGAAACAATGTTTGGATATGTGAATATCCCGTCAAACTTACATGAGAGTAAAAACGCAAAATAAAATGACTTAATTGTAAAAAAAAGTTTATGTATAGATGTACATTTTACATCATCATAATGTCCAAGATAAACAAAAGATGCTCAATAATATGAGATTTGACTTGTTCATATGATATACAAAATAATATGTTAAATAGTTAACTTCTGTTCGATTATGGCAAATGATGCACAGTAGTATATAATGCCCAACAGGTTAGAGCATGATGAACTTTTGATTGCATCATAATGAACATTTTGTTGTGATTATTGTGCAATTACATTATGTTGTGCACTAATGTTCATATTGAATATGCAAAACGCTCATTTGAAATGGAAATATACATGGTCATGTAACATGATGAGCAATAACTTTATTGATGATGTTCATTTGAATGAGCATTTATGCATGTTCGGTATGGTATTATATGATGTGCATCTTAGAAAATGCGTAATGATCATTTATGATACAAGATATACATGTTTTGTGGTTAACTTTCAATCTTACCCGCCTTATCACACCCATCAAGGACGCTACTTTCAATCTGGAAACATTGGATGGTTGATGCATTCTTTGTCCACCGCGGAATGATTGATGTTGGGGGCAACTCATCCAAATGGTGGATCACAAATAACGCATGTGCACACGGTATTCCTTGCAAATTGAAGTACGGGCAATCACATGTCATGTCGTTCGTATCCATGTTTTGGACCACATGCCTCTCCCTTTTGCTGCTTTTCTGACAAATTTTATACGTTTTATCTGAACCAACTTTTTGCATTTCATCTATATAGCAATCGTTCATCCCCTTTACCAGCCGCGTCTGGAACAACCAAAAATTACAATGTGTGTAGATCGTTCTGGCATGCCTCTCAATGGCCATATCTGTTGCCAACCGCGGTAGTGCTGTCTTAGACGCATGATCAAGATTCACATTGTTGTTTCTTTGTGCGTCAACCGCATGCTCAAATCTTGCCCAAAACTCGACAAAGCTGAGTGTTTGACACATAAGATTCCCAAACATCGAGTTCTCACTCTCCGATCCAGACGTGGTCCTCAAGACACCTCCAAGTGGTTGATCAGTGGAGTACGCGTGAACCCAATCAGCCCGTTTGTCATATATGTCTTGCATCCATGGATTGTCATGCAAATCATGTTTGTCTACCATCTCTGCCCATTTGGCTTCAAATTCATCAGGTGTCTCGGATGCCCAAACACACAACTTGATATCTTCCAGGAATTCCTTACATCCGTTTAACTTATGACCAACTTTCTCAGGCATCTTCCGCATAATATACCATATACAGTACCTATGATATATAAAGTAATGCAATCATCAAACATTCATTTATTTTTAAAAAATGCACATCAAGTAAGCATGAAATGAACAATGACTGTATACTATATGATCCTCTATATAGATGGAATCATATTTTAATAGGTTGATCGTGTTGTCGCAATGAAATGGATGTATTTCATAAAATCATCAAACATGTAGCTATGTGTTAAACTGAGCATCGAGCCATCCTGGAATGTTCAAGCTATGTACATTATATGATCATCTATACACATGGTGTTGTACTTTCTTAACTTGATAATGTTGCCAAGATGGTATGATGATCACATGTTGCTGCAACTATAAATATAATAATTGATGTTTATAATATAAATGATCATTGTTGTCGTGTATTACTTGTGCACCGAATCAGTAAAAACAGTTGCAACACCCTCCCTGATTGCCAAGTCTTGGTCCGTGACTATTGTATCCGGCTGTTGCCCCTACATTGCAGCAACGAAATGCTGGAAAAGCCACACAAAATGACGGAGTTTTCTCGTCTCTTAGCAGGCCAGCTCCAAATGAAACTAACTTGCGGTGATGGTTCACTCCAGTGAATGCAGCGAACACCATTTTATACTTGTTTGTTTGGTGTTTTAGGTCAAAAGAAAGCAAATCACCAAACGATGCATACTCCCTCCTGCCTTGCGAATCACACCAAAATGCGCGTTTTAGTTGTTTATCGTCATCAACCTCGTACGCATAATAGAACCCATGATCTCTTTCCTTGTTCCTTCGCAATATATCGACGAACATTTGTGCATCCATGTCCACTAAGACCGTATTCAATGACCCCTTGTAGTTCTTCATATCCTGTAGGGTACACCCAACTCCCTCATACGAACCCACTGTTTCTTTTAACAGTTGCAATGCCTTCGATGTACCAACATTCGCCCTTGCAAACTTGTTCATTAAATCAACATGTATCTTACTAATGTTCCGTGCTGACTTCTCAAGATGTCTTTTGCTTGGTTTGTTAATTCATGCGTGTGCCCAACATGAAATTTCAGCACAGAATACTTCCCGTCTTCTGTTAACTTCACAGTCATTTTTGCATTGCACCCTTGCCTTGTGTCAGCGCGCTTCATCTTCTTTGTTTTTGGGGTTGTTGGATCGGTATAGTTTCCACAATCGTCTGATTTCTCAATGAGGGAGTTTGATTGACATGTTTTCGATTCCTCGAGCGTCTCTTTGTTAGATTTCCACCCCTGTTTAGTGCACAAGAACAACTTCCATTCCAGCCCCGTACTCTTGTTAACCGTATGTGTTGAACTACGAACACTGAACCCAACACTAACAGCATAATGTTCATAAAACTTTTTTGCCTCCTCAATACTGTCAAACTTCTTACCAATATAAGGGACCAATGATTCATCTTCGCATATCGACACATACTCTTCACCATCATTCTGCTGGTCACTTAACGGTATCGATGGTGGACATATTGAGACACTTTAACTTGCATCGCCGTCCTCGTGCACACCACTATAAACACATTAAAACCAACATTGTTAGACCACGATCCAGACAAGAGTGTATTGCACATATTCACATGTCCGAACGCTTATACATGCATGCATGCATGCTCATACATACATGCCTGCATGCTCATTAATTGTGTCCGTATTGTGCATTTGAATGAAATGAACATATTGGCATAATTACATGCACAACACACACACACTACTTAACCTCAAAGTACATCACGGACCACGTGGCTGCACACTGACACCCCATTTCATGACACAACACGAGTGATTTAATAATTAGTTTAGATACCTATCATCCCCTTTCATTCATATGGACATCGTAGTCAAACATCATACACATTTAAGGTTCCATGACAAATTATATCAACATGTCATTTATATCAACAGAACATCAGATACAAGTTACCCGAACAACAAATTCAACTTTTCATTACAATCAACTTGCAAAATTCAAATAAAAAACCCATCTTCTCAATGGACATGATGTATAACCATACCGAACACCATCTCCATCTTTATTACTCTAGACAATTGCACCTCAAGCACATCATTTCCCCTCGTCAAATTGCACCTAAAACAAAAAAAAAAAACAATCCCACACTCACACCCCTATCTATTCAACAAACCCAGAAACTTTGTTTAATTTCTGTGTTATATCTTCTTCTTCATGGTACACATTAACCCTAACAAATAAAACATCTCCATCGACCACAATGGTCCGCCATGGACGACCTCCTTCTCCATCTCACCTCAAACCATCAATGTCAGTATACCCGCCATCCATTGAAGAAGAAGAAGTCACGCCAAATCAAAAAAACAAACAAAAAGATGGAATGCCTCTGATGCCTTCGATTTTTGCCACCTCTAGATCAATGTACAAAACTCTCCAGTTCTTTCTACAGATGGGGAGATGAATGGATTGAAGATGATAATAATCAAACCAACTCCCATGCAGTGCATGAATCGCATCCCCTCACGCCTGCACATATTCCAAGCAACCAGCTATTTTCTTTTTTTCTTTTTTTGCCTTCATCCCTCACGTGCCTGCTCCCAAAATAAATGAAAACTGATTTATTTTTCTGGCCATTGATCTTGCATCCAAGGGTCATTAGTCATTCTTTTCACATTTTCACCAAAACCTCATTCTCACCCTCTATATATATATATATATATATATATATATATGCACACATTCGCCTGATGCACCACCAATTACTCTTTGGCTTCCTAACTAATCGTCTAGCTAGTCGGTAAAATGCATTTAGTCAGGCTAGAAGATAATATGCAATTATCATTCATAAAGCAAAATGTTTGTGTTTGCTATGTTTTGAAGGTTGTCTGGCTGTCAGCTAACTTGTGTTTACACACAAATTTACTATTTCACCCTTAATATAATAATTAATCAATCGCTTACTTTGTAGCTTATTTTCACACGCTTATTCTTTTGCCCTCGAGTACAATAACAAAGGATCCTATAATCAAATGAACATTTAGTTACTAACTCTATCAATTCAGACAGGCGGGTTAAATACAAGTCACATGTATATTTGGTTAGGGCAGATACAATTTGAGTATATTTCAAGTTCAGGCAAATTTGACATTAAAAGCACGAGTTGGGTGTATACTTTTTGTTTACACACTTGAATTTAATTTTCATACTTGAATACACCAAGAATCATATATAGGATCAAATGAAAATTAAGCTACTAGACCTATCAATTCAAATGGACGGGTTAAATATAGGTGGAAGGTATATTTGATTAGGGCAAATATTGTCCGATTGTATTTCAAGTCGACACAAATTTGGCGTTAATAAGTTGTGCGCATTTCAGATTCGAGTAAATATTGATCAGGTGTATTTAATTAACTCGTTGATACGACAGGTTAGTTGACTAGTATCAGAGAAGCAAACGTCAACTATTGCTTAATTTAGCTTTTCTGAGAAGATTTAGTGTCTGTTTGGCCTAATTTCTAATAAAGTGTTTTTGTTTCTTATAAATAGTTTTTATAAAAGCTATTTTTGAGATATATGGAAGTGTTTGACCTAGCTTTTCTTATGGCATAAGTGATTTTAATAAATTGAAGTGTTTGGTCTAACTTATGAGATAGTGTTTTTACTAAATATAATTGTTTAGCCAAACTTTTAAAGATTATCATTTGTTTTTCTGGAGTAAAATTATCATATGATTATTTACATTTTCCTCTTTTTATTAATTTTTAAAACAGATTACCAAATTTTAATTTTAATAATAATTATAATCGTATAGCTATAGTTATAGTTATAATAATTATTATAACTACATATGGTCTTATTTAACCATACAATATCTTTAAATTAAATATTTATATATCAAAAATTTACTAAATACCATATTTGTAAAGGAATTAGATTATAAAAATGTTCAACATAATATTAAATGTTCTAACATAATATTAAAATATTTAAATGCTATATTTATAAGAATAAAAATATTTATTTGAAATTATGGGAAAATAATCACTAAAAAATCTCATAGATTGAGTAGTGATTAGTTTGTAAGAAGCAGAAATTACAATTTACTGCTTCTACTTTTGGAGCTTTTTTTTGCCCAAATTATTTTGGAAAATAATTATTAGCTTCTAAAAAAACATTGTTTTACCTAATTTGTGTTTTTTAACTCCAAAAATACTCTCCAAAATTAGGTCAAACAAGCACTTAAATTGTAGCTTAATTTATAGTTTTTCTGAGGAAGACTTTTAGATTATTGATTGGCTCCTTTAATTTAGGTCCTCTTTTTAGCTTATTGCAACTTGGATTTCGTTTTGCTCTAGTTTTTAATTTGTTGGTTACGTTGTTAATTAGTAGCCTTCTGTCCTCAAAACTATGCTCTTCCATATAATGTTCTCTAAAAGAATTATTGGTCTTTTGGAATCTTATCTTTTAATAAGCTAGAGATAACATTGTTATTTGATAATAGTCTCAAGTAACAAGGTGATAACCTTACCAGTACACCATGCAAGTTAGGCCAAATCCATTGCTAGTTTGGTTTACTTCATAGCATAGTGGACATTATACAAGTATTTCAAAAGTGACACTTAACTTAATTGATTTGAATCATAATATAATATGGAGTAAGTAAAATTCTAACATATAGATCAATAATTATACTTTAATCATGTGCACAAAAATATTCTAGTTTATTTTTTTTTCCATGGAGATAAGGTTAATTTAGCCCGGCCCTTATATATCTCAAGGGTTATAACTACCATTACAAGGGGAAAAAAAATATAGTGGGCCACGAACCATTCTATCACCTGTAACCGAAAATTTGTGGGCCTTTAGTTAGTGCGGCGAAATGATTTTTGACATAAGTGACTAGCATGAGTCGTCATCAATCGTGCAATTTCTATTAATAGAAAATATTTTACTTTGTCCAAAAATTAAACATTGCTAGAGAGAATGATAGATAGTCACAGGGGCGGAGTCAGAAAATAATCAATGGGGGGCCAAATTCTAATATTGTTACGAACATGGTATAATACTGTTTTGACTTTTGATTAACATATTGTTTAGTCTAATAACATAATCCACACACTCCATTTATTATTACTTTGTCTCACCTTCATAATTAATCAATAGTAACTTAAAACTAATTCATTGTGATATTAATTTTATAACAAGACTTGGAGATGGATACGAGTACAAGTACAATCTATAGAATTTTCTTTAAATATAATTAGTAAGATATTAATATTGTCATATTCTACATAAGGAAAGAAAGTAAATGGAAAAAACAAGACCATAGTTAGAAACAATAAATTTTAATATACAATATTGTTTACAATCACAAGACAATTAGAAAAGAGAATTTAGAAACTTTAAAATTTATATTTAAAAGGGACAAGAAAGAAAAAGTAAATATTTCATATGAGATGATGAAACAATTAAGCAAATAATTTGTAGTCTAATTAAGAAAAATAAAAGGTAGAAGTATTAAGTTTCTCATAATAAGTGAAATTGTAAAACAAATCTATAACATTAATAGAAAATCCTCAAAAAGGATGAATATTACTGGCATGCTGTTTGGCCAATTTGAACCCCTACCCAAATCTAACTAATGGTAAACACTTACTAATTACGCTTTCATTAAAGTAATATATGCTTATTTCGATCTCTCCAATGGCATATATCTCCTTCTTGGCATGGGGAATGCCAACGCCCCTACAAACCTCCTCTTGGCTCCGCCCATGTAGATAGACATGATTGTCATCTAACTACCACATCTTAGTGTTACGTATTTAGATCACTACAGTCCTAACTTAGGCAAGTGGAAATTCTAAACAATGAATATGATCTTATTTTAATGAAATTCAACCACTTATTATTATCATATATGTGTAATTTGCTGTACAAGTAGACAATTAAGCAATTTGTTGCTCAAGAAAGACAAAAGGAAAACAAATGCACACAAACTCATCTCTTTAATTTGTCATCCTAGTGCTCTTATTGATGGAGCCATTTGTTATTATATGTGTAATTTGCTGTGTATGTAGACAAGATAGCTTTGCCTCAAGATAGAGATAAGAAAAAATAACTGCATGCAAACTCATCTCTTTTTGTCATCTAATTAGTGCTCTTATTTAAGGAGCCATTTGTTATTAGAGTATTGTTGTATGCCTCGAGGAAAGAGGAAAGATATAATTTTTGTCTTAGTTTCCATAAGTGACATATATTATGATTTTTTATAATGATTTTTTATATGTATTATTAATTATGTGTATTACTAGGAATTAATGTGTCAGTTACGCTAATAATTACAAATAATACTCTAAAATGAACCTCATCCATAACCTATATTTTAGACATTTTTTTCTAAATTTAAAAAATTATAAGATAATGTATTATTGTAGTTATACAAGTCAATTACATATTTTTTTTAAAATTTAATTTGTAAATAAATACTTTTTATACTCAGAAAAACACCTAAAACATGTTATCCAAGATTCATATCATTGACATCTATGTATAATTTGTTATAGAAAATGATAAATGTCTTGTGCAAGACACATATTATGTGTCTTGTCACTATAAAAAAAAAAGCTATATATTTGTAAATTAAATTGGAAAAAGTTACATGATTGACATCTAAAACTATAATAATATATATAAATTGTATAAAATCACACATTTATGGATATTTTTTAAAATTTACAAAAAGACGTCTAAAATATGCCTAGTGGATGGGGTTCATTCGTTAGGGTGTCAACATTCCAAGCTTCTTATAATTGATAATTAATAGTATTTGTCAAAAAAATTGGGGTTAAAAACGATAATAAATATTGATTTCGTAAGGGAGAAGACATTTAAACAGTGTCTTGGGACAAGACACTTGTCATCACCCGATTTGTTATATAAGTAGACATGGTACAACTTTTGCTCAGAAACAGAAAAGCAAAAAAAACAATGCTGCATGCAAACTCATCTCTTTTTGTCATCTTACTGCTCTTACTAAGTAACCCATGCTTAGGTGATGAAGAAGACACCATTTCAATCACAAAAACCCTGAAAGACCCTCAAATTTTGGTGTCAAAAAATGGCACTTTTAACCTCGGATTCTTCAGCTCTAATCCAAGCTCTACCCATCGTTATCTTGGGATATGGTACGGTAGGGTTTCTAAGAAGACTGTCATATGGGTTGCCAATCGAAACAAACCCATGAATGATTCATCTGGCGTTCTGAAAATCTCTGACGATGGAAATTACCTGCAGTTACTGCATGGGAGTAAAAATGGCACTGTAATTTGGTCGTCGTCGGGTTCGAAGTTACTGCAGCATGTTGGGATGGAGAAGGAGATGAAGAGCTTTTCAAGGGCTCAGATTCTGGATTCTGGGAATTTTATCTTTTTACAGTACTATAGGAGAAGGAGTAGTGTACCCAGAATTGTATGGCAAAGCTTTGATCATCCCACGGACTCCTTCTTGCCAGGTAAATTATTATGTACTGCTTCTGTTGAAAAATAATTATCTTTGACGCGTTTCAAAGTTCATCTTTATTTAAGGGTGATATAAGAGTCTTGCCTCAACACATTTCTTAAATGTCTTATCCTTGCAATTTATTAGGTGCACCCGGAACATGTGTTCCGGATAGTATGATTGTTCACCTACATATATTAGATTGTTCACCGCGAATATTATATTGCTCACTCCTATTACAATGATGGTTCACTTGTAAATATCTTGATCATGTACTCCGAGTGCATGCAATATATATTGATCTTACCATTTCTCAAATTAGCATTTTCAATGATTTTTTTACACCAATTTATTTAATAGTAATGTATTAATTATTAATTATAAGAAGTTTTGACTGCATTCGCCACGTCAATGAGCATCAATTGTACCCTAATCAAATCAACTCTATTCGTTAGGCTTATTTTAGGCGTTTTTTGAAAATATAAAACATGATGGATAAAAGTATAGTTGTACGCAATTTATATGTAATGTTATAGTTATAGAATTCAATCATATCATTTTATTTCAACGTAATATATAATAATATAGTTCAAGATAGGCAAGACATTTAAAAGGAGTCTTGCCCCAAGACTCGTATCATTTTCGTTTATTTAATAATTTACCACATAATATTTTATCATAAAAGTTTAATTTTATACTTTTCTAATAGTATTTTTTACTACGAATCTAATAATACTATTAATTTTATGCAATGACTCATTGTATATATCGGAAAACTAACTGTCAAAGTTTGCGACACAAAAAAATACCAACAAATAAAACGGGCGAGAGGAGTATTGTAGAAATATGTTAGCAAGGCTGAACTGCAATCTGTTAAGAGTTTATTACATTCTGTTAGCTTTCTCTTATTAATTAGTTAGCTGAGCTTCTTTTGCCCTCTCTATACTTATAGGAACCCTTGCTCTATATGGCTATAATTATTCATATGAGAATGTACACAAAATTCTCTCATCTTTATTCTACTCTTCATCTTTTCAAGTATCGATTGGATTTATATATTTAGGTAGGAAAACCCAATACAATACACATGAATCAGTGGCGGATCCAGAATTTCAAATTAGAGGAGTCAACAATATTTTGCTAAAAAAAATTAAAATTTAGCATAATAAGTAAAAAAATTTAATGCTACTAAATAGCGAATTTAAAAATAGTCATGAAAATGATATTAAATAGTACATACCTAATAATCTGATTGACCATCATGCATCTTCCTAAAATGATCAATAATTATAGCCTCATTTGATATTTTTTAGAAGATCTCATCCAAAAAATAAGTAATAACAAAATTATTTAAAAAGTCATCCGTCATTGCATTGCGTGAATTGTTCTTGATAAAGTGTTGAGAGTGTTAACAAGTCTTTCAAATTCTAATTTAATCACATTGAGTCATTAATAAGTTGAACAAATTAGACATTCAATAATTCAATTAGCTAGCAAGTACTTAATTGACAACCTCCGAAATTAAATAGAAAAATAGTAAACTATTTATCCAATTAGCAAATTTTATTTTCAAAACTTACCATTAGCAAACTTCGAACTCGCGCATAACTAACCAACACAAATTTTGGAGAAAACAAATAAAATTTAATAACTTGCAATTTGCAAAATTTGAACTCATGCACAATCTACTCAAATCCCTTACTTCAAGGGCTAACCACTCAACTACCATTTGTTTTGTGATGTTCCTTGCAAGGAAATTATGTAATTAAACTACACGTATTTTTTTCGGTAGAAAATTGATTATTTTTTTTCAAATTTCAGTGGAGTCGCTTGACTCCGCTGCCACAACATTAAATTGCCCCTAACATGAATCCTCTTTTCAAAATTTAATTTTCTTAACCCTCCAGTTTTTATTTATAAGGTTCAAAAATCAAAAGCAATATTTAATGGATAGAAAAGTGACCACTTTCAAGAAGAGTTTGGTTCTTTGATTAAGACCATGTTCTTTTGTGCGGTTGGTAAGATGCAAAAATGATACGATGTGTTAAAATTGTAGAAAGTGCGGTGAGGTGTGAGTTGATATATGGTGAAATTTGTAGAAAGTATGGTTGATGTAATAGGTGAGTAAAGTATGGTTGATGTAATAGGTGAGTAGAGAGAATGTGAAAAGTAGAGGAGAAAAGTGATTGTCTTAAAGTGTGGTAAAATATGGAAAAATATTGAGTGGTATGATGAGTTGTGATATCATACCACACCACATAAAAGAACATGGCCTAAATGGAAAGATGGTCAATTTGCATAGCAGAGTAGACCAGTCTTTTCCCTAGTTGGAAAAATGTTTGCGTAGGCCCCATTGTTTTCTCATATATACTATCTAGAGCTATGGAAACTTTCCAAGAGTGGAGAAACTTTCAAGCATATTTTCTTAAGATTTTAGATGTAAATCAAACACTATCAGCTCCTGTTTTCTTAAAAGTTTTTTTTAAAGAAAAATTTTCCTCAGATTCCACCAAACACAGTAAACATTTTCCTAAAGGTAAGAAAAACTTTCGTAGATCTCTAGCAAACACATCTTAATATACTTAACTAAATTTAATGTTTAAATTAATATAAAAATTATTTATTTCGGGCTCACTAATGGATTGACCCTTTAACATTTGCTAAATGAGTCGACTTATCGATAACCTAGCTCATCAATGACCCAACCCTCTCTATTGAATGACCCCTTTTCTATCTGGTTTGACTTGTTTAACCTTGTAATGATTCGACCCATTTCCCGCCCTATCTAAAACTATCTAATAAGCACTTTTTATTTCAGGCATGAGACTTCCATCTTCCACAATCGATAAAGAGGAGATGGTTTTGCGATCCTGGAGAACCCCATGGGACCCATCTGACGGAACCTTCTCAATAAGCTTAGGAACAACAAGCCTCCCCCAAGTTTTTCTATGGGAAAACGGCGCCGTTTCTTGGAGGGGTGGTCCATGGGACGGGATTGGTTACATAGGGATCGACGTAAAGTACGACTCATTTATAAATAATGGGTTTTCTGTACAGTATAACTCAAAATCTAAAACTACGGAGACATCATTTTCCCCAGAAAACATGTCCATAATGATGCACTACACCCTAGACTCTCAAGGCACCCTAAACCATTACTATTGGAACGAGACCAACCAAAATTGGTCCATTTTGTGGTCAGCTCCAGCGAAAGAGTGTGATTCTTACTCACTGTGTGGGCCGTTTGGCAGTTGCAACCCAGGGATCAGGTTAGTGATGGATCTAGAACATTTTTTTCCTATGAGATCCGACTTGTGTTAATGTTTCCATGTAGCTTGATCTACTTTCATTACAAAAGGTAGCTTCAATATATTTTAATTTCTTTTCAAACAAAAAATATATTAATATACAATATTTAAAGTTTGGCTTATATCGAATTAATATTCATAGAATAATGTAAAGCGTTTGACCAACTTACTAAAAATTCACAATTAAATTAACAATTATTTACATGGTTTGACCTGTTTTGAACACCCCTACAAATTATGAGGCGGTCTTATATAGCAATCTTACATGCCTATCTCTGATAATCCCAATATAGTAAAAAAAAATTTAATTTTTTATTTTATATATAATACATTTTATTTAATTTTATCGAGGTCCATGAACCCAATACTTATGTAGTGGCTCCAGGTCCCCTGTTTGCAAATGTTTGCCAGGATTTGAACCAAAGAACAACACCGCTTGGAAGAAGGGGATCTGGTCCAACGGGTGCGTACGAGGGAAGCCGCTTCAATGTGGGGGAGATGGGTTTTTGATGATGAAGGCGATGAAACCGCCGAATGTTATAGAGAAGCAGGTAGCCATTAACCAGGAAGGTTGTAGAGCAAAGTGCTTGAGTAATTGCTCCTGTGTAGCGTATGCGTACCACACGAGCGTTGGGTGTATGACGTGGAGTCAAGACTTGATGGACACGCAACAATTTTCGAATGTTGGGGTTGATCTTTTTCTTCGGTTGGCTGCCTCCGAGCTAAGTACGTAAGACTGCTATATAAAACCTTATCATAACAGTTACACGCACCCTATTTGGGATTGTTTTTTTTTTTTATTATGAAAAAATATGCTAACAAAAGTTGATGATTTTGATGAATGTCTCTACTTTAAGATGAGGGAGAACCCCACAAAAAGACTGCGATTATCGCATCGGTAGCAGTTATAGGAGGAGTAGCACTTGCCATGTTCGCATGCTTTATGTGGAGGTGGATGGAGGGCCAAAGAGGTAAAAATTTTCGGAAAAAAATTGAAAATGTTTTATGTCTTGAATCAAAATACTTCTTGCTCTCTATATAAGTTATATTTATGTGTACTTAAAGTATTAAAAAGTGCTACCTTTATTTCTTTTTATATGATTTTGGAGGTGGCGGAAAAAAAACTAATATCACAAATAATTACGGAGTAGTTAGTAAACAAAATTAATTAAATTTCTTTAATTAAAATCAATATTTTGGGTGTATTCAATGAATATTAAGGTAAGTTAAAAAAAAGTAGTAATTAATATATTATCGAGATTGTAAAGTAATGGGTAATATAAAATTTAAAAAAGGTTAGTTAAAAAATCTTATAAAAAAGGACGGAAGGTATATGTTTTAATAGTTTCAGGGTCCTTACTGCACATAAATTAAAACTATTTTTGTTTATATTTTTCATGATATGGAATCATGCACACGGTATATATTCTTTAATATGGTTGATATGATTAGGTAATCATTTCTATTTATTAACATGAATGTTGAATGTTATGCACTTGTAATTGATGAATAACTATGATTACTGAAAATTAATATTTAAAATCATGAAAATATAAATTATATACAATGCAAGTATTTAAGAAGTATTTTGGTTGAAGACACATCATACATATCCATTGATCATGATATATAGAGCTTTTATATTAGGAAAAAGAGTGCAAGTACTCAATGAACCCACATTCAGAAATGCCAATATTGACCAAGTTGAACTCCAAGCACCACCATTATTTACCCTACAAATGCTGAAGAAAGCAACAAACAACTTTCAAGACACTAACAAGCTTGGAGAAGGTGGATTTGGCACAGTTTATAAGGTAAGAGTTTACATTTAATCTTATTGTAAATTCAGATATTAGTACTCGCTTTACCTAACAGGCTAACACTATCCAAAAAACTCAATTTTTCGATTTTATCCTAAATTTACTAACTTGTACCTTATCTTACCATGTATCATCAAACCCTTGAAAACAACACACCTTGATTATTAATGTATAATGCAATTCTATGTTTTTGTTACTTCTTAGGGAACTTTGGAAGATCGAAAGGAAGTAGCAGTGAAAAAACTTTCTCATGCCTCAGAGAAAGGCGAGGCAGAGTTCATGAACGAAGTGGCTATAATGTCTGAACTTCAGCATAAAAATCTTGTTAGACTTTTGGGATGTTGCGTAACAAGAGAAGAAAAGATGTTGGTTTTTGAGTACATGCCAAATAAAAGCCTTGATAAATTCCTTTTTGGTATACATCAAATTATGTTGCTTTAATGTTGCACTATTTCGGGATTTTGAAAAATCGAGTTTTGGTCATTTTCATGCATGATGAATCGTTCATCATATCAAAGTAGATGTTTGATACTCAATTTTATTTTAGAATTTTTCAAACATCGTGTTTGAAATTTTGCCAAACCATTAAATATCAAACACATAAGACAAATCTATGACCATCTTTGATTTTATTTTTTTTGGGTCCGACAATTTTTTTGGCAATTGTAGAAATTTTCATGTTATTTTTTAGTCTCTAGTCTTCTATAAGCATCACTTAAGCTAGACACTGACAACATTGCATCTTATCTTATGCTTGAATTTGTACTCACTTAGATCCTCAGAATCGAGAGCTACTATCATGGACGAAGCGTCGGAACATAATTGAGGGAATATGTCGTGGCCTAGTATATCTACATAGGGATTCAAGGAAGAAGATCATTCACAGAGATCTCTCTGCAAGCAATATTTTGCTAGATAAGGATCTAAATCCTAAAATTTCCGACTTTGGCACAGCGCGAATATTTGGGGAAAACCAGTCTCGGGCTAATACAAGAAGCGTGGTGGGAACTTAGTAAGTAACTAGACATACATTTGGTTCGACAATATAATTTTGATATATACATGCCTATTTGGTTAAGTTGAGGTGGGTAACCGCCCTCATTGACGTAACTAAGCATATATGTCACACATGCAGTGGTTACATGTCTCCCGAGTATACAATGGGGCAGTTCTCTGAAAAATCAGATGTATATAGCTTCGGGGTCCTACTTTTAGAGATTGTTAGCGGGAGGAGTAACACCAGCTTCCGGCCTATGGAGCATTCATGCACCCTTTTGGGCTATGTAAGTGATCATTCAATGGGTTCAAATAATTATGCAAAAAGCTTTAACAAATAAGTCAAGAATAAAGTTCCAATAAAAGCATGTGTGTTCTCTTTGGTTCATTCTGTTCTAACTTATCCCGAAGCTTTTGTTAGAACTTTTTGCGTAAATTATTATGAACATATTCTCAATTTGTTTACGAAACATATTTTGATGAATTTACTAGAAGTAGAACTTACACTAAAAGAATAAGTTTAAGGGAACATGCCCTAAGTTTAAGAGAATATAGGTTCAATGAAAGTTAGACAAGCGAAGAGAATAGGCGCTTAAAAACACTTTGTGTAAACATGGTAAACTGTATTTCAGAAATTCTCAATGCATCTTCTATGTGTGTAGGTATGGAGCATGTGGAATGAGGGGAAAATCGTTTCATTTGTAGATGAGGTGATCTCAGAACCATGCTTCCAGGCTGAAGTTTTGAGATGCATACACGTGGGATTATTGTGTGTGCAGAAGAACTCAAGAGATAGGCCGGACATCTCAATACTTTTAAGCATGCTTGATATTAAAATGCAATTACATAACTATCCTGAAAAGCCGCCCTTTACAGAGTGGGAGGTTTCTACCGATAGCCATCATGGCAACAATACTACTATCGACTTCCTCTCAATCGTGCCGACCATGCCGACCGAATAATGTGGTTTCTTACATACCTGATAAATACAATTCATGTATGTATATTATTTTCAGAGTTCGTATAGACGAAGAAAATTGTTCCATAATCTAGCTTGGCATTTTCAAAATCAAATTACTAAAGAAGCAATATAATTTCAAAGTTTATTGTTATTCAATCGTAGATTACATTTGTGTTTTCAGATTATGAAATAAACATTATAATTGCACAGGTTGCATATTTACATTTAATAAACACCAAAATCAAAACCTAAACTTCGAAATTTTGCTACATGGTGATATATAGAGGAGTCCAATGTAACAATCTTGTAAAAATAATTCCAATTTTAAGAAATACATTTTACATGAAATAAATTCCAATTTCTTATAAAAATATTACATTTCAATTCATATTTTGATGGGAATATCATCAAAATTCATTCTTCAAGTGGTTCAAAATTACAATCATCGTCTGCAATTAGCGAACTAATCTTCGGGGGTTGTCGTTCGCCCATGTCCTAATTGTAAGGCCGATGAGTTGCATATGGGCTAAGGCATATGCCACCCTTTTACCCCCTCTTTTAATGAGGGAGAAAATACGACTAACAAATTTTTGAACAATGTCAAAATAATGAGAAATAAATAAACCCAATCTTGCTTGAATTCTGAAACCCTGCTAGAGTTTTGAAATAATGGATGATGAGTTACCCTCAAGGACTATTTTCCTGTATCAAACGTCAATTTCTAACGCAATAAGTGCGACAATCTATATTCTAAAATCTCAATATAATAAAAATTAATTGTCGAAGTAGATTTCGGAAATTCCAAAGCAAAACAAAATCTCTAATATAAGAGTAATTATTGCATTAACTTCAAATGATTCCAATGGCTTTCGATGTGTTCTATGCATTATGAACTAGTTTGATGGTGGTTGACTTGTTGGGATCTTATGTAGAAGTTGCAGTATAATGACCTGACATAATTTCAAACCTTGACTTAATTTGTAATTGTAACTACACAACTTAAAAACCATAAACTTTGAATGCGGTACATACAAAATAATAATGTATACAATATGAATGGATGTCTTCTATTTTCAATTAGATTTCAACAGTTGATTGTGCTAAAAAAAAGTTACTCATTGTTGACGATGGTAAGAGTTATTAATGCTCAAAATTGAAGTTACTCATTGTTGATGATGATAAGAGCTACTCACTAGATCTGTCTATATATAATAGAACAATGTATGTTGAGAATTTAATGATTAAACAAATTTTATCTGGTGTATAAGGAGGGAGTACCTTATCATCGATGGAAATTAAATTCAAGTGACACATTGTTATTTATTTATTTATGTAACGCAAACCACTTGAGTCAAAAAATATGAGTACTTAAGGGCATGATAGAATGCTTTCCGACGAACTCGAAAACGTGACCCCTGTCACATTCGTTGGAAGCCCTTACAAAAATTCTCAATTCTATACTATTTTTCATTTGAAAGTTACGGTGTTAAACTTTAAAATGTTGAACATAAATTTCTCAATATATACAATGATTTGTTATATGGATTAGAGTGTTGGGCTATAAAGAAATCGCATTGCCAAAAGTTGAATGTCGCAAAAATGAGGATGCTTCGGTGGATTTGTTGCTTCACGAAGTTGGACAGGATTAGGAACTATGTGTGTCGCAATAAGTTAGGCATGGTCATATAGAGGATAAGCTTTGAAAGAATAGGATAACATGGTTTAGGAATGTGTACAGGAGGGAGGTGGATGCTCCAGATCGAAGATGTGAAAAGATTATATTGTCGCTATTAAAATGTAGGCGTGGCAGGCCTAAGAAGTGTATAAGGGAGATTATTAAAGGTGATCTGAAGCAGGTCAACTTAGTGGAAGACTTGGCATTTGATAGGGGTATTTGGCGGGCTTGGATTAAGGTATTTGGGTGAGGGGACGAGCTCGTAATGGCAGGACACATTGTGTTGCTTTTATTGTGTGGCGTGTGTTTCTTGTGCTTCACAAGGTTTTGCTTTTCAGGTATTATTGAACGCACACGACTAAATCATCATTTATGGAAGCGGACATGTATGAATTTGTCTCATATATTACTCCCTTTCCTCTCAGATTTCTAATTGGTTTCTTTTTGTTTTGTATTTGTCTTTAAAAAGCTTTTTTGGATCCGTCAAAACCAGTTTCTCCATGCATGCTGCTGCATGAGGAAAAAACTGTCTACATCTGGATCCCCTCATACCTCGCTATATTGCTATAGCGAGAATACTATAGGATTTGTTTGTTTGTTGTCATATGCAATGACTTGCTATAGAAAATTATTTTTAGGAGATTCGTAACAAAAAATATTATTATAACAATATAATATTATAATTATTAATAAAACGTTTATACAAAATTATCAATTAAAGAGCAAGGTTGTCAGGATTAGGATTCTAGTTAAGATCGATAGGGATACTTAGAATCGGGATCGTAGGATCGGATCGAGGATCGTAAGATTTTACAAATAAAGTAAAATTGTTACAAGTGACTTGAAGTTTCCCCATAAAAAACATTGTATTTCAACAATTGTACAAAAACAATGATTTTCACCGATTTTAATACGATCTTAACCGATCCTAACCGAGTCTATTACGATCATTCTAACTGATTTTAGGGAGATTATGATCATTCTAACCAAAATAGGCTATAGTTAGGATCAAACCAATCCTAACGATCATGACTGATCCTGACCGATCCTAGTACGATTCTAACAAGGTAGCGATCCAGAAATAAATTGGATTGTTTAGTCATTTTTGAATCGTAGGATGATACGATCCGGCTTGCAATTTTAACAACTATGTTAAAGAGTGATAAACATTGAGAGTAATTTTAGAAAACGAAACAAGATTAGGGTCCGATCCGAGGTGGGACCAAGCAAGGTAGCACCCACAGTGCGGTCGTGCGGCTGAGCGCACCCTAAAACACCACGCGCAGCGCCTTTTTTAAGATTGCGTTCAACCCTCACCCAGCCTCCACTTCACTATTAACTACACACAAACACTCTCTTTCTCTCTCTAGGGTTTCTCTCTCTCTCTACATTCATATTCTCCGATTCGAACGCAATCATGGCTTCCTCCCATAACTAGGGTTTCGAGGTTTGTTACCGATTCGCGCCTCTTTTTCCGTCCAAACGTCGTGTTTTTTTTGTTGAGGAGGAACAACAACAATGGCGACCGCGAACCCTTTCGATTTGTTAGGCGACGCTGACGTCGAGGATCCGACTCTCTTCATCGCCGCCCAGGAGCAGAAGGCCGCCGCCGTCGCCGCCGCTGCCGGCGGTGCCAAGAAGGGTCCCGCCGGCGCCGGTGGTGCGAAATCCGGCGGCGCTAAGTTTCCGTCCAAGCCTCAACCGCCATCTCAAGCCGGTGAGGTTTTTTGTGCTCTTCTTGATCGTTATGTTGATTGTGGGATTGTTTGCGAGCGAGATAGATGAGTATTTCGATTAGGGTTTGCTCTTTTTTTATAGTGTTCTGTTGGTTGTTGTATTGGAGTGTGTGAATAATGTTGCGTTTTGGTGATGTCCATATGTGTTGATCGGTAGTAATGGTTGTTGCTATGGAGAAGTTTTTGGTATTCTCTGTTATACATGAATTTTTGGTATTCTACGTTATACATGCAATTTTGGTATTCTCTGATATATATGAATATGAGTTGGATGAGTTTGTATTTTTGGTATTCTCTGATATTGATAGGGTATTCTCTGTTATATATGAATACGAGTTGGTATTCTCTGATGTTCAGACATGAATTTTTGGTATTCTCTACTACGTATGAATATGAGTTGGGTGAGTTTGTGCTTTTGGTATTCTCTGTTATCTATGAATGAGGGTTGGGTTATCTCTTGGTCAGTTTTTCAATCTGCTTTGAATATGAGAGAAATTTGACCAGTGTTATTGGATTATTAACCTGCTGCAGTGTGCAGTGATGCTTTATTTGTATATATTTCTACTTCTGTTCGCCCTTTTTTTTTGTATTTTTCTTATGGTGTTCCCTTGATTGTTGTGCTGGAGAGTGAATAATGTTGCGTATTGGTGATGTTGATGTGTGTTAATCGATAGTATTGCTTGTTGTTGGGGAGAAATTTTTGGTATTGTCTGTTATCTTTGAATTTTTGGTATTCTTTGTTATCTATGAGTATGAGTTGGATTCTCTATTGGCCAATTTGTCAAGTTTGTATGCTTGGTATTCTCTGTTGTCTATGAATTTGGGCTGAGTTCTCTATTGGTCAGTTTTTCAGTGTGCTTTTGAGTATGAGAATGAGAAATTTGACATGTATTATTGGATTATTAACCTACAATGTGTTGTGCTGCCATGCCATGTTTATACATATGTTGTGTCGGATCCTCTATGATTAGCATTGTGTTTTTTTAGTGAAGCTAAGGCTAATGACAATGAAATCCATTAGTTAATCCTTTCATCTTTGTTTTACTATTGATGTAAATGTCCCAGATGCATGAGCTGTCTTGATGGTTATTTGCCCAATGTTTATGCGTAATTGAATGAATGGCTCATAATTTAAGGTGAGATGCCTTGTCCTACGAGTCTGCGTTGCAATTGGACCATGTGCTATAAATGCTTATCAAATGATGGGCAGCCATAAATCAGGAAATTTTTGGCTCTTAGAAGAAAAGGCTTTGTTTTCCTAGGTTGGTTTGTACTTGTATTTCTGTACAATGGGCTGAGCATTATGAGGAACAAGGGTCTCATCATTGCCCTTTTTGTATCGCATCCTGATTGCTGCTACAAACCTATAACTGATTTCACTCCCATGGTCATATTGTTTTTTTGTCTTTTGTTTTGTATGCTCGAGATGTCTGTTGTAAATGGTCATTTTTTCGGCCTTATTCTGTAGTTGAGCATGATTGGCCTTACTCTTTACTAATGAGAGTTTTAATTATGACTACAGTGAGGGAAATTGGCCGTGGAGGAGGAGGTCGTGGATATGGCCGTGGACGTGGTCCTGGTGGGCCTAATAGAGAGTTTACCAATGGTGGCAACACATTTGCCAATGAGAATGGGACTGCAATGGGATACAGGGAGGATCGGGAAAGGCCGTACGAAAGACGTGGTGGTTATGGTGGTCCTCGTGGTGGTTTCCGTGGAGGACGCCGTGGAGGTTTCAGCAATGGAGAAGCTGACGACGGAGAACGTCCTAGGAGGGTGTATGAGCGCCGCAGTGGCACTGGGCGAGGGTTAGTACTTCATAATTATGGCCAAATTTTCTTTTCCTGCAACAAAAAAATTCTTAAATGATGAACTATACAATTATTGAATTTATACCGATGAACATACGTGTGTGTGTTCACACACACACACACACACACACACACACACACACACACACACATATATATATATATGGCAGATTCTTTGATTTTGTATTTGGATATTTTGATTAGGAGTGAGATCAAAGGTGAATGTATGTGTATGTTTGAGGTTTGATATTTACCATATTTTTTATTATGTGTCTGTATATTTTGATTAGGGGTGACTTCAAACGTGATGGTTCTGGTCGTGGAAACTGGGGAACTCCTGCTGATGAGATTGCCGCGTGAGTGTCCCTTTAATCATGATATATGCTGCATGCCCATGAATTCAGTTTTGTGGGGACAATGATGAGTTTAGAATTTTGTCCTTCAGGGAGACTGAGCAACCTGTTGCGGAAGGCGAGCCTAATCCTGCCACTGAGAAGCAGCCTGAAGGTGAAGAAAATGGCGGCGCTGAAAAGGACAATGTGGTCAATGAGTCTGAAGAGAAAGAGCCAGAACCAGAAGAGAAGGTGAGTTTCTTGTGGCTGGACTAGGTTGTTGTTACAATTGATGAGCTGGCAAGAGCATTTGATGGTCGAGCTCTTCAGAGTTATTTTATCTATTTGAGCTTGTTTGCCTTGAACTCAATTGTGCCTCTGAGTTCACCCAGCAGTTTAAAACCACAGTAACGTAAACACACATGTTGCCAAGATCTGTGTGATTTTATGGACTTCTCTAACAGAAGTATCACACCCTATTCATACTTAATGCCATTATGTAAGACCTGATTATGGGGTCATTCAGATCGGGCTCCGGTTGGACCCATTTGGGTTGGGTCAGTTCTGGTCAACAAGGTCTGAGTTAGGTTATATTTGGCTTGGCTTTGTCTCGGGTTGCTTAATTTTTTGCAAGATACGTTTTATCTTTAAAAAATGATTAACTTTAGTGAATGATAAATACGGGTCAAGTTAGCTGGTGTTGGGTCTTTCTGGGTTCATGTCCATTTTGGGGAAATTAATTTTGGCATTTAGGATCGGGTTGGGTTCAGCCGGGTCAATTTTGTTCGGTCTATCACTAATGGAAGAACTAAGAAGCATTTATATTGCTGGATATTGTCACAGTTTATATACACTATTATATGTCTAGTTGAATTTTGCCCGAGAGATTTGGTTTGGAAACTTGAAACATGTATAACCCTCCCTCTTCCTCCCTTCAGCAAATGACGCTGGAAGAGTACGAGAAGGTGCTGGAGGAGAAAAGGAAGGCCTTGGAGTCACTGAAGGTCCAGGAGCGGAAGGTTGATGTTGACAAGGAATTCGAATCCATGCAGCTGGTTTCAAAGAAGAAGGATGAAGAGGAGGTTTTCATCAAACTGGTATGACCTGTTACATTTCCGATGTTGACTTTTGCTGGCTGTTTCGGTTCAAAGTAATATTGGTGCATGTTTTTTCAATCCCCATGCCAGGGTTCTGATAAGGACAAGAGGAAAGAGGCAGCTGAGAAAGAAGAGAGAGCAAAGAAGGTACTTGACTTGTTCAATCTCTATGTTTTTCTTTGTTTAGGTTTATTTTGGAGGAGGGGGGGGGGATAGTTTGCATATTTTGGTTTTCATGGTAGGAATAAAGTGGCTTATATGACACCGGGCCTTCGCGTCTCATGTGGTTTCATTCACTCATTATTGTTTCGTTTTTGTATCTTGGCTTTAATAGCCGTTTCTGCTTTCAGCATATACTATTCCCTCTGTTCCTTAATATCTGCAATTTTGGACCTTTTACGGTCTCTAGTGCAAGAGTTGACTGCAAAGTTCTCATGGCAACAGATAATTCGGAATGGAGTATTATCTTTGTCTGCCTTGTGGTGTTCGCTTTCCTCTTCCAGAAATTTTTTCTGTATCTTCTACGGGTGATAGTGGATTAATTGCCTTGTAGTTGCTTGACAAGAATGATGCTAGATTTTAGCTTCCACCTCCCGTAATCGATGAACTCATTTTGAGTCCACTCCATGTCTGTATGCATGTCTCTCTGTTCTTTAGAGAAGGGTTGTTTGAAGTAAGGCTAGGTAAATTTGAGTTGGGTTGTATATGTGGACCCCTAGAAAGTAAGGTTAGGTAGAATTGTCTGGTACTTGCTACTTATCCTTTGCCCTGCCCCGGTGGTTACCTTGATAATTGAGATAGGGGCCTACGTAGGGCCAAACCTTTAGTGGGTGCATGGCCGTGCCTGGTTACATTTCCTAAAAAGACATTAGATGAGAGATGTCTTTGGTATTGCTGATTTTGCAAGACTACCATCGACTTTGGGTATGCGGCCAAAAACCCAATACTCGCACCCGCCCAGTTCTCAATTGGGTAAGTGGCCAAAAACCCCATACTCGGACCCGACCAAATCTTAATTCGAATTCGAACAATAGACTTTTTTCCAAAATGGGTTTGGTTAATCTGGGCCTGAATGACCATATTTGACTGACCTGAATCTCCTAAAAACCAGCCAACCCGAGTGCCTAAACACAAACTCGACCTGAATTTTAGAATTTTGTGAAAAACCATGTGGAGCCCTGTTTGTTTTGGTCGGTCAAAAGCAGTATAATCTCTATGTTGATGCCATTTTGATGTGGGTGATTACAGGCTATGAGCATAAATGAGTTCCTGAAGCCGGCCGAGGGGGAGAGCTACTACAGGCCGGGCGGGCGTGGAAGGGGAAGAGGAGGCCGAGGCCGGGGAGGCAGTGGAGGAGGATACACCGGAGGGTATTCAAACAACATGCGGGCCCCTGCAATCCAGGATCCGAGCCAGTTTCCTTCCTTGAAGGCAAACTGAGATTTTGGCAGCTCTATGCTCTATTTTTGTCTCTCTAATATTTCAGAATCATTTATTTATGGTTATGATTATGATGAATGTGACAAATATTTTGACAGGAATGAATGTAGGAAGTAGAGGGAGTGATGTATTTTGACAGGAATGGTATATTTTGCTGACCTGTGTTGGATTCTCCTTTTTGTTGTCTCAGTTTTTCTGTGTTTTTTTAAAGTTTCATGCAGTCTACTGAATGGATATACTCATGTACCAGTAAATTTTGCTTATAGATGGTACAAAAGTATGCCAATTTTGGGTCAATCAGACCAATATGATATTAATCAGGAGTACTTCAAGTCATTGATATTGTTACATGGTAATTGTTAAACCCAAGGGAGGGTCCAAGTGCTTGGGTGCTTCCATGCATATTTTTTTTTGTAAAAATTCAGTGCAATTTTACTAAAATATTGGCCAATACTAGACCTGGCAATTCTCGAACCGACCCGGAAACCCCATCCGAACTGACCCGCAAAAATGGGTTTTGAACACGAAACTCCGACTCGAGATCTGAAAATTACCCAACCCAAAGAACCCGGTAAAAAACGGGTCATGTCGGGTCAGGTTTGGGTTGACCCGTTGGGTCAAACATTTTAATTTTAAGTGTTTTGTCTACTTTGACCTTGTGCAAAAAAATGGGTCCATTTCATGAAAATTAAGGCCCAAAAGTAAAATATTGAGTGACTTTGAAAAGTTATGCGTATAGAGACACAATACAAATGAAATAATCAAATAGCAAATGACCTAAACAAAATCCTAACACTGTCACTCACTCATTCTTTCAGTGAACCCTTTAACTCCTGCAATCCCGCCGCTCTCCTCTCTTTCAGTAAAATAGTGTATTATTGTCAAAGGTCAAAGTTCAGTGCATTATTGTCCAATACCCTAAAAGTTCAGTATATTAGCATCCCAAAACCCTATATATTTCATAAGTACTGTTATTCGTGGATTGTTGACGTAAACCGCATAATACTTGTAGATTTGAAGATTGCCAAATTTTGTCCCTTGGGTGTATAGTAATATGTCTATACAACTATAACATATCGTGGTGGGCGAACTTGAAATGGAATGGGACATTACACAGACGTCTTTGACCAATTATAATCAATTTTATTAGTTGTAAGTAACTGAGAAAAAGGGCGGTCATGACCCGTAAACCCGACCCAAACCGGAATACACCCGACCCGTATTTACCCGAACCCGAAATACACTCGACCCGTATTTACCCGAACCCGATATACGACTGACCCGTAACCCGTCAGCCCGCCCATATTGACAGGTCTAGCCAATACACTCAAATAATATTTACAAACTTGGACACTTTTAAATTTGTCATTTTTAAAATTTAGAGGAGCATGTGCTTTAGATTTTTGCGAGTACGCAATTATTATGAGTAAATAATTATAATAATACGATTAGATAACCTACTATATCCGTCATAAAAATATTTGTCCTTTTACCTAACTTCTTTGTCCAAAAATATTTGTCTCGTTTACAATCTGAATAATTGTAGTTCCTTTTCTACCCCTAATTAATAGATTTATTTATCACTTTTTACAATTACAACAACTATTATCTTCAATTAAAGTAGGGGTAGTTTGGGTAAATTATAAATTTTTCACCTCAATTCTCAATACACATTGGTAAGTTAAGTAGATGGACAAATAAAATAGGACGGAGGTAATAATGTATATGGGTGAAAATTGTAATACGTAGATCATATGTTTCGAGTGTACCTAATAAATTGCAAAACTCAATCGAATGAAACCTAAGGAATTTTCATGCAATGATCGATAATACGAAATTACTATCATTAGTCCAAGTTGGGCCTTCAATGTTTATTTTACCCTCACCAACTTAAAAAAAATAAGAAAAAAACATCCCTAAAAGTTGGGTCTCCAGTCTTCACTCTTAACTTCTTAAAGTTTGTAAGTTTGTTTGTTTTCCCTCCAAATTCAGTTGAAGAACTTCATCTTCTTTCCCTCACATTCTTACATCTCCAATCCATATCAAAGATGACAACAAACAACCGCAACAAAATCCCAAATTCTCATACATGAATCGCTTCACAATCTTTGCGAAAAACCTAGAAAACCCCCCTTCTCTCTCTCCTCTCCAGATTTTCTCCCTCATCAAACACCCAATCTGCTCATTTTCTACCCACGAATTCCAAAACAGAGATGATTACACAAACCCAGATCAAATCCCACCAAAATTTACTCAAAAATCCTCCACTCTGGTTCACCCCAATAACATGAAATCTATCACTTCAAACCCTAGTACTGGTTCACACGATCCCGATGTTATTCACTGCAACAGATTGATCACGAAGTTTATTCGAGCTGGGGACTTAGAATCTGCTGTGAAAGTGTTTTCCCAGATGCCAATCAAGTCGACGATCACTTGGAATTCATTGCTGGCGGGGTACTCGAGGAAACCCGGAACACTTGCCGAAGCCCGCCAAGTGTTCGACGAAATGCCTGAACGAGATGTTTTCTCTTACAACACGATGTTATCGTGCTATTTGCGCAACTCGGATGTTCACGGTGCTAAGTGGCTGTTTGATCAAATGCCCATCAGGGATATTGCCTCATGGAACACGATGGTCTCGGGTTTTGCCGAGAATGGGATGATGTTCGAAGCGCAACGATTGTTTTCGATGGTGCCGGAGAAGAATGTTATCTCATGGAATGCCATGATATCGGGTTATGTGGAATGTGGTGATCTGAAATCTGCTCTTGAGTTGTTTGAATCGGACCCTTTTAAGAGCACGACAGCTCGAACAGCATTGATAACCGGGTGCATGAAAGCTCAGGAAATTCGAATGGCGGAGATGATATTTGAAGAGGTTGAGGGAAAAACTACAATAACATGGAATGCTATGATTGCTGGATATGTTGAGAATTTACAACCTGAAAACGCCCTAAAGCTCTTCAAGAACATGTTGCGAAATGGGGTTAGTTTAACACCCTTAACCCTAACCAGCACTCTCTTGGGTTGCAGCAATCTATCAGCTCTGATATTAGGCAAGCAAATCCACCAATTCGTTCACAAGTCTCCACTATATCAAGACACAACTGTTGGCACTTCGTTGCTTAGCATGTACTGCAAATGTGGAGCTTTAAATGATGCGTGGAAACTGTTTTCGGAGATGCAAAAGAAGGATTTGGTCACTTGGAGTGCCATGATTTGTGGGTTCGCCACCCACGGGGCAGCAAACCAAGCTCTTGCTCTGTTTGATGAGATGAAAGTTAGGAAGATAAAGCCTGATTGGATCACTTTTGTGGGTGTTTTGAAAGCATGTACACATGCCGGTTTAGTTGAGCTTGGGATGAGCTCTTTTGACTCAATGTCGAAGCACTATCGGATTAACCCTAAACCGGAACACTACTCTTGCATGGTTGATCTTCTAGGTCGCGCAGGGCGACTCAAAGAAGCGGCGAATTTGATCCAAAAAATGCCTCACAAACCACATGCCGCAATCTTTGGGAGCCTTTTGGGATCGGCTAGAATCCACAAAAACATAGAGGTGGCTGAATTTGCTGCCCAAAACTTACTCACCATTGACCCATCAAATGTTGCAGCATATGTTCAACTAGCTAATGTTTATGCAGTGAAAAACCAGTGGGACAACGTATCGAGGGTTTGGCAGGCCATGAAAGCGAACAAGATGGTGAAGAGGCCCGGTTGTAGCTGGATTGAGGTCAACAACACCGTGCATGAGTTCAGATCAAGCGAAACTGAGCATCCTGAGTTGCCCTTGATACACAAAAAACTTGACGAGCTAAGCAAAAAGATGAAGTTAAAAGGGTATGTTCCTAATCTTGAATTTGCATTGCATGATGTTGGGAAAGAGCAAAAAGAGAAGCTCTTGTTATGGCATGGTGAGAAACTGGCTATTGCTTATGGGTTGATTAAGCTTCCCCCGGTGTCGCCTATACGGGTATTCAAGAATTTGAGGGTGTGTGGGGATTGCCATGAGGCAATAAAGTATGTGTCTGCCATTGAAGGGAGGGAGATAATAGTGAGGGATAATGCTAGGTTTCACCATTTTAGAGATGGGAGGTGCTCTTGTGGTGATTATTGGTGAGCATAAATTGAATGGTGTAGCGCTAGCAAAAATTCGAGTCCCGGTTGGTCAGTCGAATTCGGTTAATGGCAAAGTTTGGACGACAAATTGATGTTCAAACGAGAAATTGATGTTCAGACCCGGCTTTTTCGGGTTTGCACAATTCGAACGGAACTAAATTCGGGTCAAAATCGGGTTAAAGCAATAAAAAAAAAGAGAAATATTGTGTTTGAATATTTCAGGCAATTCGGACAAAAAATCTATGACCAGGGTTTTCCCAGGTTGGACAAAATTATCATATGTTCTTGATTGATCTTGAAAGCATTTTGATTTTTTTTTTGTTAGTTTATAGTTTTGTTTTTCCATTTAACACCGATTTTTTTTGTAGTTCTCTTGTATGTCAGAATGAGGTTCAATTGATTTATAAATTGATATTTTACAAATCCATAAAATATTTGTTCCGTTGAATTGTCATATGATGCTTACATGATCCTCAAATGCGTGATTCTCCCGGGAGTTTGTTGTTGCTACTTATATGATCCTCGAAAGATTTTCAACTTTGAAAATATTTTCTCAGAAAAATTGAATGAAGGTCCTTGAAATCAATCTCTCAACTATCCTGTATAAGTGGGACCCACATTATTGTTGTTGAGATGGTTAGATTAGGACTTCCTGGTTAGATTGGTCTCTGTTTGCCTGTATGTTCATTGTCATGAGTCTATGCTTGAATCTTATTGTGGATAAAACTGTGACACACACACATATATGTTACATGTCTTCTCATCTTTCTGGATATCAAATCCAAGTCTGTAAAACTGTCTTCTTGAGCCAAGTATATGAAAGAATGAAAGATTTATCAACCCATTGGGAAACTGATGGAAATGGGAAAAATCCAACCTCATTAATCAACAAAAACTAAGAACAAGCTTATGCTACATCTTTGTGTGTTCTCAACATAATCGGGTTGCAACAAAATTAGGTTTTACAACCTCTGAGACAATTCAAGTGACGATAAATGCTCACAGAAACTGATGGTGTTTTTCTTCATGAAGAACAGCATCCCGACTTCTGATTCACTGGTTTTCCTCGAAGTTCGACGGTTGGTGGTCTGGCATTCAAAGCGGGCTGGCTAGCCATTCTGCATTTGCAAAATCAACCAGGAAATCTGATTGTGAGTATGCAGCATGAAAGGAAATCCATGAGATCTAATCTTTTTGAACTTTCCTAGCACTTTGAGATGGGGTTGTCCAAAATTTGGGTTCGGGTTGATTCGGGTCTGGACACATTGGAAATCGGATGAAAACTTGATATTCGGTAACCCATTTTTTTGAGTTTTATGAGGTATTTTCTAGGGTTGGGCTGACAATTCGGACAAGCTGAAATTTTGCCGAAATTTTGGTCAATATTGGGTCCGGACAATAGAAATATGAAAGATCTCGCGTCCGAATTTTCGGCCATACCGGTCAATGTTAAAATTTGGACAATAGAAATAATTTGTGCCGGATCGGACTGAACCGGTATTGGAGTCTTAACATTTTTTGACAATCCTACTTTGAGAGTTGTGAATCTGGAGCTATTGTGAGAAAAACTCAAGTTGTAGTGTGTCTAGCTTGCTGTCAAATGCCAGGTTTAACAACAACAATCCAGTGTGGGTTCCACTTCAGCAAGATATGGGGATATCCAGATATAGACTGCCTTATCTTGGCAAGCATTTCTTGTCTGCTGAGAGACCGATTCGAAAAGCATCAGGTCCTAACAGTTTCACTAAAAGCTGACTTTTTCAGGCCATTAAATGACATTCTTTCACTCTATCTACACATAGTGACATAGTACATATAGTGATTCCAACTCCAATTACAAAAATAAGTTCAATGTCTAGAAAGTTGACAAGAAGATTAACCTGTTCTTAATTGCAGCAGTCATAGCCATAAAAGCTTGTTCAACATTGGTGGCGCTTTTGGCACTGGTTTCCATAAAGGGAATCCCAATTTCATCAGCAAATGCCTGTGTGCGCGAGCATTAGAGCAGAAGACAAGTGAACCTCAAGCATCCATCCAAAGAGGAAACAGAAAGAAAACCATACACATTAAGAGCTCTCATCAAAAGAAAAGTTGCATGACTTTTAGTGTGGGTCTTGCTTGTGTAGGGTCTGAGTCTTAGCTAGTCACACTTAATTGAATGCAGAGAGACTAATTCCAAGAGACACACAAAAAGAAGCTACACATCACAAGGACGTAAAAAGTACCCACCTTGGCCGTCTCATATGATACAGCTCTGTTCGAGGTAAGGTCACACTTGTTTCCAACTAGAAGTTTATTTACATTATCACTTGCGTAGCGATCAATCTCATTTAGCCACTGCTTCACATTGTTAAAGCTCTCTTGGTCAGTCGTGTCATAAACCACCTGTTCCAGATTGCCAGTGTGCGACTCACAGTCAATAAGCCATGGAGGATAACTGAGTAATGTAGCTAAATAAGAAGCATAGTGCTCTTCATTTATGTACTTACAATGATCCCATGGGCACCTCGGTAGTAGCTACTAGTGATTGTTCTGAAACGTTCTTGCCCTGCTGTGTCCCACTGAAACGATAAATGACAAAGTAAATAAGGAGTGATTCCCAAAATGTTTTGTCAAATCCAGGGACCTTTTGGACATGTATCGAAAACAAGATGAATTGAAGGTAAAGTGTAACGAGTAAACATCCTTCCCATGCATCTGGATTCTTCAACACCCTAGCAGTGTTTGACTCTTATTGAGTCGATTGAAGATTTCTCTTGGGTGGGACTAACATGTGCAATTTTGCGTAGAAAGGTTTTCTTTTTTTTTTTTTTTGGGGGGGGGGGGGGGAGAGAGAATAGATTTTCTGGTAATGTACTTACTATTTGAAGTTTGATAGTCTTTCCATCTTGTTCGACGGTACGAATTTTCTAGAGATAAACAGACATCAAGGTTAGATACCTTATCATTATGTGACTCACAAAACCAATCATCCTTTTGGAAAAGTAAAGGCCAAGTTTATAAACTCACAAAGTCCACTCCAATAGTGCTGATGTAACTTTCAAGATATGCATCATCCTGGTTCACATAGAATACATGTGAGTGACAAATCAAATCTTGCTCATGGAGTGTGTTATATCCCAGTCAATCAAGCACTGGAAACTAGTAACATAAGCATGAAACTTTGAGACAATAATTGTTTACATCATGGAGGAAGGGCCTATAATTATGGTCAGGAGCTAATCACTATGGGACAGATAAATAATCACAAGCTAAGTGCCCTCAATGTCAAATTTCGGACGAAATATCTAATACCACACCCAGTTTTTTTCCGGATGAGACTGAACCCGACAATCATTGGAATAAGAACAGAAAAGGTTTATGTAACTCACAGCAAACCTCAAGAGAAGACATGACTTGCCAACACCGGAGTCTCCGATTAGCAGAAGTTTAAACAAATAGTCACTGCAGGAAAAAAACAAGGGACACGACGTAAGAATCAACAGAGTAAGGTTACAATGCATTGAGTCGCCTTGCAAGTATTTCCTCTGCGGCTCTGCAATTACAAGTTGACAAGTTTTCCTATGTTTCGTTGTACTTAAAAGGATGGGAAAACTTTGATGTGGAACTCACTCTTAAGCTCATAAACTTTTTCCCAAGGTGGGAGCGCAGCATTTTCCTAGGAACATCTTTTCTAGGATTCTGCCAAACGCACCCCTACAATTTTTCTCAGCCACTTTGCATTCTTTCTGAGTTACTTATAGGTATGGTTGTAGACACTAAACTGCTCCTCCACACCCCAACGCTGGCCCCTTCCCCCATTTATTTTCCTTTAAACTTAGGGAGCTAGTTATTAAAATATTTGAGATAGCTTATTAGCGTGACGTCTTATGCAAGGCTTACTAAAAAGAAATCAGGTTATGAAACACCTATTTGCCTGTTCTCTTGAAGGGCTTAGATGGGTAGGGTAAATTTAGCTTATCCAAATGTACCTAATCTTGCTGCAATTACCCAAATACATCAAAACTCAAAACTTACCAAAATAAACTTTCCATATTATATAATGAGCGTTTGTTAGAATCCCAGAGAACTCCCGAACCTCGTGAAAATTTTTCTTGGATTTAGAAAGGAAACAATGGTCTCACATAAATTTTTTTTCTGGATCAAGTGGGCAGGGGCCAAGGCCCCCTCAATTTTTTGTGTAACTAATTTTTCAAATATATAGTACTTTAAGCTATACAAAATTCAGTTAAATTTTAGTATTGTGGCCCCGTAAAATATTGAATGTGATATTCAACCCCCTTTCATGATCATAATTGGCTTTGCACCTGAATTCAACCAAACATTTTTGTTCCTATTTTTCAATTCCCATGTACCAAAAGCTCCACAATTGTCTTCAAGTTCTAACCAATACCCTCAACAATGGAGGAACCCAGAAAACCACCCAAAATCATCATCAAATACCATATTTGCCGAATTGAATCATAGCAATTATGTCCATAATATCACATTCATGCAACTAAACCTACAAATTACAGTGCTGCAATGCAGTAACTAATGCCCTCAATCAAATTACACGAACAATTACAAGATCACAACATCATCAAATTAAATCATAGCAAGGTACCTCCGCCCTAGATTCTCAAATAAAATATAATCAAATCCAGAACACAATCATTAAATCACAAACCAAACTGAGAATTCATTCGATCATCAGGCATTCTCATTAACAATTAAATTCATCAAGATCTCCCTTTCTGAATTCGATCAAGCCAATGCGGATCAAAATACACGAAATTCGGAAGTTAAAGCGCGAAATTAAAAGGGGGAAAAAGATGAAACTCACTATTCGAAATTCATGGCTGAAAAGATGAAACAATGTCGCTCTGAACTTCTCCTTCTTCACACTCTCTCTCTCTCTCTCTCTCTCTCTGTTTTCTGGGAATTCGACAGGCAAAATACGATCAAAGGATGTTTGATTGATTGAATGATGTTTTCTGAATTCGACCCGAAAATGTCGGCCCTTTTATATGCAATTATTTGTTTTCTTTAAAAAATAAAATTTTCATGTGCAAAGTGTGTGTACGTACACGGGAAGGACGTAAGAAGCTGCTGGGAGCCGCCATGTGTCGCAAATCCTCATTGAATTCTTAAATTTATTATGATTTTGTTTTTTTCGACGATTAATGAATTTAGTCTTTTTTTCCAATCACCGACGCATGATTTTGTTTTAGGTCATGAGTAAATTTTTATTTTTGATAGAATAATTGAGTAAAAATTCTTGAAATGTAATAATATAATGCAATTATGTCAAAATGACCAAAACATTTTTCACAATAAAAAAAGTTGAAAGACAATGATCATTAGTTTATTTACTTACGATTTATAAACATATATTGTTCAATGTCACATCCCTAAGCTTTAACATGTTTTAATAGTTACGTCTTTATTTGAAATTAGAAAAATTGTATAATAGTGTACTGTATTTGAAACTTTCGAATTAAGGGAGTGTTTGGTAGGAACCCCAGTCAATGAAAAATTTTCCATGGGAAGTTTTCCATGGAACAAATTTTCTTGAGAATAATTTCCCTTAGCCCCCCTAAGGGAAATTTTCCCTAAGAAAATGGACAAAATAGTGGGCCCATCGTGAAAATTTTCCCGAAGTCAACCCACATCCAAATATAGAGAAAATAAGTCAACCGGGAAAATTGACCATTTCCCCGGGGTTATTGACCAACCAAACGCACCCTAAGGTAAACTGAATTTAAAATTGTGTCATAGTATGTCAATTTTTGAAACTGTTGAACTATAATGCAACACCATCGAATTGGGTCAAATCAACTCAACGAGTTACCTACGCCGTGCACCAGAAAGTGATGTGTTCTTTGAAAAATTGTCATTCTTGTTGCAAAAGATAATTTTAAAAGGTTGAGAGCTAGATAGAAATGAGTAAAATATCATTGAAAATTGGTTAGTATTGTCGACAATCTTCTTAAATTAAGAACACTGTTGAAAAATGTTAAGTTGAATTCATCACAATAGTTATTTTTAATGCAAGCTTAAAATTGCGAGTTCAGATAATATTAATACTTAACACTGATCCGAGACTCAGGATTTTAACTGGACGAACTTATATTTGACTCCAAAAGGCTCCAGCCAAAGTCTAAATTGAATCTAATCATAATTGTTTCTTTTTTGTTTCCTCCAAAAATGCTTCTTTTTCAATTTCTTTTTCAATTCACTAAAACTAAAACTCACTTGACTCAATACTGAGCTAACCCAAAAAAAAATCCGACCCAAAACTTAACTTGACTCATATTCAAACCTAATGACGGCTTGTCAGGTCTACATAATAGAAATAAAAGAAAGTGGTCAATAGAAAACATGTAACTAGACCATATATTAGGTAAAAATTTGGCTTCAATTCAAATTGGATCGGTCAACTCGACCAATGTCAATATCCAAACAAAAATTAATGTTCATTGCCCATTTATTATTACTCCCTCCGTTCTTTTTTATCTGTCATTTACGGTTTTCTGTGTCAATTTTTAATTAATAATTTCTAATATAAAACTTTTATAGAAAAATATAATATTATACTTTTTAAATAGTATTTTTAATTACGAATCTAATGATATCAATTTTGTATGATTAATCATTATACAAATTAAGATATCAACGGTCAAAGTTTTTGCCACAATTCCCTAGGCGACAGATAAAACAAAACAGAGGTATTATTATTATTATTATTATTATTATTATTATTATTATTATCTTAACAAATGTTATTTAATGGCATAAATAAGATAAATATTATGTTCAAAAATTATATGAAATCAGTGAATACTCCCTCCATCCCTTTTTATTTGTCACTTATGAAAAAATGGAGAAATCAAGGAAACACAACATTTTAGATAAAAATATATTAATATGACAAAAGTATCATCAATTATTGTGAAATGGTTGTCTTCCCTTACCAAAAAAAAAAAAAAGGTTGGTTTCAAAGTTATATATTACTCCATCCGTTTTATTTTACTGTTTGTGTTAAAAGCTTTCGCCGTTAATATCTTAATTTGTATAATGATTTGTCGTATAAAATTGATATCTTTAGATTCTTAATAAAAAAATACTATTAAAAAAGTACAATAATATCGGATTCTTTTATAAAAATATTATATGAGAAATTATTAATCAAAGTTAAACCTCAAAAAATGTGAATGGGATATCAAAGAAAATGGAGAGAGTATAAATAAATATACTAAAACTATGATTGAGAAAATGTAGAAGTCACATATAAGTCGCGCGGGGGATGAGAATGATAAGAGTCTTGTGACAAGATACCTTTTAAGTATCTTGCCCCATCATTAAAACTATATTATTATATATTAAAATGGAATTAAATGATATGATTGAATTCTATAACTATAATATTACCTATAAATGGCATAAAATTATATTTTTATCAATTATTTTTTATATTTCAAAAAGTACTTAAAATAAATTTAATGAAAGAGGTTGATTTGATTAGAGTATCATTTGTGCCAATTGAAGCAGCCTATGCATCACAAGCATTTTATAATTGATAATCAACACTTATCATTACAAAAAAATAGTGTAAAAAATCATAAGAAATATCGATTTGGTGAAACGTTAGACACATAGAGAGTATCTTGGGGTTAGACTCGTATTATCACAAAAAAATAATACTACCTACCTCCACTCTATATTATTTATTTTCTTTAGAAATTGTGCAGTCAAATTTATAACATTTTGACCATCAATGTTTAAATATATATATAATGATTTATTAAATAAAAATTAAATCAGTTAAATTCGTAACAAAAAATATCATCATAAAAATATAATATTTCATTTATTAATAAAATATAATATAAAAAATTATTAATCAAAAAATAATATTAACAATCGATAAATAATAAAAAGACAAATAATATAAAAAGGAGGGACTACTATTAAACTTTCGACGATATTTTTTGGGTCTTTACTCAAGTACCAGGAAATTATTCAACGACCCCCTCGGCTTTGACCTCTTCCCTCCATTTTCCTCCCAAACAAATCTCTCTCTTTTTCCTCAAACAAGCAAGCAAAGATGCACAGATCACACAGCGCCACCAGAGTCGCCGACGAGTTCCACCGCACAACCACCACCTCCTCCGCCGTCGACGACGGAGACGCCCACCGCCTCCCTCTCTATAGCCCGATCTCCGCCGTGGCGAAGCGGGAAAAGTCCCGCCTCAGATCCGCCGAAAACGCCGTCCATCTCATCCCGCTTGTGCTCGTACTCAGCGCCGTAATCCTCTGGTTCTTCTCTAATCCAGGTATTAATTAACACTAATCTCATCTCATCTTAATCTAATCTCATCTTTATCTCATCTCATCTCATCTAATCTAATCTAAATCTTATCTTCTCTATCACTATCCATTCGTCTTTTCTTCATCTCAATTTTTCAACTTTTTCTTACGTTACTTGCAACTTGCAACTTGCAACTTGCAAGTGTCTATGTCAGTATCTGTTTTTTTAGAGAAAATTTCATTTAGGTGTTGCATAAAAAAGAACCTATCGATCAGTGTCTGCTCTTACGTTACTTACAATTTTTTTCTCTTTTGAGTGGGTTGACTCATTTCGACTCGTTTCTATCTTTCAACTTTTTTCTTACTTTTCTTGCAAGTGTTCTCATCCTTTTTTTTTTTTGTGTGTGTGTGTTTGTGTATAATTTTTCTGGGTATTCTGTTTCATCAAGTAGGTAAATTCATCTGTGCTCTATCACTAAATTTTCATTCATTTTTAAAAAATAAGATTTCTGGAGATTTTGTTTGCTCAATTGGGTAATCGGATTTGTTGCCTTCTTCTCTGCATTCTTGGATATTTTGTTTGATCAGGTGGGTAATCTTTTTCTCTTTTTTTTTTTTCTCAAGTAGGTTGACTCTCGTCTTTTCTTCATTTCAATCTTTCGGCTTTTTATTACGTTTCTTGCTAGTGTTTTGATTCATTTTGTGGGTATAATTTTTGTGGGTGTTCTGTTTCATCAAGTGGGTAGATTCATCTCTTCTCTTCTCAGTTATCCATTTCGTCTTTTATTCATATAAATTTTTCAATTTTTTGGAAAAGAAATCAGATTTCTGGGTATTTTGTTTTTTCAAGTTGGTAATCGGATTTGTTGCCTTCTGCGGATGCTTGGATATAGCCGTGGCAAAATTTTGTCCACCCCAAATACGTGAATCTGTCCGATCCGGAAAAAATCATGTTTAGTCACATATTTTTCCTCTCAATTTTGATATTGACCGAAAATTCAAACGCAATATTTCTCATTTTTCTATTATCTGAACTCAATGTCGACCCACATGATTTAGTTCCGTCCAAATTGTCCTATCCGAATCAACTGATTTCGGACCTTGATTTCTTAATTTTTCATCCGAATTATGACATTGACCGAACCGATCGACCCTGACCCAAATTTTTGCCAACGCTAGTTGGATATTTAATTTTTTCAAGTGGGTGATCAGATTTGTTGCCTTCTCTGGATTCTTGGACATTTTGTTTTTTTCAACTGGATAAACAGGGTTTCTTAATTAACTGATTTCTAGTTAGTTAATTATTATTGATTTGGCAATAAGCCTCAGGGTTAACATTTGCTAGTGATTTGAGTAAATCTGTCCAATTGAAAACTTCTATGATAAATGATTTGAATATAAGGAAAGCTACAAAAATGGCGGGTCCAGTTCATGATGAGTGTCAATGGGATATTGATTAGTGATAATGAGGCCAGGTTAACTTTGATTCGTGTTAGTTCTGCAAATGAGTTTGATGCTGGAAATGTAAATTATGTCATCATTAGCGAATGATTCTTTTAAATTGTTTCATAATGATTGATTATATGCTTAAATGTTATGTTTGGTAGGGTACAATAAAAAAAACCCTATGACAAAAACTTTGTGTTTTTGTTTCCTAGCTTATGTGTCTCACTATTAGATCAGATGTGCTCGTTTGCTAATTGGTACAAAGATACTGAGAGTTAAGTAGTGATTTTGATACTGAGAGTGAAGAGTAATGGTTGCCTAGGTAGGATTGCCTATATTTGGATTTCTTATGCGCGCAAAAGCGGGACCCACACTGAGTGTATGCATTTTGATCTGGACTGACTGTACAACTTATCAAAAAAACTAGGACTGCCCGCGTAGTACACAGCACAGCTGATTCTTTTGAGTTTCAGACCTGGCTAAACTGAACCGAAACCCGAGTAGGAAAAATTGAACCCAGATTTGAACCAATGCCCCGATGAATGATCCGAACCGCAATTTGAAAGAAATTCATTTGAACCAACCCGAATAAGGCACACTCGAACCCGGCCCGACCCGAAATTGGCTGGCCCAATGGCAACTTGAACCGATTCACCCGTTTGCTAGGTATAGTTTCAGTATATTACTACTGCAGTCTGCATGGGAGTTGCCATGATTGCGATTTGCTATTTGCTAGTTTACTCTATGAATACTCCTTATTGTTTGCATGTTCTTGGTTTTCTTATGAAGAATTGGTATTTTAGAATCGGTTTTTGTGGGTCCTCTCAGACTCCCTATAAGCGGGACCCACACTGGAGTTATTGTTGTTGTGATGGATAGTAAGTGTTGGCACATCATGTTTTCTCTGAATGTTGCAGTTGATGTGAATAAAAAGCCTGATTCGATTCTTGCCAGTTTGGAAGGACTGAAGGCTGCAGGGTCCATGGACATAGATGGAACCCACAACAGCTTACCACACCCCGAGGTCGATGACGTAATCTTGCCACATCAGCACCACCAGCACCAGCACATCAAGCCGTATGTGTGACCTGGCAGAACATCAGTGGAGCCGAGGGTAAAACCTCGAAACTATACTCTTATCTGCAGAAGCACCCTTCTTTTCAAATATACACTATATATTGGGAATTCTGCTGGAAATGAGAATAGTTCAGAGAAATAACTGTATACATACATATATACCTGTACCAAAAAGGCGAAAACAAGCTTATGTTGAAGCTCAAAATTTGAGTTCATCTTGTTATTTTTCTTCTGAATTTTCTCTCAGTTCCTTTCAAATATACATTATATATTGAGAATTCTGCTGGAAATGAGAATAGTTCAAAGAAATAGCTGTATACATATCCATCTGTTCCAAAAGGCGAAAACAAGCTTATGTTGAAGCTTTGTCATATATGCAATGTTCTCTCACAATATGAGTTCATCTTGTTATTTCTCTTCTGAATTTTGTCTCAGTTCTTTTCAAATATACACTATATATTGAGAATTCTGCTGGGAATGATAAATTTTCAAAGAAATAACTGTATACATATCCATCTGTACCGAAAAGGCGAAAACAAACACAAGCTTATGTTGAAGCTCTGTCATATCAGTTATATGCAATTTCCTCTCACAATTTGAGTTCATCTTGTTGTTTTTCTTCTGAACTTTTCTCTCATGAATTCTAGTATGATCTCTTTAGTGTATGTATCCATAAACAATTTGTGAACACTATGTATATGTACCAGAATTTGGAGCACAATGTGTTTGAACCTACAGAGGCTCACATGCAAAATTTGTATGCTCAAGCAGCGGCCCAATCTGGACCAGCTTTGGTACAATCAACTCATTTCTTAGTGAGCAAACCACAGGGTTCTCCCACTGCAGGAGGGCCCCCACAAGGTTAGCCCGTACGGTCAACGGGAACACCCGGGGCCACCGCTCCTGACCATATGATCGGAGTGCGTCCTCGATTGATGGTCCGGATGGCCCCATCGCCCGGGCTAGCTTCTTGGCTAGGACGACGGCGTCTTCCAGGGCACAGCACCCACCTTGGCCCAGGTTGGGGGTCATTGGGTGCCAGGCGTCGCCGGCCAAGACTGCACCCCCCTTGGAGACCGAGGGGGTAAGCCCTGGCAAAAGCCACCGGTCCTCGAGCCGGGTTCGGCTGATGGTGTCGTCTGGCGTCTGGTCTATGGTGGTCAGGAGACTGGAGGGCCAGGTCCAGACCAGATCCAGGGCTTGTGCCTTCAGCACGGACGGGTCTGTGATCTTGGGACCTGCGGTGCATATTCAGGGTTTTTGAATCAATCTCTCAACAAATGGAAAGATTTGTTGGGATACAGTTGTGTGCGTATAGTGCCTAACTACTTCCTATATGTAGATCTCCTGGACCCCACGTATGTAGGGATAAGACTGCTTACATCCGGATCTCGCCCTGTCCCATGTATGCAGAACCCACACTGGGTGATGGTGGACAGTGATGGTGTTGTTTTACGTGTTCACAATGACGATATCAATGTAAGGGTCTATTTGGTAGAATTATGGGAAAATTTATACTGGCCTAGGAGAAAATTTCTTGAGAGTTAGAGTGTAAAATTGTGGTCCACATTAAAAAAACAAAATTAAAAAAATCCATACATAAAATACAACCAAATCTAGGGAAGTTTGGTCAACTTGGGTCACTTTTGTTGGGTCCGATAAGAAGTTCTGCATAAGTATGCTTATGATCTTTAACTTATTTCACTGAACTTATTTTGAACTAAGCTTACTTTGGACATTTTTTGTGAGAGCTTATGAAACTTATTTTGAACTTATTTATCTAAACTGAACTGAAAATGGTGAAACTAATTTGAAGAGAACAGATCCTTAGGCTAGAAGAGCAAACCTGGATTAGAGCTATTGTAGCAAATGAACCAATAAACTTTGGTTGGAGAAACTGGGACAAATCCAGCTCTAACACCTCTTCCATAGATATAACTGACTCGTGGTGGATGAGGTTGACCATTGGGATAATGTGCAAGCCCTCGGAAGGCACAATGCCCGACATACTTCGGCTCAGGAAAGCCCATCCATTTTGCTATTGGAGATCGGATTCCATCACACCCTATCACAACCTACAAAACACAACACAACAACTTTTAGTGTGAGTCTCATGGATAAACAATACGGATCTAAATGTAGATAGTCTTTGTCTCAACAAATGTTACTGCTAGCTCAGAGGCTAATTTCAAGAATTAGGAGAAGTATAGAGATCGAAACCTTTGCTGAGAATCGAGCTCCATTGGTTAAATCTAGCTTAGTCTCCCCTGTTGCATTATCTTGTTCAATGTTAGCCACTTTCGACGAGAATTGAAGCGAATTTTGGGGCAGTTGATCAGCGAGAGTTTGAAGAAGAATTCTCCTCTCGATTGCACGTACTTCTTGACTGTTAACGTTACAGTTCCACAACTGTTAAGTTGTAGCAACAATAATAACTTTCAGTGTGATCTCACAGACCCCACATTAACAGACACGTGTGCTTGTTGAGATGAGAATTTCAAGCAACCCTCTTATTTTATAATAACGAGTATAGAAAAACAAGAAAGTAATGCTCAAGTAAAATGTGAATTGTTTAATTTGTTACCTTGGATCGACATCCTTGAAATTGAAAGATCGAAGATCCTTTCCTTCAGTCGATTTTATCGACAACCTGTGTAGCTGCTACCATCAAGAAATTCATTGATAAAAATGAAGAAATACAAACACCAACACTAACCATCATGTTTTCCTGACCAACATAAGCCAACCACTCAGTATGAGTCCCACTAATATAAAGTCCGACGGTAGGGTTTTATAGGAGATCTAGATAGTCTGTTTGCTGATAAACTGATTCAAAAAAAAAAAAAAGTGTCAACAAACAAGGCAATTGAGGATTACCCTTGAATTTCAAGAAATTGGGATCTAAGTTCATTCCCAACTCCTAGTATATCAAGTACTTTCCATCCATTCTTGAACAAAGTAAGTGATGTCCCCCCTGTTCTTAGGGATTCTGATTGCTCCAACACTAGAGATCGAATTCCAAGCCTTCATCCATCAAAATCAACCAACAACAATCATTCAATTCATCATTCACCATTTCAACAAAAAAGAAAAAGATTAACTTATCATAATGATCGATAAGTGATAAAGGTGAAAAAAATCATGTGTCTCGATTTAAAATTCAGAAAAATAAATCATCCTTTCAAGTTGGACAAAATTATGTCAACTGTCACCGATGATCAACTTATCAGGCTAACCAATAATGATAAACGTGGCAAAAGTTTTAATCATATCAATAGAAAAATACATAATATTCCAACAAAAAAAATCTTATGTCCAAATTTAAAAGTCTACATGGGAAAATGGATTCTTTTAAGTTCGAGTAAATTTTGTCACTAATAATTTAACTTATCATTATAATCAATGGAGCTAAAGGAAGCAAAAATTCCACTTAATACCAAACTTAAGCATAATAATAGAACATTACACAATATTTTGGATTTAAAATTAAAATGGGATTTTTATTCAGTTCATTCAAAATTTTGTCAATAGTGATTGAACTTATTATCATTATAACCAACAATATAATAGAACAATGCTTAACATTCCGTACTTAAAATTCGGTATTGAACTTTCTTTTATTTCAGGTGGGATAAAATTTTTGCCAATAAAATTCAAAGGTAGACATGAGAAGAAACCTATGAAGGGCAAGAGCAGTGGAAAGGCCAGCAATACCACCACCTACAATGACAACATCTTCCTTTTGTGTATCAGTACTTAGTTTTTGTGAGAGGCAGGTGAGTGTGTTTCTTCTTCCATGTTTGGTTGTTGTGTGGGGAAATTTGGTGGGTAGTTGTGTTATTTTTCTAAGGGTTGGTGATGGTGGGAGAAAACTAGTGTTGATGAGGAGATGGGATGATGAAGTTTTTGGTGACATTTTTTTTTTTTTTGGAAATTTAGGAGGGTTGATGAAGGGAGTTGAACAATGGGAGTTTGCAAGAAGAAAAGATGAAATTAGAGAGTGTGGGAGAGTGAGGAGGAGGGAGTGGAATAGGTGGTCCATGGACAACCATGAGAAACAAGTGGTTCACAATTTTGATGGGTTATGCATTTCAAGGCCTGTAAAATTTAAAGATAAATGGGACGGGTAATTATTTATCAAAAAGCAAACTTATCACAATTTGTCAAAATTTACATGTTTATTAATGCTTATTTTCTTCCTAAAAAGTCACTATTTTATTTAAAAATATCATTTTCCAATACTTGGCGTGACCCTGTTCTTTTATACAGTATGTTGGTGGACTGATGGGATAAAGTTGGATAAAATAGGTGAAATAAAGTGGAGATATGTAGAGTAACATCTACCCTACCTGACATTTGTGGTAATAATTTTTGCACACCCGACATTTGTGAAATAATTTTTACCTTACCTGACATTAAGTGTTAATATATTTAAACCTCCTAAGATATTTTACATTTGATTTTTGTTGGATTTTTCGACCAACATTAAAAAACATAAATATGAATTGACTTTTTCTACCCTTGATATTAATTCATTTTCATTTTTCATTTTCATTATAAGATATTTCTTCCATTATAATTGATTTTTTACCCTAAATATTTTATAATTGGGTTTTCATTTTTAGAATGGGGAGGGATTGAGTTTTCGAAGGAATAAAGTAGAGAAAATGTTGGGGTTTAAATGTCATATGCATTAATATTAAGAGTAAAAACATCAATTTATGTTTAATTAAAAGTCATATGAATTAATATCAACGGTAAAAAAATCAATTCATATTTATATTTTTAACGTTCACTGGAAAATCCAACAAAAATTAATTAAAAAATATCTTAGGAGGTTTAAATATATGAACACTTAATGTCAGGTAAGTAAATGTAATTTACTCATTTTATGTTGATCATAGAATGTTAAATTATATTTACCTTACCTGAAATTTGTGGTAATAATTTTTATACACCCGACATTTGTAAAATAATTTTTACCTTACCTGACATTAAGTGTTCATATATTTAAACCTCCTAAGATATCTTATAATTAATTTTTGTTGGATTTTCCAACAAACATTAAAAATATAAATATGAATTGATTTTTTACCCTTGATATTAATTCATATGACTTTTAATTAAACATGAATTGATGATTTTACTCTTAATATTAATGCATATGACATTTAAACCCTAACACTTTCTCTACTTTATTTCTTCGAAAACTCAATCCCTCCCCATTCTAAAAATGAAAACCCAATTATAAAATATCTTATAAAATATTTAGGGTAAAAAATTAATTATAATGGAAGAAATAATATCCTATAGTGAAAATGAAAAATGAAAATGAATTAATATCAAGGGTAAAAAAGTCAATTCATATTTATATTTTTTAATGTTCGTCGGAAAATCCAACAAAAATCAAATATAAAATATTTTAGGAGGTTTAAATATATTAACACTTACCTGTGAAAAATTATTTCACAAATGTCGGGTGTATAAAAATTATTACCACAAATGTTAGATAAGGTAAATGTAATTTACTTAACATAAAATAATAGTTATTTTGTAATAAAACATAGTTGTATATACTAGAACAAGTTTTTCCAAGCCTAACACCAATTAAATGATTTTTTCTTCTTTCTTTTTTTTTTTTCCTTTTTGGGTCCAATATGATTCATACATTACCTTATGTGTAGGTATAAACAAGTCAACAACCTTTACTTCTTCCCACAATTCACCACCTGGTAATCAATAATTGGTTAATTATCTCAGGATGGGCAATCTAACCTCATACTTAACTAACTACGAACTAATCCCAGTTAGTGCAACTAAAAAAACTACCTTCTCTAAATTATGGAACTAACCAAAAGGGTAGTTTTGTAATTCCTCCTTGGGGTTGCCCAAATTTCACACATCAAAGTCACATGTTTCTCTATATAAATACACTTTTATCCAAATTGAGCAAACATCTCATTCAAAGTCACAAATTCTATAGCACACCTCATAGTTGTGTTTAGCATTCAAATCCTTCAATAAGTCACTCAGGAAGAAATTTGCCTTGCTATAAAATATAACTGAGGCAGTCTCCCAGAAAATATTGTAATTTTAGTATCTTTTTCAGTATTTTGTGGTACATTATTGGCTATTTTTTGTGTTACTGAAGAAGCGCAAACATTTAGGCGATCAAGGATGGCTAAGTATATACTCTCGGACTTCGCCATAGAAGCTGTTCATTCAGGCATGCCAACACAAATGACTGATCCCAAATTTGCACACAAGGTATCGATCCACAACGTCGACCAACCATTTGAGCTTCATTCCATACTTCAAACTCGAATGCACGTCGTTCTTTGTTACAAGAAACGATGCAATGAGGATTCAGGGTGGCACGCCGGAGGCTGGATGAAGGAAACCCTGGGTCGAGCCCTGGTGGAGAACCCGATTCTTGCCGGGAGGTTTCGGAGATCCGATGATGGAGAAGTTCTAGAGATTGTTTCGAATGATAACGGTGTGAGGTGTGTTGAGGCACAAACTTCATTGAGCTTGGAAGAGTTTCTTGAGTCTAAAGACAAGAGTGAAGTTGAGGCTCAACTTGTATATTGGAATGATGTTGATGTCACTAATCCTCAATTTTCTCCGCTCTTTTATGTCCAGGTAAGTCTAATGTTCGTTTTACTATACCTTTATTTTTTCAACTGAGAGAAATGTCATCTCTTTGTTACATTTGAATCCTGTTTAAGCAAAATCTACAGTACTATATGGAGTTATTAATTTGTTATCCTCCCTTATTTTATTGGTCTAGTTTTCTTCTTCGAAATTAACATGCAGACTGTGTGACTGGAATAAATTATGTAATTGTCACTAGAATAAAACTCCCTACATATTTAAATTAGTTATATCAATTTTTTGTGGTTGTGTTTGATATGCATTTCTATGTATATATTTGTGCATTTTATTTACTTATTTTTTTTCTTTTTTAATAAATGAAGTATAAAATTTTAAAATATGTATTTTTGGAATGTTTCAGGTGACCAACTTCCAATGTGGTGGATACACAGTTGGGTTAAGTTACAACCTTATGCTAATTGATCCATTTCTCATGGACAACTTTCTCAACAAATGGGCAGAAATCCATAGAAACATGGCCTTTGATGGTGAAGTTCCCAAAATGCCCTTGTTCTACGCACCTAATTTCAAGCAAACCTCTCCACAACAAAGCAACAATTCTACCTCCAACCCTAGTGCAAATGCTTCAAAGACAACCATGTTTAGCATTACCACTCATGAGAAGTTAAGTCCAAAGGATGAGATTTGCAAGTATCTTGTGCTTCTTTGCATTGAAGAAGCTGAGCGTGAGTTTGGCAGACAGATGGATTCGAATCTCATGCTGATTATTAAAGAATCTAATGGCGATGTTAAAATTGAAAAGTCTTCCAAAAAGGAAATCACGGGATCGCAGAAAAGTATAAAATATGAACTTAACCATCAGAAATGGCACGATTTAAGGACAAATGAGATCGCATTTCGCGAGGGAAATATGCCTGTTGATGCCTCACATTGGGTTGCTTGCGATGGTCTTGAAGGAATTGTTCACTTCGTAATTTCATCAACTAGTGAGGATAAATCGTACATAAATATTTATGTCACGTGCAGTGTCCTACCAAAATCAATTGAACATTAATAATTATTTGATATATTTGAACTTTTCTGCTAATGTTAATTACCTTGTTTTTCCACAAAAACATGAGATTACTAGAGTACATCCAATGAAATTCAACTTTCTTTTTTTATGGAAGAAATTCAATGTTCTTAAATATTGTATTTTTTCTGTTTTTTTAAAAAATTATATATATACATGTGTGCGTGTGTGTATGTATGTATATTAAAGATCATGATTAACAAACAATCTTGTATATATATCACAAGATATCTACAACTTTTTTGTAAATTATTATGTGAGAAATAACCAGTACATTAAAAATTGTGGAACTTTTAATCAGTGACAGATAAAGTTAGAAGGCGAGAGTGACATTCATGATTCACAAACAATTTGCAATAAATTATAAAGGCATCAGAAATATATGCAATATATTTGAGTTTTGCATAAAAAGTTATCAAACAAATTGTTGAATAAGAAAATCAAGAACAACTATGTGATCACAAAATCTTCATGACATTATACATGAATTAAAGAAATTAAATAGACTCAAATTATGTTTAAACGAAAAAAGAGGAATTAATTTTTTGCTTAGGCAAATAGGGCAACCATTCCAAGGATAGCCAAGAGGACCAAGTTGGTTCCATGAAGAAAAGCACCACCTGTTTGATTGTCAGCCACTTCTCCATCTGTAAATGGGGCGGGGGCTGGTGCAGGCCCCGTGGTGGGGCCCATGACGGCTGGGCCTGGGGCGGGAGCTGGGCTTGGGCTTGGGCTTGGTGGGCCTGCCATCGGAGACGGGACCGGGGCATCAGCCACTGGAGCTGGGCTTTGGGCTGGGCTTGGGATTGGAATTGGGGCCATAATTGGGCTTGGAATTGGGCCCATTAGGGGTGCTGGGCTAGGAGCCATGATGGGACCTTGGGCGAGGGCGGACCCCACAAGAATGAGGACGAGGGCGAATGGGAGGATGACACGTGGAGCAGCCATGGATTATATGTGGGATGATCAAGTTTATATGAACTTGATAGTTTTGATGCTTTTTGGTGTTGAGGAAAAGTTGAAGTGAAATTGGGGTTTATATATGTGAGGGAAAATTGAGGCAAGACACTAAGAGTGGGGAATAAGTTAGGTGTATTAGTGGGAGAGCACTTTCTTATCATGGCTTTTAGGGACTAAATCCAAGTAGAATTTTCATAAATAATAACAATGACTATAACAATAAAGATTGAAAATATAAACTTTGAGTTTTATCATCTTTAAAGTCTTCAAAAAGTGTGTAAATATTACGATATAATTAATTTCACATATTGAAGTAATTCCAATTTGTTCATATAATATTTCATTTATCACCTTTCCATGTAGGTTTGATCTCGGGTCTTCAATTGTGTACATTGCATTATTAGTGGACATAATGTTTGGAGTTATAGCTGGCGTTAGAAATTTATTCCTCCTATATCAGTTAAAAGTTCATTATGTCATTGATCTCTCTCATCTCTGTTAAAAGCAAATTGACATCTCTAAGATAAGGGCCTAGTGTTTTAGGTTAGTTTGCTGGACTAAAAAATCAATCTTATATAACAAGAAGCAAAGCTAAAATATTTAAATGGGGTCCAAACATGTGTAAATTTTGAGTTTTCTCAATTTATAAAAATGTAACAAAAACAAGTCATGATATTGTAAATAACATTTTATCCAAAACAATTTTGTCAAGATAAGAATAATGAAATACCATTTTTGACCCATGATGTGACAAATAAGTTGTGCATCATAGAGGCAAAATTCTTCGATATAGAACTCAAACAAGTTTGCCCCTTTGGGTTAATGAATAAACATACAAGTTGTTAGATGCCTAATTCAAATTAGTGAGATCGCAACAGCATGGTGGTTAGTGGCCACAGCCTGGCTTTCTTATTTCTTAATTAGATTATTTGCAATTTGTGGAATAATATTTGTCCCCCAACACGTACATTTTGTCCTTGTAATTATAAAATATGAAAAATAAAAATTTAAAAAAAACAAACAAAAAAGAAAAAGAAATAGCATGATAAATATTTGGATCCCAAATCCACGGATATGGTTCGTTGGTATAGGAATCTTTCAAAAATGTTTAACAGATTGATGGATGCATTCCACTAAAACTCGTGATTAGCATAGATATGTAATATCATAATGACTTTTTCATATAGAATGTAATAATATATCGGAAATTTATTTTTATGAGAATTATCCAAGATAAATTATCAGTCAACTGCATATTTGAAAAATGCACAGCATAAATACAACTAAAAGGCTCATACAAATGCTCATTTTAACAACTACTTCCTGTGTTCTTGTGGATCCCTTGAACACTTGGGCCATGTTCTTTTATATAATTATATGACTGGCTGACTACGGTGTCACACCTCACCGTAACTTGTCATATTCTACCACAACCCACATAATCCACCATAATCTACCATAACCCATCACAATCTACTTTTTCTAATTTAATTTATCTTTTTATTAAAAGTTAAAATTTCCACAACTGACCACAATTTCACATTTTCCAACACATTTACAATTATTAAAACCAAAACTCACTACAAGTTTCTACAACCCGCCACAATCCACCACAACTTTTCCAAACCCACCACAACTCACCACAATTCCACCACACTGCACCGTGCCACACCGCAACCAACCGTATAAAAGAACAGGGCCTTATTCATCAGTACACAGATTGTAGGGACTGATAATGCAAAAGTAACAAAGATCCTCTCAAGCTAGTAAACTTGAAATAGTGAAATAGCCCCTGTATTCCCCCCCCCCCCCCCAATGACAATGCAAAATGAGAAAGTACTTCCCACATTAAACTTGAAATTGCAAAATGACCCCTGTTTATTCCCCTTTTAGTGCAGGTACTGACAATGCAAACACAAAAATAATCTGCAACTATTAAACTTGAAATTGCCAAATGACTCCTTCCCAATGCCAAAAAACAGTCCAAACACTGAAGTTAAAATTGCAAAATGTCCCCTATTTTTTCCTTGCAGGGACTGGCAATGCAAAACCCAAAAAAACGATATTCAAGCACAAAACTTAAAATTGCAAGATAAACTTGAAACTCTAAAATGGGCCCCTATGCAAGAACAAAAAAAAAAACTCTTCAAGCACAAAACTTAAAATTGCAAAATGGCCCCTAGTTTCTTCCCTTACAAGGACTGGCTATGCAAAACCCAAACAACCCTATCCAAGCACAAAACTCGAAATTACAAATAAACTTGAAATTCTCAAATGACCCCTTTGCAGAAACCAAAAGCGCTTCAAGCATAAAACTTGAAATTGCAAAACGGCCCCCGTATTTTTTTTTCTTTTCCTCTCTTATGATCAACATTCCTTTTGGAAAGGGCAGCAATCTCCCAAAAGTTGCAATTGTAACAAAGCTCCCACGTTCTGGGAAGGACAACAATATACACACTCCAAAACTATAACCAATGACTAAAAGAACAAGCGAAAAAGGGGGCCGAATCCAGTCTATCATGAATCATACAACAGGCTATACATATAAGGCACAAAAAATCGTGTTTCATAGCATGCAAATCATCGAATCGAACAGATTCCATTCAATTCAATTTTCGGTTCCTCGGCGTAACTTGGTATGCTCCTGAAAGCGCATTTTCTTTGTGTTACTTGATGTGCTTTGGTGTATTTTGCAGAGTGCAATGTCTTTAACTGCCTTTCTCACTTTTGGTCATCAGTTAGAAGAGGTTGAGATGAGGAACCTGTTAAAAAAGTTAACCCAGTACTAATTAATTACAATTACAAGTTAAAACAGCTACTAATTACAATTACAGCAACTAGTCCTGGGGAAATATTGACATTTCAAGGAGCTCCCCTGAGTATGACTCAGAAATTCAAGGATTTATTGGCAATTTTGTGTACCACCAGGACTGAAAAATACTTGTCCCAAAATTACTGTCATAGTGTCAATACATTCGTAACAAAGTATACTATATATCATAATTATATCTTGTTGTAATTTTCAGTCAAAGGACATTGAAGACAATGGACGAAAACTTGATATCCAATGCCCAATATTTGGTCGCCTTTTTCTAATTGGATAAACCTAAACTAGAGTGAAAATTGGGTTTGGACAACAGAAATACGAAAAACATAGTGTCCAGATTTTCAGTCAAATCGGTCAATGTCAACATTCAGACGAGAAATTTATGACCGTACCCGGTTTTTTTCCATGTCCGACTTGACCCGAATCCGGGTCGGACCCTTTTTTGACGGCCCTAAAATCTGAAGACCTATAAGCAATAGATAAAACGGGAATTAGGGAAGTATATACACTACCTCCAAGGCGGCCTCGGGCACCGTCAGACCGCTTTCTATTCCGCATTTCCGTGACTTCCGCGACCACGAGCCTCGACAACAGGAGCCCGGCAATAAGTGCCCCAATCATGAGCATTAAGAACACCTTATCCCACCCTTTAGTTGACAGAAACCCTGTTAAAAGTGGCCCCAAGGCAGCCCCGGCAGACCCCGTCCCGTCGATGATGGCGGTCACAGTTGCAAGGGCCCGAGAGTCCCCCTTGAGGGAGCTGTGGGTCCCAAGGTCGGCCGAGACTGCGGTCGTTATGAGGGCGTAGGGCCCGTTTACAAACAGCCCTACGACCATCATGAGGGCGATGTTCCAAGCCATGGAAACGCCCCCGTAGAAGCGGTAGAGGAGCATTGCGGGGATGGCCGCGTACATGAATGTGGCAGCGGTCGTGGCCCGGGCATTGAGCTTGTCCGAGAGGTGGCCGGCGATTATACCACCTACGATGCCCCCGACATCAAACAGGGTGGAGAGGTTTCCGGCGGATTTTACGGACATGAAATCGCCACCAATTGCTGCAAAATTGTGGTAAAGAAAGATCAGAACCGAAACCAAAACCAATACTCCGAAATCCCACCCAGACAGGGTATGGAGGGGTCTAGTGTAGCAGTTTTACCCTCTAAATTTTGCTTAGAGAGACAAATTCCGATTGACACAATATTTAAAAAACATTTGCTACCTACTGCGTCCTATGAAAGAGATCAAACAGGCTTAGAGATTTTGCTTTATTCCATTACAATTTAAGCTGAAACGACATCCTTTTTCAGCTGTTGGGATTATTTTGTCACAAACAAAAATGAAACTGTACAAAGTGGCACTTCCAATACATGCAGAAACTGAACTTCAGCTAATAATTTTGTAGAAAGCAGTCTTCCATAGACAAGTATGCTCATATAGTCATATATACGGTTTCAAGGTGATGGACATATGTTTCTGACTAGCTTGAAATGTATTCCATCAAACTTCATCATCACATACACACCTAGCACTAGCACAAATTCGAGTCTATGTCAAATTCAGGTCGGTCAAAGTCCGAGAATCAGGTCGTATTCGGATTCGGACAATAGAAATAAGAAAAATGTTGCGTGAGAATTGGCAGAACCTGGGACTAGAGCCCATGGACCACATGGGCAGCATAATGCATGTTATCTAGCACACATAGAACACATACGCCGCTAAAACAAAGATCACCCTTTCGATCAACTAATCAAAATGCTAAAACAACCAGGATTTTGGGGCACCAACCTGTCTGACTGAGATAAAACGGCAACCAATACAGAAAAGTGTACGCCACGAGCTTCGAGAAGAAGAGACACAGAGCAAAGGGTATCACCCCGGGTATCAAACAAGCTTCAAAAAGCCCCACACCTCTCCTATTTGTTGAAGACACTTGCGGATTGTCGTTGCCTTCTACGTCACCCTCTTGGTTACTATTTCCATAAGGACAAGGGAACCCCACGTCCTCAGGGTAAGCAGGCAAGAACAAGAACACCAAAATTCCCCCAAAAATTATGAGCCCCCCGGGAAGTATGAAAGACCACCCCCAACCATACTGTAAGACACTTGCAGCTAGGAGTGAACCTGTGATGTTCCCAACTGAAGTGTGCGCGTTCCAAATCCCCATTATCAAACCACGCTTTCTTTTGCCAAACCAGTTCCCGATGACGGCCACCACGGAGGGCCACCCCGTGGCCTGGAACGACCCGGCGACCATTTGCATTAAAAGAAAGTAACCGAATGAGTGGATCCCCCAAAAGTAGCCCATCCCGAAAAGGGCCACGAATGTGCCACTTCCGACCATGCCAATGGTTAGAAAGAGGCGGAGGTCAAGGCGGTCTCCTAAGTGTCCTGCAACGTACATTCCCATGGAGTAACATGCAAGGAATGCCACATCGATCTCGCCTAGTTTTGAGGGCCCATCTTGTCCGTCAAAGGGGGCCCACCCCTTGTTAGTTTGTGGGCCCCCGGCCTGTAGAAGGGGTTCTTGTTTCGTGAAGATGGATCCTAGGGGCCACGGGGTTGAGATGGCGGGGTTTTTGGGTTCTATGTAGAGGACACTCTTCACTATGCTGATGGGTTTTCGAGAAGCGTGGTAGCATGTATATGCAATGAAGGTTATTAATAGTACAACATATCTGTATGAAGAAAAACTCCAATCTCGGCCTCGAATGGTTCTTATGAGGGAGATCCCTGGGGGGCTGCCCTTGAGCAATTCTGAACCACGCGCCATCTTAAGGCCTACAAGTCAGTAATAACAAAGTTTCCATGTTAGCTTCAAAACAACACAGAACTATATAACAAAGTTTTGAGTTAACAAGACAACCCACAGCCTTCAATTCAAAGGTCAACCAAAACAGCTAAATCACAACCCAAAAAAAGAAGATTGACTAAAATGCAACAGTCGTAGAATCACAGCCAAAGCAATCAAAAATTTGGGTTCGGGTCATTTCAAGTTGGACGAATCAAACATTGGAGGCAAATCTGGTGTCCAATACCCCAATTTTTCGAGTATAAATTCGGATATTTTCCGGTCGAATTAAACCGGGTATTTGGGTTGGACAGACCCCCTCCCCCAGCCAGGGAAAACACTCCCAAGGGAAATTGCACTTACCCCCATCACATTTTTCAGTAAGAAAGTTGTGCATTGAAATAAAATACATACAATTAGCAACAAAAGAAACAATTTGTAACTAATACCTATATTCAACACTCTAAAGATTACCCCAAAAAGCCAACAATAGAAGGGCTTAATATCACTCAATTCACAACTCCTATATACCCAATTGTTCATGCAAAATTTGTCAAAAAATTACAGAACAAAAAAAAAAAAAAGAAATCACCTCCCCAGAAAGCAGCAGTACTCAAAATCGTGTCTTTGAATGAGGGAACAAAAACCCAAAACAAGCACAACTAGAACCACTAAACTAATTGCTAAACTTTATTAATTAATATATTGCATAAATAATAATTTACAATTATCATAGTAATAAGCATAATTAAGCGCGTCATAATCAAAATCCAACAGAAAACGACCCCAAAATCCAGAAAAAATCATTCAAAAATCCAAAGCAATTAAAGAGAGACAGAACTCACCAATCAACACGAAGCAACCGAACGATTGAACCAAAGGGTACAAACGATTCAAGCATCTGAAGAAGAACTACACATTGGTGATCAGAATCAAGCAATTTCGATTAGGGTTTTGATCAATCTTCGATAATTAAATAAACCCGGAAAATCCGCGACGATTTCTTCCAGAAAATTCGAAAAAAAGGGGGGAAATTCAAGCATCTGAAGAAGAACAACACATTGGTGATCACAATCAAGCAATTTCGATCAGGGTATTGATTAATCTTCGACAATTAAAAAAAAAGCCTGAAAATTCGAACGAAAGGGGAATCTTAAATGGGGGTTTTGGGAGTGTTTTAAGGGGTAATCAGAATAAGCGAAGGAAGAAGTGTGTTTAGACGGAAAGAGGAGAGGTTTCTGGTGATATCGAAGGGACACGTGGCCTGATTTTGGGGGTGGTAAGTTGCGCGGCGGCGGCAGAAAACGACGTCGTATTCGTGGGGTTAGGGAAGGGTAGGAAACGGATTAGAGCCAAGAATCTTTGGGGAATTTAGGAATTTTAGATGCCATGCAATTCATGTCGTGTAATGGTACTGATTGAGGGCTAATTTTTGTTGGTTTTGTGGAAGTGGTTCGATCAAATTCTCACTTTTGTGGGACACATTATTAATCATTCAGCAATGATTTTTGTGACTCCAGTGGATAAGAGAGAAAATGTAATTATAGTATGGAAAACAACTAGGGATGTAAAAAAATGTCCGACCCGAAACCCGGTTTAGTCTGACCCGGAAAAAATGGGTATGGTCATAAAATTTCCGTCCGAATTTTTACATGGACCGATTTGATTGAAAATTCGAACACAATATTTTCAAATTTTCTATTGTCCGAACCTGGTTTAAACCCGAATTTATGCGTGTCAGATTTGTCCGACCCAAAAAATGTTCCAAAAAACTGGGTATTGGACATCAAATTTTCGTCTGATGTCCGATTCGTCCAAACCCGGATTGACCCAAACCCGATTTTTTGACAACCCTAAAAATAATTGAAGTTATATAAGTATTAGTAAAATAAGTGGCATAAATCATATTATTTAAATATATTAATTTTTAAATATATATTTTAAAAATTTTAACTAGATAGTTTAAGAAAAAAGATAAGTTGCATCAGTCATATTATTTATTGAACATATAAATTTTTAAATATATATTATATTATATATTTTAGATAATATAAGTATAATAAGTAAAAATAATTGTCATGTTCTCTTGTGTGATTGTTAAAAATAATTATATCTAACTACAATAATCACGTTACTCTTTTAATAGCTAATTTTACTTATTCTCATAACTTACTAAAAAAAATATTAAAATAGTCATACCACTTTTTTGCGTTTTTTTTTTACTTATATACCAACTTACTACATCCACCATTCTTACCACCAACGTAACCACATCTAACACCAGTTTATAAATTTAATCGTAACCACCACTAAGTAACCACATAAAAGAACATGACTAGTTCACCTTCGGAAGTTGTTGTTGTGTGTAGTTGATTGGATAAAAAATATATTTATCCCCAGCATTGGCAAAATTTGTCTGACCAGAATATTCAAATTTTTTCTATCAAAAAAAAATTCAGTTTGGTCCAAACCCGAATCTGAAATCGACCAAATTAATCGAATATTCGGACATAATATTTCTATTTTTGTGTTGTCTGAATCCAATTTGGTGTATGTAGACTTGATTTTTCTAGTTCGAAAGTTTACCAAATTAATCAAGTCTACACGCCAATTTCTTAGGGGTGGCATAAATTTGACCGACTTGAAAAAAATTGATTGTTGGACATGGTTTTCTAACCGAATTCAAAATTCGGTCATTCGGATCGAATTTAAATTTGGGTCAGGTTTAGATTTTGGTATTCAAATTTGGGTTGATTGAAATTTGGTTAAAATTTAGATTCGGTCAATTCGAATTTGGGTCGACCGAGTCCGATTACGAGGATAGTGTTAATAGCTCATGTAAAGAGGCTCAAATTTCATATTCGGTTAAGTTCAGTCATTCGGTCAAATTCGATCATTTGGTCGTTTTGGTCAAAAGATCTAGTATTCAGTTAATTTTTAGCTTTGACAAAAAAAAAATCCGATCATTCGCTCAAATTCCGTCATTCGGGTTCGAGTATGGTTATTTTATCCGAATTGAAATTCAGTCAGGGTCCGGCCTAGTTTTTTTGACTAAATACCCGATAAAACCCGGACTCGAATTTTTGACACCTTACAATTTCTCATCCAAATTTTAATATTTACCAAATTTAACCGACTCGAATTTATTAGATCCCAAATTTTTGCGGGCTCTACCTCCCGTTACCATGTCTATCTAATCACGGTTACAGCTGTTTGCATCTGAGCCCATAAATCCATATGTAATGTGCCGGTTCAGTCCACATTCCACCTCTACTTCCATATCGGCCCATTTTAAAAAGCGGGTAAACAATCACGGCCCACACTCCCGGCCCATTGTAAAAGCATGTACTCAAACCATTAAACCAACTCCTCTTCTTTCTTCTTCTATCCTATCGGAATATAGATAGGCCGAAGAAGCTTCAACAAATTTTCTTCAGATAAGGCTTGCTTCTCCTCTTTTCCCCCCCTTCTTTCACCTTCACATCCGCCATTAATGGCGTCCAAGGTCCTCACTCAGGTACTCCATTGTTTCTCTCTCCCTCTTTCTCTCTCCTCCTCTATCGCGAAAGATGTTTGCATCACTTGAATTTGATTGCAGGCGTTGCTCGTGGTTCCCGCTAATCACTCGGTTCAATGTCCGCCATTGAAGAAGCAGCTAGGGTTTCCGATGAGCTCTTCTCGACGGTTTTCTCTCTCTAGTGTTGCGACGAACTGTAGGGCTTCTTTTGGCTCCATTTTCGGCGAAATTCCGGCGAGAAGTTCGTTTGTTGTGAGAGCGGAAGATGGCTCCGACGATGCTCCGACGGAAGGTGGCGAGGATGTTGCCGTCGAAACTGAAGATGTTGTGGCCGGAGAGTCGCCGGAAACTCCCGAGGCGGAGGCGGAGGCTGAAGATAGGCCGCCGAGGCAGCCGAGAGTGAAGCTCGGTGAAATTATGGGGGTAATCACTACTTACTAACACTCGGACTAGTGTAAAATGTTCGTTTGTTCTGAGTGCAAAATGTTATTTTCTCACCAGTTCGTTGATGATTAAGACCACAGCAGCGAATGTTGATTAGCATAGCTTGTTTGAAGATATTTCTTTGAACATTTGCGCAATACTACGGTAAATTAACTTAGAAAAATAGTAGTGAATCAGAATTAGTCTGCTATAAATGCTGAATTCAATTATATGTAAGTGTAATTGGAGTCGAAATTGTTTTTGGCCAGCTCATTGCTAAGTTTGTTGTGGTGTACTGTTGATAATTAATTGAGCTCATCAACACGTATTAACTGTGCTATGGTAAACTTAATCAGGATTCTAAGGCTTGTGCGGTATGTTAGGTTATAACTTATATGCAACACAATGAAGTGAACTAAAAAATGGAATTGGTTGACATTTGGCCTACTTTGTATGAAGTTATATCATAAGATTCGGAAGCAAATATGTCGTATTTGCTGTGCTAATTTTGAAACTTAAACGGACAGAAATCGGAAACGATTTGAAAATGTGTTGGCTTGGGATGTTTTGAGTTGTACATGGTTTGTTAAAATAAGTGTTAATCTGAGTTTTGAGTTCTTTGAAGTTGAAATTTGGATTGTGGATTTTGTTTTGATCAAGCAGATATTGAACAAGAAAGCAGTTGCGGCTTCAGAGGAACTGAGGCCTGTGCCAGATATTAGGACTGGAGACATTGTTGAAATCAAATTGGCAAGTGCTGGCTCCAAATTTTCAAGGGTGCATCTTAGAACTTTTAGGGTCTAGATTGTGTTTTAATGAATTATTTGTGGGTGCTTCTTTACAGGAAGTCCCGGAAAACAGGCGTAGGCTTTCTGTATACAAGGGTATTGTGATCTCAAGGCAGAATGCAGGAATTCATACCACCATCCGTATCCGGAGAATCATTGCCGGAGTTGGAGTTGAGATTGTGTTCCCTCTGTAAGAATTCCTTCCCTTTGTGCTTTCTTTGGTTTCTAGCACTTTGGCTATGCATTATTTATTATTGGATTTATAGATGCATAGTAGCAAATTTAACAGTATGTCGACTGTCCATTTGCTTCATTTTCCATTGTCCATCCACTCCGCTCTTCATTTCTAACCCAAGCATAGAATGGTTGGAAAGCCATTGACTACCCTGTATTTCACCATTAAGATCACTGATTTGTTGAAATACAATATGTTGCATATCAACATAGAGGCCCTTTTTAGTTGTTGAAAATGTATACTAGGCTCAGCGTGCTGTAAGTTTGAGAAATTATATTATTTTTTGGGACGAAGTACTGCTAAATTTTTCGATGACAGATGCTTAAGATTATATCCTTTTTTGTTTTCTATTGGGGAGGGGGGGGGGGGGATGTGTTGTTGGTTGAATTACCACAGCGCTCGTCGATAAACAATACGTATTGCCTGACAAAAACATTGTGTAACCATAGAACCCTGCAATGAAATAACTCGGTCTATAAACCATTGCTAGGGGCCAATTGATTTCATAAAAAATTCCTTGGTAGTTCCAAGGCCTACTAGTTAAATCTTTGATACAGCTTACAGTAGTTGTGGAATAACTGCCAATCATAAACTTTAGCTTAGATGGGTACACCAACATATGCTATCAACCAACATCCTCAAAACATTCCCAATAGGCAATAGCCTCAATTTTTAGTTGTATCTAAACCCACATTCTCAAATTATGAGCCAAGTACTTGGACCTGATTTTCTCATACCTGGTTGGACTATCCACATTGATCTTCAACCAAAGTAGGATGTCACAAATTTTTGCTTTCTTAGAGATCCATTTGAAACATTGTAACATCCAACCGTGGCAGCCAATTCATCGGGCTCCTGAAATCATTGGTGAAATCCACAAAATTGCGCTCCAGATTATGTTGAATGCAAAGATCACTTGAGTCGAAAAAACGCTTATTATTGTCTGTAGGCACCATGACCCCTTTAGGTTTCTACATTGTCCGAGTACGTATTACCAGCAGAAGTGGGACCCGCGATGGGAGTAGTTATTATTATTGTTTGAGTTCATATGATACTGGTTTCCTATACCGAATTCTGTGACATACGAAACAGTCATTATTCTCACTGTTTAGCAACTACCAAGCTCATCGATTAAAAATAAAATTAAAAAAATCACAATCTCCTTTGAGTTGGAAGTATTGCATTGCGTGCACACAAGATTGGATTCAACAATTGGTGATATTGATGGCCTGGTTTCATCTCTATCTACATGGTGCGTTTACTTGGGATTGGTCTCTACGCGCTCAGAAATGTATGCTAGGATAAGACTGCCTACATCCGGATATCTCCCCTGAGCTTGCATAAGTGGGACCCACATTGGGTGTCACTATTGATCTTGCGGTTAGTTCCACTTGTGTACATTGGTTAAGACTAATAATCGCCTTTCACTTTCTATAGGTACTCACCAAACATCAAGGAGATAAAAGTCATGGACCACAGGAAGGTGAGGAAGGCTCGGCTCTACTATCTAAGAGAGAAGCTCCCCAGGCTATCTACCTTCAAATGAAAACCGTAAACTCTCATTGGGGCAACCCTTCTCATGTTTCAAGTTTTGCTTGTTGAAGAAAATCCCTAATGGTTCTCGAAATTTCGTTATATGATCTCCCTTTTTCTTATTGTATAACAGGCTCTTGTAACTTTTGTTGTTAATAGTGGATCCCCCCTTTAGAGATGTTTGTAGCTCAGGCATGCTATGTTTATAGTTTTCAAGTATGTGTGTGTCGGAACTCAGGAACTCGCCGATTATTGCTTGATGTATTGTATTATTGTCTCGATATGTTCAAAAGGTTGATTTTGCTCAACTCCTTTTGGAGAAGAGGAACCAAAACTAAGAAAAAAATGGTGGATAGGGTTTTATGGAGCTGCAGCGTGAGGCACACTGGGATTCCTAGGAGTGGTTTTAGGAAGTTGAAGCTTGTATGGACCTTGCCGTCAAAATTTTGTCCGACCTGAATATCCGAATTTATTCAATCAGAAAAAAATCCAGTTTAGTTTGTACTCGATTTTGACTGAACTGACCGAATATTTGGATATAATATTCTTTTTTTCTATTGTCCAAACTTGATTTTGACTGAACTGACCGAATATTTGGATATAATTTTCTTTTTTCTATTGTCTAAACTCGATTTCGACCAAAATTTAGCCCCGTTCTTAAGGGCTCGGGCATCAATTTCTTGTCCAAAGTTTGACATTGACCGAATTTGACTTGCCGAGTCCCAGATTTGAATTCTTTGTCTGTGATTTGCTAGAAAATTCGATCCCTTGTAGACTTCAACCACTGAAAGTTGGAGTCCTGACGTTCTCAAATAATTCAGGCGAGACAGTCTGATAAAGTACTCAACAATTACAGATTTTGGATTTATTACTCTATCCCTTGACCGTAGATGGATTAACTTAGCGTAGTTTGTAGGTAGAAAATATGGCTTCTCTTAAGTTAGGATGCCCATAAAGCAATAACTTCTATCACTAACGTGATGTGAAATTCTAACATGATTTATATGTTTACTTCAAGAATGTGTTGTTTTTTCAATTTTGAGAAAATCTACGCTCGACATTGCCCTATAAGATAAGCTAATGAAATAAACTACTTTTGAAATGCATGTTTTGTCAATTTTTTACAAATAATCTAAAGCGTTTTTAAGCTATATATGAGTTTGATTGACCCATTTGGTAGCCCAAACATACCTTTCGATATCATCAACTACTTCTAATCATTCGGCCAGCTAATGGGCTAAAGTTTTCATGTAGTTGGTACTTTGAAGTCCTTTGACAACTTAATTAATTATGAGACTTGAACTTTGCTTTGATAATTAGTTTAGTATTGTAATCAGAATGATTATCAACTGTAGCATTATATTGTAGAATATAATCAATCATCAATTGGATTAACCTAAGAGGTCGCTTATCAACAAACAATTATATTTATTTATGTTAAAAAGGTGATACTCGAGATCTTACTTTTGTTATCCTTTTTTGGGGGTTGGGGGAAGAGGGCTTTATTTTTAATGTTAAGAAGCTTTTTCTCCTTTTTTTTTTGTGTGTGTGTTCTTTTTAAATTTTTTGGGATTAGAGAAACATTTACTTGGAAAAAACTTTGGTGGTGGGTCATGGGAGGAAGAGATGAGAGGTGGTGTTACTAGGTATAAATTTTGTTGACACAAACTTTATTCCCAGTTTTACTAAATTTGGTAGAGTGAGATGCAGGCGTAATCTTAACATACATGACTTAAAAATTCAAGAGTTCTCTAAGAAAAGGTTGGACATCAATGCTCAAGAAAGTTGTGATATTGATGCAAGATACGCATCCATAGGATGACAATAGGCCATTTTGACACACAGATAGGTCAAGTAGACTGTAAGATATGTCAATGAAGTTGTTTTTGTTTTAGTTATAATGTTAATGTCAAATATGCATGCATAGGATCACGAGATGACAATAGGTCATTTTGACATATAAATAGGTCAAGTAGACGGTAAGATATATTGATGAAGTTGTTTTTGTTTTTAATTATATTTTTATTATCTATTACTATTATATTTTAAGTGTCTCTTATACTAGAAAAAAAGGATAGAAAGAAGATAATTAGCATTTCACATTATGAGAATAAAACAAAAGATATATTATTCTTATAATTCATGTGTTTGTCAATTATTTAAATCCAAGTAAAATTAATTTACCCAAGACGACATGGTAGATGTAATAAAACACTTGTTATGTCTCAAAAGTATAATTTATTATAAATTAACTGTTGGTTTTCATAAGTCACAAATAAGACTTTTTATTTTAGGGGGAAAGGTGATTTTTAAAATTTCTTTGTATAACCAACCAAATTATTTAGGTGGTCACAAATGAACATGATCATCAAGCTACCAAATTTGAAAAAATAAAATAATATTTAGGCATATGGTATTCGTTTCTTTCTTGTATATTTATTTCATACACACTAAAAAAGTGAAAGAAATAAAATACACTATTACACCCCATTACAACTACACCTAAAATTCATTCAAAACTTCTTTGGGTTGGGATCGTGTGCAAATTCGGACAAGAAATTGATGTTTAAATTATGGTTTTTTCGAGTTAGATCAGATCGAACAAATTGGACAGACTTATTTTCAGGTCGAAATCAAATTGGAACAATAGAAAATATGTCCGAATATTTAATCAATTCAACAAATATCAAATTTCAATAATTTTGACTTGGATAATAGAAAAAAGGCAAAGCAACGTAGGTCCCACAACGGCGCCGGTGAGTCCTACCTCCAGGGTGGCAAAACTCCCACCAACAAAGCCAGGCCAGATTATAAATACTACTCGAGCCTTTCTCTCTCCTCCGCCACGCGTCAATTTCTCTCTCTAGTTTCTCTCTCTACTTCCCTCTCTCTCATGATTGTTCATTGTTCGAAAAATTGAGCGGACGAGTGGAAGCAAGCAAGTTTGGGGAAATTCGAAATTCAGCCATCAATCTATAATTAGTTTCACGAGCACTTGGATCCGCCATTCTCGCACCTTCTTCATCGCCTTCCCGTCCCCTCAATGTTCGTAATTTCTCTCTCTTTCTCCTTGATCATCTCTTTTCGCACTTTGAATTTCGTGTTCAATTTCAATTCATTTGCTGTTGGATTTTTGGTTTGTTGTTGTTTGATTGATGACAGGCGTCGAGTGATTTTGATAGTTAGCTAGGGTTTGAGTTTGTCCTGCTATGGCGGCGATGACGACCGCTCCTGGTGGTAAACAGTTGATCTCCGTTCAGCCTGATGAGCTCAAGTTCATCTGTATGTCCCTTGCTACTGATTGATTCTTCGAATTGCTTTTGATTTTTGTTTTGAAGTTCAATTGCGTGATGTTTTTGGCTCGAACATTGCGATTGTTGTTGTGAGTTTGTTTTTTGGCCTTTGATTTTGGTTATGAAGCTGAATTGCTTCTCGAATGTAGTTGTTTATGACGATTTTCTGTACTTGTTGACCTCTTTTAGTCTATTGTCAAATTTTCGTTATTTTATGTGCAAAGTGTAATTAAACATGGTTGTTTTGCACTGTTCTTCGCTTCTAGTTCCGTTTGTTATTATTTTTTTTCTTTTTTCTTCTTTTTTGCTGGAAAATTGTGTATAGGTATGTTATTTTTTGTTTTTTTGTTTTTCCGTTTGATTTTGCTTCTGAAGCTGAACTGTTTCTTGAATGCGATTGATTATATATGGTGATTTGCTGTACTTGCTGGTCTCTATTGTCTCATTTCGTGGTGTTGAAACTGTAAACATGGTTGTTTTCTACTATTCTTCAGACTCTAGTTTCCTTTGTTTTTTCCCCCTTTTCTGTTGGCTCTCGACATTGTGACTGATGTTCTTGGCATCTTTGAATTGCCAATGCCGTAATTCGTGTCTCATATTAATGGTCTCCATAACAATGAACTCTGGTCCAAGAGGTAGTTTGAGGCTTGACCATGGGAGAAGGCATTTCCCACATAAAGTTGGTGTTTTCTCCTCGACCGGACTTAGGGCGTGTTTTGTTTATGCTATGAGTTGCGTTTACCCCCTAAGCATTGGCTTCCCGTTGGATCTTATCACAATTCAGAGCCAATTTATCATTACTCAAAAAATGCAGAAGGCCTCGTTTAATCACATAAATATAATTGTGTGAGTTACATGATAACACAGTTGTTAAGGATATATAGTAAGCTAGGAACAAGGAGTGAACGTATGAAAGCACATATTCAAATGCAATTGAGGTATTGAGGGTTTGCAGCTATTGGTCCTGTACACGCCATTTCTAGAGCATTCCACATTCTGAACGAAGTAATCCCTGGTTCCTCATTGCTCTGTTGAAACAAGAATTTGTCCCCTGAAACAAATTAGCTAATAACACCGGCATGAATGAGAGCCTTTTGGGTATGTCATCAGCATTCCACCTTAACTATGTCTGGTTGGGTGGCACAAGCCACTAAAGCAATTGTAGCAGTCTTTTTAAACTCATTGTAGAATTGCAGGTTGCTTATGTAAGGTGCAATTTGGCCTGAATTTTGATTAAAACTGCAGTGCTGTTGTGGTGCTGCAAGACAATGCAGGATGATCTTTTGTGCTTTTAGTTTCTATACCTCACAATGATACCGTGTGCATGAGTAATTGGAGAAGAAAGTGTGCTTGTCTGAAAATGAAAAATAAATATGAATCTGTTGATTTGAACTGTTTCCCTGAGTAGGTGAATTTCAAGAGGTTTTTGTGGATAATTCATTCAATGTGCCGACCCAGAATAATCTACATGGACAATCCATTGCATTTGCTTTTGTTAAACAAAGTAGAAATCGCTTGGACTCTAGGGTTTAGGTCTACAAGCGTCTCGATGAATGCAGCCAAGATAGCACTTGTATTCAAGATTAATCTACATAAAGCCAAGATATGTTTTATTTCCTTACTGTTCTTGCTTTTCTTAACTTGTATTTAAGATTATGTTTCTCTTTTTTCAGTTGAGCTTGAAAAACAAAGCTTCTGTGACCTGAAAGTTACAAACAATACAGATCAAAATGTTGCTTTCAAGGTAACTCTAAACATAGTAATTGGTATGATTATTTTATGTTAGGCTGACATATTTTCCAGACATTTTAAACTGAACATTGATATTTCTTTGCCAGGTCAAGACCACATCACCCAAGAAGTACTTTGTAAGGCCAAACACTGGTGTTATTCATCCTTGGGACTCATGTGTCATAAGAGGTTGCTTGTCCTCCCTTTTGTCACTAAAACGAAGATTATTGTTTCAAGATCTTTATCCAGTTTCGAAAAGAAAGGAAAAGAACAAAAATAGGAGCCAGCCTGTGTTTTGTTAGGTGGATTTGTCAGTTCACTGGCCACTCATGACCATTAGATACTGCTAGTTTGTTCACAGATCAGTAGCATTATTATGACTTTAGTTTAGTTGGCAATTTCTTCACCACTAACTGTTCTGTTCGAAGTAAGATTCTAGGAACCATGTCCATGGTTGTGAAAATATACATTCAATCTCTGATTCTAGAATTGGTTTTTGCCCGGGTCATACTTTTCCCAAAAAAAAAAAAAAGTTTCTCAAAACACATACCTGTTGCCTTTATGGCTTGGATTAGAGTCCTCTAGTGGAAAAATGTGATAATTTTAGGTCAATGTTATAGCAGCCAGACATTAAACTCCAAAGAGGGAGCTGTAATTGAAACAATAAGATGTTCATGCCTCTCCGAACCTGATTCCCATCGGTGACTGAGAATCATTTAAATTTGTAAAAGCAGTTTAGTCTCGTAACTTTTTGTTGATAGTACATGCTGAACTGTAGAGTTGTATTGATACTTTTCCCCTAAATAACGCAGTCACTCTCCAAGCCCAGCGTGAATATCCACCAGATATGCAGTGCAGGGATAAATTTCTTCTCCAAAGCACAGTTGTTCCAGCTAATATGGAAGTTGAAGATCTTCCCTCAGATGCGGTAAGTTCAGTTCAACTGCTTTGTGAGGTTTTCCCATCATACTAGGTAGATTGTGTAATTTCTGTTGGTTTGAAGTACACTAATATGGACGATATTTTAATGTTGGTCTTGAACATAGTTTACAAAGGACAGCGGAAGGGTAATTGAAGAATGCAAGCTCAGAGTTATATATGCCTCTCCAACCTCAGCTCATGGAAGTGGTGATGACTCAGTATTTAGCGCTGCAAGAGGAAGCCTGAGTGTAAGGATCCTTTTCAGGTTATCGATCATTATGAAATCGGAATGCAAATGCCCTTCATTGTGGAATAGTGGGCAGTCAAAAGTTTCAAAAGGGTTGAAGTAAAACACTGTTGGGCTGCATAAATTTGAACCCTTTTGACCATGCCCCAACCCTCCAGTGGCTTTGGAGGAACCAGGGAATAGTGTTTGCTTTATGCAATGTGAAATGCTTTTAGTCCTTTTCTATTAAGTTTTGGTAACGTTTGGTAAATTTTGGTAAGTTCTGGAAAGAATGTATTAAAACTTACCCTAATTTATTTAAGTTAAAATTTTCATATTTTTTAATTTGGGCCATTTTTGGTAAGTTTGGGTAACTTTAGGTAAGTTTCGGTAAATTTGAGTAAGTATATTTTTACCCACCCAAAGTTACCCACCAAGGTGGGCTTCTACATTTGTATGTTTTGCTATCTACACTCCATATTTCTGATTCCAAGTACCTTGTAGTGTCAACTGTTAAGTACTATGAAATATATCATTTTGTAACTTGCACATGTTTTTTTTGTGTCGTCTGAATTTCAGGCTAATGGCAATCCAAGTTCTGATGATGTGAGTATCTAAATCACTCAAAACTTGTGCTTTTGTTCCTTTTCTTAGTGTCAGAAGCATCAAAAGACATGTATATATGAAGTTATTTTATTCTCCACAATGATTTTCTACACTTTTTCTGAAAAATGAGACAGAAAAAAAAGGGGGGAGGATGAAATTGAACCCTAAAATTTCACATCTCGGTATACCAATCTAGAAAAGGCCAAAAAAAGAAATTTTGGTTTCTAATATACTAACCTTTGGGGGTATTGGTTTAATGCTGGTAATTGGAGTTAAATGGTGCAATTTCATTTGAGCAGAGCAGCAACTCGCTGTATTCCTTTCTGTGTTTGTTTATGCACTTTTTGTTGAGTACGTCATCACTTATCATTTACTCAGTCATCATCAGTCCTTTTTAGTTTTCACCTTATCATCACCAATGCTTTAGGTTTTGGATGCGTCGATTTTGTGTTGCCAATTTTTCTGATGCTTGTTACCTCTTTTTCTCTCTTTTTTTTTTTTTTTTTTTTGGGGGGGGGGGGGATTGTTTAAATCAGGCTTTCAAGCGTGTGAAAGAGGAAAGAGATGCAGCTGTTCGGCAAACACAGCAACTCCAACAGGAACTGGTAATTCTCTCTAATCTATTTCTTCAGCCATCTCCAAAATATTTGGTCAAAACTAAAAGTATGAAGCACCTGGAACATCTTTGTATGCACACAAATTACACAAAACTTGAATTAACGGTATGAGGCTCATTGAACTCAAAGGAGCTAGGTCTATCACACATTCATTCCAAACTAAGTAAAGTATTGGGGAAGTATTCCTCGTCCACTAGTAGGATAAACTGATATGGGACCTAGAAATTGCCAAAGAAACATAACTTTGAACATAACATTCTCATTAATTCTGTCACTAAGTTCTTTGGTTCATTGGGGCACTTGATTGGGACCCTTGGGTCGTAGAGCTTACTCTGTATAAAATAATAATAATAACAATAATAATAATAATTACACTAAATTAATATGAAGTTAGGGTGGTAGGTAATTTTCCTTGTTCTGCCTTGTGGAGCTACTAGTGATTGTCTTTGATTTTATACACCTTTTCTTGTTGTACTAAATAGAGGGTCAGATGTAGCTGTCTTATCTCTATATTTTGCAATTTAGAAAAACTAGTTCCATTTGACTTAAGATTTGGAAATCGTTCTCTGCCTACTACTCCATGGAAAAGAATGGGAGGAAAATAACAACCGGCGCTGGCAAAATTTTGTTCGACCCAAAAAAAAACCCTGGTATTTTAACATTGATCGAATGTTCGTACACAATGTGTCTCTTTTTCCTATAGCCCGAACCCGATTGACCCAAATTTAGCCCCGTACCCGGACCTGAATTCTTACCGGAGCTAATAGTGACTAATTGTTGGTCTTTATGGTATCGGTGATGTAGGAAATGTTGAAGAAGCGTAGACTTCAAAACAGTGGTGGTTTCTCGTTCACATTTGTCCTTTTGGTGGCGATTATAGGGATTGTCCTCGGTTTCATCTTGAAACTTCTATTGTCCTCACCTACACCAAGCCTAGCCTAGTCTAGCCGGCTTTCATTGGAGCAGGAGCAGGGGGAAAATTAATTCTTCACCTCATTCTTTACTATGTTTCTGCCCTTTAACTGTCCATTTTTTAGGAGGTCTCTCCTCATTGTATGTATATTGTTCATAACAAATCGTCGTTCTTTTTCTTTTCTGTTTCTATTCGAGTAATGTGTTGAAAATGTTCGCACTCAGAACATGTTTACGGCTAGTTTGGAGGTTATATGGATTGATTGGTGCCAACAAGAATGGTGTTTTTGCTTAATTTTGTGCTTGTGCTTCTGTGATTAATTTTCAGCACGTTACAGATGATTATCGCACATTAGAATGCAGATTGAGGATTGTTTTTGAATCAAATGTCTTGAAACCAAATCCAAAAACACACGTTTATTTGAGCAAAACTCAACCAACCTGGAGATATTCATCATGTGAACTCATTTGACCAAAACTACGGTATTGACCTAGCAAAATTGACCCAACCCAAAAGACTCTCAAACCCGATCAACCCAAACCAGAAAATTCCCAAAATAAATAACCTGAAATGGATCCAAACCCCAGATGAGCCAACCCAACTTGATCCAAATTAATCTTTCACCAAAATCGTTCGTTTTTTAAAAGATAATCTTGTATAAAAAAAATAAAGCAACTCGAAATCAACCTAACGCAAACCCAACCCAAACCCGAAACAACCCACACCTTATTCACCCAAATGGGTCCAACCTGAACCCGACCCAAATGACCCAATTGCAAGGTCTTTCACCAGCCTGAAGTTGTTCACCATCACAAGATGAGTTTTATTTGACCACAAGTCAACCAACCTGAAAGTCGAACCTACCCAGATCTTGCTGGTTCAAATATGATCTGACCCACATTGACTTGAATATGACTGGACCCACATTTAACACACCTGAACCAGGCCTAGTTGACAGAGAAGAAATATTACCTTACTAAACTGCAACCCAGAGACCTATATATCATCAAGGAACCACACAAATGGAAGAGTCAAATTCTGAAACCCAAAACCTTGAAGAAAACTCCAATATGATACTTAGGCATAGAGCTCATTCAGCTCCCAAACTGATCTGAAGATTGCTAAACAAAAAGTTCAATAAAGTACAGACTACAGAATCCTTATTCCTGGTACAATCTTCCAACTTCTTTGATTCACTTCAAAGTCAGAATAGCCCACAGCAGGTTTCCCCTTTTCCCCCCTCCTGTTATCAGGTAATACAGCAGCATAGCTAAGAACCCGAAACTCATCTAATACTGTCTGTGACTAGGGTCATACCTGACATGAAAACGGTTAGTCCAGAAAACTCGACATAAACGATGTGACCACAAGATAAGGGGGCAGAAATGGAAAACTACTGCACTCCGCTCAGCTTAGCCCAATCTACAAACTGCATGCCTCCATATATATTGTTGGCGAATCGCACCCCAACTGTGAAAGCCATTGCAACGGGCGGAAAGTTCTTCGCCATTGGCGATGATTCAACCAATTGTTCCAGCCCGTTTATAATCTGATAACGGGTGTTGGAGGACACCGCCAGGAAAACACCTGCTCAACCCAAAAATCCATACAATGCACAGGCGACAGGTAAAAAACGGGTTAATATGAAGAATCGCAAACTCATTGTGAGGAATTAGGTTTGAAAATATACGCACCCCATAGAGCAGCACTTTTCACCAGCGGTGGAACAGGTATATCTTCGTCTGACTTCTTTATGCTCCTATTCAGCAAAAAAGAAACAACTTAAGGCTTCGTTTGATTCTTGACAACTGACAAGTATGATGGAAAGAAAACAAAGAACCAAACTGACAAGTATGATGGAAAGAAAACTTCCGTCCCTCCTAGTTAATTTAGTACCCCCAACCTTCTCATTTTATCTATCACCTATCAATTGCTTCACGAGCTCCAATATCCTTTGACTGACAATTTCTCACGTGGCATTTTATCAAAAGGATACATTAAATTCTTATGGCAGTATTTTTTGTTACTAGTCTAGTGATAATACTTTCAAATAAGAGGTCATTGTACATGTTAAGAAATTGATGGTCAAAGTTTTCAAAGTTTGAGTGACATAATCCAAAATTATGGATAAAATGGGAAGGAGGGAGTGTCAAACGTTCTTTGTTCTCTACCATTTCTTCACTTTATTTTCTCTCCCTGCAATCCTCCCCTTCTATTTAGCCCATCATGTTTTCCTTCCACTCGCCTCTCAAATTTGGAAGGAAAACATTGTTTGACAAAATGTTCGGAAGCCCAACAGGAATAAGTTTTATAACAAGCGACGACATTGATCATGCACTAGAGTAGTCATTTATCGTACTCCATTTCACACGTGTTAAGATCACGAAACCCCAAAAGAATAAAAGGCTAACAAAATTAAGATAGTAAAATTAATTTGTTAGTAGCTCACCGTTTGGCAGTCATGATTAAATTAGCAATTCCTTGGCCAATTATCCCACATCCGAATCCAACTGCCCCATACAGCAGACCCTGCATAAGGCATATGTGAATTTTTCGCAAGGTATTAAAAACTAAAAAAAGGAAAGGAATATAACATTAGCAATATCCCATCTCCAGATATAACTACCAATGAAATTTAACTTAATAAGAAATGCAATCACGATGACATAAAGATGGAATTATATTGGTAGCTCCACATCAGCACCACATGCGATCAAGATATATCCAGGAACAATGAAATGCCTAATTTTATCTTATGCAAAGTTCTTAATGCAAACTACTATAAGCTTCCACAAATACATTACTCCCTCCGTCCCAAATTAATTGACATTTTGACTAAATTTTTACCGTTAATTATTCACCAATTACAATGAGTTACAATATGAAACTACCTCCATTGTAATTTTTAATAAAACATCTTTCTAATGACGGTAATTTCATATTGGTACTCATTGTAAGTTGTTAGTAATTAGTATTTAGCCCAATGTCAATTAATTTGGGACGGAGGGAGTAAATTGTATTTTCTTCCTAAATCAGGAATCTGAATACCTTGTAGAAATACGTTGCAATTCTCTGCCTCACTGAAAACCTGCATCCTGGCCTTTCAGCTTCAAACACACTGCCAAGACACCAAAGCATAGATGATACAATTCCTACACGGATATGATAATGAAGCCGGCACAATGGATTTATTGATACATTGTTTGACCCATGACCATTGCAAAAACACATCTTAATCAAAATAATTAATAAATACCCATATCTTCTATGTAACAAAGCTCACAACTTAGTCCGACATTCTAGAGTTAAGCTTCCCAAATCCCAGATGTGGCACTAGCTTTCCAAACTCACCTCGGTTGATTATTAGGTGGTTCATGGAAAGATGATATCCTCCTCTTTTAGCATACATGATTGGGTGGGAATTAGGGTTAAACTTTGCCGTAAACTCAATTCTCAAAAAGGATAAATGACGCAATAAATGTCAATGCCCTTCCCTCAACACCCCCCCCCCCGACCTTGAGTAATGGTACAAATACATAGCTAAATCTTAAACCCGTATTGTATTGTATCGTCCTAGCTATGAAAATTATATTTTCAAATTTTTAAAAATAAAGAATCAGAATGGAAGTATAAGGTCTAGAATGCCTTCAACAAGATTCTGCATACTTCAATCATATAGCCGGGGTAAGATGTACTACCTACTAGGAAGATCACGGGAAGCATGCTGGATACGCCCAAGAAAACCACCTGATGTTGACTGTCTCCCTATACGAGCATAGGGTGCTAACATACCAACCAACGCTACATCCACTACTATCCCAACCAGTAGATCTGCTAAGTACAATTCAAACTCATTCCAAAAGTCTTTTCCCCTCTTTTGAACTTCTGCAAATGTTGCACAACAAGAATCAATAACTACCTGCATAACCCAACAAAACAGTAAACTACCCAACATATAGGATATTAAGCTATCTGATTCATATACATATATATATATATATATATATATATATATATATATATATAATCACAAAAACATTGACACCACAATTTGGTGTCACACTCATTAAACGCTGAAAGTTGAATCGCCATCAACATCATTACCTCAGTCCCAACTTTGAACAAGAATGCAGGATCAGCAAGCATCCTATTGCGAAGCATAGGACAATGCCTCATCAAAAATCCTAAAGGCCCAGCTGCTCCCTACAAATAGAGTTAACACAACCAAATCAATTAAGGCAATGAGGCAAACAGACTTCCCAACTAAGCTGAGCTTCAACTGTCACCAAAACAGGTCCAAATTGTTGCTTTAGTTCACAATGCCCAATTGTTTAGGGCCTTTCTAAATCAAGGTTTAAATGGACAAAACCTCAAGCTCACCATCTAATCCATGGAGCTTCCCAAGAGAAACTGATTCAGCTCAACAAATAAAGGGATCATGAAAGACATAAACATACATGCAAAAGCTCTTGCATAAACATGTCTCACTCAAGAGACAGAGTGACATGCTATGTTTTACGAATGACCTCAAACAATCTATGTAGAGCTATGTTTTACAAATGATGTCAAATAATCTCTGTAGTGACAAATAATTTATCAAGGAATTAACCTTTTGTAGAATCACACCCAAATGGGTCACTAGTCATCCTAGAATTTGATCCTTAGTGCCTCCGAACTGTCACCTTTATAAAAGTTAGGTCTTATGATATGATTAATATCTCTTATGAGATGGTTGCACCCAAGAATTAGTTACATAAACAACTTGCAATAACTAATAATTTATCGAGGAAAGAACTTGTACGAGAATAATTCCTAAACGAGTTGCTTGTCATTCTCAAATCTTAAAAAAATAAATAAAAAAGAACCATAACACCTCCAAAATGTGATTTTAAAAGCTCGGTCACATGACTTCCCTTATATGAGACAATCTCAACCTAGAACTAGTTACATAACAACCAACTACGCTGACTAATAGTTTATCTAGGAAAGAACTTTTCTAGAATCCTAAATGAGTTGCTCGTTGTCATTCTAAAATCTTAAAAGAAAACCATAACACCTCCAAAATGTCATGTTCAAAAGCTCGGTCACATGATTTTTCTTATATGAGACAATCTCACCCAATAATTAAGCACATAAACAATCTATTACTTTACATGCAAACAATTCCACTATGTATCTAAATCAACACCACAAACAAAATTCTAAAATTCAATTCAAATGATTTCAATTGAAAAAGAAATGAATCAGAACTAGTAACCTGCAACTCCAAATACCGCATGAGCAGCAGCTTTCTGATCCCCGTAGTTTTCGCAGCTTCCATAATATCCTCCGGAAGATTGGCTCCAACCTTCTCAATCTCCCTCACCACATCCTCAAACTTCATTATCGGTCCAAACTCCTTCTCATCCGCATCATCCCCCTCATCACCACCACCTCCTCCGCCGCCGCCGCCGCCGTTTTCCGGCGGAAAACCGTCGTCGCCGTCGCCGGAGCCTCCGTGATCATGCTTAGGCGAGCTAGACGCATCATCCAAAACCCTAGGATCATCGGACGTAGACACCTTCACAATGAACGCATCGTTCTGCCTCATTCGCACGCCCAAATTCGCAACAATCTTAAACGACGGTTTGAGTTGTGATTTTGAATGAGATAAAACAAATGGTGGAAGTGCGAAGTTGCAGCTCCATTGATCGAGTTGATTGGAGGGATTGTTGGAGAGAGAGGATAGTTTGAAGCTCGATGAACAAACTGCCATGGATGCTCGAAGAAGTGGTACGATTATAATCGAGGAAGAAGATGATGATGATGGTTCAGAATGGATTGAAACTCGCAAATGCGATTCAATCAAACTGAGTGTTAAACCCTAAAATGCGAACAATATAATCAAGATTCTAGAGAGAGAGAGACAGAGAGAGAGAGAGAGAGAGAGATGAAATGATGGAAAGAAGAGGCGGCGGGAGTCTGCGCGATGTGGAGGCCACTAGAGAGTAAAGGGGAGAGTAGGTTTTTGTTATTTTCCTTTTTTGTTTTACTAATTTCATTTTTGTTGTTTACCTAAACTTATTGTTACCTTCGTTCGCACCACCCCACGTACATTTACAAAATCAAATAACATTGGTAACTGGACGATAAGTTTATAATTTATCCACGTTACCCCTAAAATCCCTATATATAAAAGTAAAAAATTGTTTTCATAAAAAAAATAATAATAAATTGTTAGAATTCTAAATAAATTTATCTGATAGGGTTAAAATGGAAACAATCGTTAATGGGGGACATAATAAAAATGACATCAATCGAATTTATTCTAATCCATCTCTCATAAAAAAATAAGCCTCAAATTTTTGAAAATACATGAAAAAATCTCTCTTTTGAAGATGTTTTTGGTTCACAGTTTACAAATTTAAATCTTACTTGTCCTGTGAAATGGAGTCAATGGACCATCTTCTATTAACCTAAAGATAACCAATTATTATTATTATTATTATTATTATTATTAGGGAAATTAGATTTGAATAATATGAAGTTTGGCCCATAGTAGACTAAATAATCTGAACTTTAGATTTGGTTCTAAATAATCTGAACTTTCAGTGTTGTCATTTTCGCACACGCCACCGAAAGTTGGAACTTAACTCGCTACGGATGACAATATTGTTCGACATGGAACAGCTAAAAATCCCAGGAAAGTAACTCCGATACCACAACATCCCGCAGTAAAGAAAGCTCAACTTAACTCACACATCGAAATGACAATGCTGAAAGTTCAGATTATTTAAAACCAAATCTAAAGTTTAGATTATTTAGTCTACTATGACTCAAAGTTCAGATTATTTAAATCCAATTTCCCTTATTATTTTTATTATTATTATTATTATTATTGTTATTATTGTTTTACTTGCTCAAACCCGAAAGAAACACACAAGTAAGGGAAAATGAGTTCAGTAATTGTAATTTGGATTTAGACATACCCCTTGCAAAGTAGTGGTCATTCAGTATATCCAAGTATAACATCTTAGAGTGTGTAAAATTAATGATTAAGAAGTAATTGAGTAAAAGTTAAATTTTAATAAATTTTAATAATTTTCAATAACTTTGTGTGAATTTTAATAAGTTTTTTCAAATTTATTCTAATATATCAAAATTAATTTTTTTATATTTTTAACTTTGATAATTTTTGATAAACTTAAATAAAAACTGATAAATTCAATTTACCCATGAATTTGACGAACCCTTAATCACATTGCCAAGCCAATGAAACAATAGTTATAACACCACTAGTTATGATTTAGAAAGGTATTATTATTCATACAACTCATTCAACTAACAGTGCAGACTAGACTACTAGTACTACGTATCAAAAGAAAAGAACACCAAAATACAGTTTGAATTGTTGCTGGTCCTAGCTAGGGAGCTAAATTTCATGATCATGCAAGCCAGGGTAACTGAAACCATGGTTCAAGTACCGAAGTACAATGATACAACATTACATCCCCTTTCATTAGTCCCTTCTCCTCTTCTTTTTCTCCTCCGCTTTGTCAATTGAGTTCTTCAACTGCACAACAAACAAGTCACCAGTTAGCTAAAACAGAGATTCAGTTATCCAATCAAGGATTTGTTCCTTTCATCGGAAAGCCAAGGTTGAAAATGGGTAAGTTTGTGCAAATAGGGAAGGGAAAGACCAACTCAAATCAAGTATAATCACCAGTCACCACTATTGATCAATCTTTACAAGGGTTATTATCTATTTTGCCTAACCCAACCTCATTATACCCTTTTCTCATATTTTAGTTTCAACTATATGTAGGAGCCCATAATATGAAAAACCAACCCAATTTTACCCAATTTATAACACCACATGGCCGAAAAATCGCTTGTGTCGTGATGATCATCTTCTGCCCACTAGTGCCTCGCCCTTATTTTCAACACTTAAATTCTCAACTTTCATCTAAATTTATCAATGTTCATCTGAGCTTCTTATACTCCTAAAAAACCAAACCCCTAAACACAATGTCTCCATGACCTTTTTTACAATGATGGTGAAGTAATTGTGATCTAAATTTTTATAGGAAAATGAAAGATGTTGGAAAAGACTACACCATAGATAGCTAGACATGAATGTAGTATACATGGTATGGTTAACATCATTAATTAGATGATCTATTCGCATGCTATATATGAAGCTACAGATATTTTGGTGGGAAAAGTACTTACCATGATGATGAGGATCCTTACAAAAACAGCAAAGAAATCACTGAATAGAGTCAAAGCATGCTTCACGTAATCTAGGTCACCAAAGTGAGCCCTCTCGATGATCTCCTGAGTGTCGAATACAATGTATCCCACAAAGACCAAGAGACCAAAGTACAGCTGCACCATCACAAGTTAGAATATGTATTGTCATACAAGATTACTATTGTCTCTGTATATGATCATCATAAACAGTCAGCCACCTAAGTTTAGCACTTTAGCCTTTAAATTACTGATTTAAGGATGTCCAAAGCCAATTAGCCGCATTTGTGGGTTATAGAATTTGCAAACCTAATCTAAACGGCATCTGCAAACTAGTTAACCACATTTGGAAACTAGAAACTGGAACGAAACCTCAATTGCTGCTTAACCGCATTGAACTGCTTTTTGGGTCTAGTGTACGGTTAACTATTGGTTCTTAGAAATTTAACGTACCAACCATTGAAGAAAACTTACATTTTGCTTTCAAATTTCACATTTTGCCACTAAATTTATGAAAACCTGTTGACAAAAATGCCAAACCAAAACCACAATTTTCAAAAAATCCAAATGGTTAAGCGGTTACACCAGTTCAGTTTTACGGTTTGGTTTTTGCTTTCAATTTTTCTTCGACACCCCTAATTACCATTACCAATTGACCACTACAGCCACAATGCCTATTGACTTGTGCTAAACTCAGTGAAAGTTCATATCAGGCAGATAGCAGATATATATGATTATTATACCATTACCACTCCAAACCGAAGTACTAACCATACATTAATCAATGGAAAAGGATCCAATCGAACAAACCCACAATGTCTATTGGCTTGTGCTAAACTCAGTAAAAGTTCACATCAATAGGTAGTAGTTATATATGATTATTATCATACCTCGAACATGAAAATGGCCAATGATCCCCCAAATAGAGAGGAAGCAAAGTTGAGCCAAAAGAGAATAGAGAGGCCAGAAGAAAGAACAGCACCCAAGTAGAGGTATTCCCTACGTCTTGCCATGATTGCAGCCATAGAGAAGCACCCGAATGCTATTGCACATCCAACAAATGCACTAAGTATGACACTGCAATCATCAAGCACCAGTGTAGTCTCATGTTAGAAACAATATGATAAATACTAGTCACCACCTAATTTAGCTCAAGAGGGTTCAGTTAAAACTGATTTTCATTTGGTCAAAAACACTTCTAGAAATTGAGGAGAAACTAATCTCCCTCATACATGGGAGGTGGGTTAGATTAGGATTGTGCATAGTCCAATCCGGACAGAGGAAGTTCGAGAAATTATGATATTCGGTCCTCAGTCGAACCCATTAACCGAACAGAAGGATCGAGGATTGAACCTAAGGACTAAATAAAAGTGACTACTAAAATTTTAGGGTTTCTTTCAATCTTTCTCATTGTTGAATGCCAGTAGAAAATGAAATTTTCATGTCAACCATTAGAGTCACCTTCCAGTTACCATACAAGTCTTGATTAGTTAAAGGGTCATTATATGAAACTAAAGTAGCACATTAAAGGCTAGACTTTGACTTCTATGTCATTTCACATTCAGCATATATAGATGAAAGAGATAGTATCCATTTTCTACATGACATTTAGAGGACAATCTCAAGGTAAAGATTCATGATACAGAGAACAAAACCAAAACCGACACCAATATTCCAAAATCCGAACAGATGAAGAATAAGGGGTCAAACATAACAGTATTGCCCCTAAATTTTGCAATTTGTATAGACTAGTTCCAATTGTGACATAATATTTAGAAATCGCTCACTACCTATTACTCATGATACATAGGACAATACAACATATTGCCCACCCATCAAAACTAGGGAATGACTAGCAAGTGAAATTCCACTATCAAACACGAAGTATTTTAAGGCACTAATCGAAGTATTTAAGCTCCATACCTCGGATCGACTTCCATAGCCAACTCAATCAGAGGACCAACAGAAGCCCCTTCAAACAAAGCAGCAGCCATCAACAGCATAACCCTCTTTCTCTGTTCATTGAGCATGGAAAAACAATCAAAACTCAAAGTAATTAACAAAGATAATGCAAATGTTGTATGTCAACTGAGCAAAATAGAATACCTCTTCAAATGGAGGGGTTGAAAGTAACCAAGCTATGCAACCAATGCCAACAATGGTAGTCAAGAAACCACCAATATTCCATAGCATATGGAGGTAAGAACCCACTGCTGATGCAACCAGTGCGCAACATAATGTCAAGTATACCTGCACCAAAAATCAAAGGTTATTACCTCCAGTTGTGTGCAACTTTTGTTGCAATTTCTTATGCTTTTTTGAGGTTTGAATAATCGGGGAAAAAAAGAATCAAGGAAGACAAACAATTAGATCTTCAAACCCAATTTTTCGAAGTAATCATCATATGAATCTCTCTTTTTTCCCAATTGTTATTTAACAATCAGTAACAAGTCACAAATTAGTAGAATCTGTAAACCAAAGGCAGTCTAAATGTATACTGAATTTCACTAGGAAGTTGAAATTTGTAGAGTAACAAAATCAATAAAACCGAAATGTAGTTTTGAAAACTAATGAAAGAACTCTAACACAGAAAATCCAACAATCAAATAACATACTATTTTCATCCCAGAAACATAACGCGTTAGAGAAATAGAAACATGAAAAAAAAATGATCAAAGAGTATCTACAACTGAGTAGGTTTTAACATAATCCTCTCAAGAAAAAGAGGCATCAAATGAAACAGTAATTTAGTTACAAAAAACTGATCGAAAAATCTCAAAAACAAATACAACATAATCCAACCTTTCGATTCCAAGATAAACAGCAGCATCTAAGTCTAAAAATTAATCAAGATCTAACAATTCCTAGAATCACCGAAACGAGGCAGTCTGACATGTGATATACATACTCAATTTCACAGCAACGCCATAAAACAGAGACATTCTAACATGAACCATGAATTTTACACCAAAATCGAAGTTCTTTCGATAAAGACAGCATCAGAATCAAGAAAAACCAGAAACAATTACAATCAAACCATCAAAATCCACGAACAGCTGCAAATCCGAATCAAGTAGAGATAGAATTTGATAGCAAACCTGCTTGAGATGAGATTGAACAACAGGAGAAATCTGGCTGAAATTCTTGAGAGAATCATAGCTCCAAGGAGCAGCAGAATAGGATTGAGCTTGAAAATACGAGGAGAATGCTTCCATTTTTGGGTGATTTTTACGCTCTATAGTTCTTTCGATAAAGTGGCTTTCTTCAAACTGCTTGTACTTGGCTGATGACAAATGACGATTGTTGGCTTCAAATACGATTCTGTTGGAAAACTCTGGGACATTTGTCATTGACTGTCTTGCCATTCCAGAATTTTCTAGTTCGTCTTTTCCTATTTTAGTTGTCAAGGGTATTTCGGAATTAGCGGTCACTCGCGCGAAAGTTCACAATTTCTCATGAGTTGGGTAATTGGGTTTAATCATATGTCATTTTCTTATTCCCAATACCTAATTCAATTATTTTACACTAGGCTTCAACCCATGCGATGCACGGAGGGAACTCAATTAGTTAATTTTGAAATTTTATAAAAGTTATCTGTCTATACAAATAAACCAAACGAAATATTAATGAAATTGTTATATGGAAAAGATCATGATAAATTGTTCCAATAAAACATGTAATTTAGCAATAGAAACTTTCCTAAAATGACAATGAAGGTCGACCACGGCAAGTTGCGTGATGCATCATCCTTCCCTACATTGACCTGCAACTTTAAACTATCGTATAAGTAGTGGTAAAATTTTATGAAACAAACTATACATATCAAAGTGCTAGTGCGAAAGGTGTTTAACCTTTGTAAAATAGTTACTGATATTTGAACAAAAATAATTTAATTCAACATTTATCTATTCAAAATCCCTACAATTAATCTCCTTTCTTCATTCAGCGAGACCCACAAACTTTACTATTAATATTATATAGATTATTATTATTATTATTATTATTATAGATATTTCAAAATAATTATTGATATTTGGACAAAAATAATTTAATTCTGTATTTATCTATTTTTTGATTGGATGAAATTCCTAAAATTAATATCTTTTCTCAACAGTGGAGCTTGCCTATCCCGTATAATACACGGTGTATGACAAATTAGTCTTAAACCCGTGTCATATACAGGATATGACAAATTAATTGTGCATTTTCACCACAAAGAGAAAAAAAAAGAAAATGCAAATGTAACAACAAATTAGAATGAACAAAATGTACTGACCAAATGAAAAATATCATAATAACTTTCGTAATAAGTTGTTCAAATAAAAACAGAATTCTAAATTTCTAATAAAAATAAAATTTTATCAATGTAATTGTTGCACTTTTCTCATAAATTTGTGCTATGCAAGGAAATTTTTTTTCTTATTTTTAGAAATAATATAATACCATCAGATCACCTTATATTTTTTTCAATAGCTTGTTGATTTTCACTTTACCAGTTTAGCTTTCATATAATCAATTACCATTTCATTTTCCAAGGAATGAAATCACAATGACAATTTGGTTCTCTTCTTCGATTAATAGCATGTATAGTGGAGCAAGAGTTATGCCCCTACCCCCCCCCCCCCCCCAAAAAAAAAAAAGCAAATAATAAAAAGAAAAATGTGATAAAAGATTATAAAATATCAAGCAGTAGGGGTTGCAGAAAAAGTGATTTTAAAAGCTCCATGACTACTCTATCATGAACCTATGGGGAAGCATATCTGGCAAATAAACAAAAGCAAAGATAACTCAAGCCAAAGCCCTAGCTTCAACGTGCGTATTATCAAGACTAATAAAAGGCTTCCTTGGGAAATATAATAGGATCAAACAATAGGGATGCTAAACAATTTCAATGAATTCATGATGAAAACTTAATTCAGACCCGTAACAAACTAAGGAATGAAACATGGAACTATGACCAAAAACACATTACACATTAATAATCAAAAAATATAAATAAGAGAAATCAAGATGGATTGGTTGAAACTAACAATTGAAAGCAAGGGAGGGACTTACATTTCTCACTATCTTAAAGCCATACATGTCTTTCTCTGTTGGGTAAAAATTACCTATTTTTTCAATTATTTGCTTAATCCTTTGAGGCCCTATTCTTTTCTGCGGTTGACAAACTGCGGTACCACAACTCACCGCAGTTTGCCACAAATCATTACTTTTCTCTCTCCTCACTCTTCTCTCTCTTCACTTTTCTCCTCTACTTTTTACATTCTCTCTCCTCACCTACCCCACATACCAATAACCTACCACAATTCCACCACACCCCACCACAATTATTTAATATTATTCATTATTTGCTATATATTATTTATTATTTATTTATTATTAATTATTATTAACTAATAATCGCTATTTATTATTTAATTATTAATTACTAATATTAATATTTATTATTAATTATTAATTATTAAATTTTATTAATATTAATTATTATTAATTACTAATTTCAACTTTTTTATTAATTAGTAATTTATAATTTATAATTTTATTAATTATTAATTATTAATTATTAGTTATTTAATTATTATCAATTATTATTGATTAATTATAATAATTAATGAATAATTATTAATATTTACATTTATTATTATTATTATTATTATTATTGTTATTATTATTATTATTATTATTATTATTCTTATTATTATTATGGAAGAAAAATGATAACTTATTCCCTCCACATTTGGAATGTTTCTAATCCCCCTATTTGGGAGGGATAGCAAATCCCCTATGATTGCAATTCTATTCCATAAAATGTTCTCCAAACGGTAAAAACAGGAATTAGAATTCATTCCTGACCTATTTCATTCCTTTTATGCTCACCAAACAGATTCTACCATAAAATTAAAAAAAAATCAAAATCAATGTATGTTGATCAAATTAAAATAACTTGCTGCAACTATTAACCAAGACATAAATCTTTTTAATGAATGTAACTTATTTTGATAAATCAATGATATGAAACTTTCAACTACCATAGTTGATTATAGTAGAAGTTCATCAAGCGTGTGCTTAATAGGAGGAAAATCATTTTTTCAGAAAATATTTTTTATCATTTTTAGGTGTTTGATGGTCAAAAAAATGGGGAAAGCATTTTTAGTAAAAGTCATTTTCCTCGACTTCTTTACAAGTATTTTCTTCGATCCAACCTTAAGAAAATCCAATTTTCTGGTTCATGTTACTCTTTGCGACGCAAGTTCTTCTCGTTCGCTCCTATTTCTTCCGAGAACATTTCATTTCTCATTCAACTTTTCTCTCATCCGATTCCTCTTTCTGTCTCTTCCTTTTCTCTCTCGTCCAGCCCGAGAGAGGTATGTATGTATGTATGTATGTATGTATGTATGTATGTATGTATGTATGTATGTATGTATGTATGTATGTATGTATGTATGTATGTATGTATCTACCAAACAAGTGAAAATATCACTTGAAAACTTATTTTCCTGAAAAATCATATTACATGCAAACCAATTTTCATGGGAAATAATTTACACCTGTACTAAACACACCCTAAATGCATTTTAAATTCTACCGTTATGAACGAAGCTAGCTTTTTATGTCAAGGGAGCAAAATATTAACTCAATATATTTTGGAAAACCAAAAACAAAATAAAATAATGACAAATTGATAATATGAAAACACAAATTGTGGAAGCAAAATTTAAAGAGTAAAGAAATAAAGAGAATCCAGCAGATATGGAAATGGAATAATAAAATTCTAAATATATTTTGGTAAAGTAAAAATGAAATGACTTGATGATAAATTGACAATATGAGAGCACAAACTATATAAGCAGAAATTTTAAAAGTAAAAAAAAGTAAAATAAAAAAGAATCCACTAAAAACAAAGAGAATTCAATAGATATTGAATGATACAATTTTATATATTTTGGAAATATAAAAATAAAATGAAATAATGACAAATTGACAACATGACACAAAAAACTATGGAAGCAAAATTTAAAAAGTAACAAAAAAATAAAGGAGAATCCAATAAATATAGAATAATATAATTCTATTTGCATAAGCCATAAAGGAGAAAAATAAAGAAAATTAAAACACCAAGGTTTCAATAAAAAAAAAACTTTTGTTTGGTGAGATATGATAATGTCAGAGTTCTTGGATAAAAATGTCACTATACTTTGTCAAAATTGCAAATTTGTCACCCGCAAAAAACATGTTATGAAACTGCCACTAATCTAACATAATTAAGACTAATATACCACTTTATCGGCTGAGGAGAAGTTATAACCTAAAGCAACAGGTTAATCTGCTGGGTGGATGTGATTAACTAAATTAAACAAAAAATAAACATAATTAAGTTAAAAAAAACCCTAATTATACTAAAACACAATAAAAAAAACCCAGCCAACGTTCTTCTTCTTCCTGCTACTCTCCATCGCCTGGGTTCTTCAAATTCCACCAGTGCATTATACTCCTTTCTTCAATCAAACCCTAAATTCAACTTCAAGGATCAAAATCGCATCCCAGGGAAGTGTTGAGGATATGATTGAAGGCTTGAGTGCTTCACATTCATTCCCGGTAAGTTTATCAAAACCTTAATTTTCGAAATTCCGGTTTTTTGTCAAAATTCTTTGTTTGGTTGGTATTTGTTGGTGTTTTTGATGTTGTTTATCAGTATGAAGTACTTATCAGTTGAATTAGTCGAAAAAAAATTTATAGGGTTTAAGTTCTTCATTTTCCCAGAATCCCAGATAACAAACCCTCTGTTTACTGATGAATTGGTGTTTATGTATCTGAAATTTGGTTTGTTTTCATGTATTATAGGGTTTCTGAATGGGTAAATTACAAATCTTTCATGGGGGGCAGTTTATATCGAATCCACATATGGTTTACATTGATAGTGAGGTCACTGAAATGGAGGTAGACCCTGATAGGTTATGTTTAGATGATCTGATTGAGTTTGTTGAGAATGCTGGGTATACAAAAGATAAAATTGGAACCCTTTACATTAGCAAGCCTGGAAGTAATATAGGATTTGAGGACAGTCTTGTTGAGGTTAAGGGGGATGATGAGATAAGGATGTTGAGTGACTTTTTAGAGAAATTTCCATTTGTTCGAATGTATGTGAAGCATCCTGATGTTAATAAGGATAAGGGGAAAGAAAAAGTGGCTGATGATGTTGGTGATGATGCTGTTAGTGAGGCTACTTGGTGGTTTGAGGATGGGGATGATGCTGTTAGAGCTTTCTTCAAACCACATGCCAAGTGTGACTCGGTAGATAACAACATGGCTGAAATATTCATTGCCTTCATCATAGAAGCTAGGTACATGCCCATAGTTTCTATGCTCAATTGGATGTTTAAGGCAGTCATGAAAAGAGTGGGGGACAAAAATGCATGGGCTTCTAAGATCAAGACTCCAATACCTCCTAGGATAATGAAAAAACTTGACAAAAAGATTGAAGAGTCCAAGACTTGGGAGGTTACTAGGGATGCCAGGGGCTTGTTTAGTGTCAACAACGCATGGGCTGAAGAATATGTAGTGGACTTGAATGCAAAAATGTGTAGTTGCAATTCATGGCAACTAAATGGGATTCCATGCCCACATTCAATTGCTGTGATGAGGGAGGAAAGATTGAGACCAACTAACTTTGTCCATGAGTGCTATGCAACTGAGAAGCTTGTAGCGACATATTCTTATAAACTACATCCACTAAATGGGTCCAACATGTGGGCAACTGCCCCTGGATGTGTTGTAACTGCCCCGTACTTCAAGCCCAAGAAAAAAATCACAACAAAGTATTTTAGAAGGCCAGAGGCTGGTGAAAGCACAAGGGTTAAAATGTCAAGGGAGTCCACCAGAATTTACTGCTCAAATTGTGGATTTGAAGGCCACAACAGATTGACTTGCCCTGTGGTGAATAAGTTAATGGTAACAAACTTAACCTTATATTGTATTCTTAGAGTTTGACTTTTTTATTTTTTTTAGTAATTTCAAGGGTTTAAGGGTTCAGTGTTTAGGGTTTAGGTTTAGGGTGAGTCAAGTTACAGTTTGACTTATTTATTTTTTTTTGAGTAATTTTTAGGGTTTAGGGTTTAGCTCTTGTTTTGTGATTGCTTTCTCATTACATCTTTATTTCTTTCATTGATGGATATCATAGCCAAAAAGAAGAAGGGTCACAAAACGGCCCCCCAAACCTGCTCCTCCTGCTGCTGGTGCTTCATCTGCAACTGCTGCTGCTGCATTTCCATCATCTGCAACTGCTGCTGCTGCATCTCCATCATCTGCAACTCCATCATCTGCAATACCGCCGTGGTTCTTGTGCTACGCACTGTTGGTTCTTCTTGTGCTACTGCTGCTCATTCTTCTTCTCCGCTTCTTCTCGCTTCAATCAAGAATCGCTGCTGATGTTGTTGCCAGCAAACTCGCCGCAAGTAGAGTGGCCCATTTTGAGGAAATCCCACTAACTGGATCACAACCTCATCCATTGCAGCCATCTCCAGCTTCAACTCCAACAAAGACTAGGGAGAAGAGAGCTGCAAACAAGACTATATTGCCAAGAATATCACCAAGGAAGAAATTGCCAAAGTTGAACCTAGGGAACTAGTAGTTTGTGGTGGTGTTTGTAAAGCCATTTAGACTGCCATGGCTTCTTTTGTGAATGAATACTAAGTAGGCTGTAAATGGTCTGATGAATTGTTCAGAATGACAACGTATGCCAATCTTTTGGGGGGGAATATATCTTTTGTACATCTGTTAGTTTTGTACCCTGTTTTGTTGCAAGGTTAAGCCAAAACAGAGGAGTATGTACATCAAACACTAGATGTTGTACCCATTACATATTCCCTCATACTTAATGCAAGTTTGATTCTGTTTTCTGTTCTTCAGTTGTGATTGTATTACAGTTTTCATTGTTCATTTCATTTCTGAATCTGTACCATTGTTCTTAGTGTTCAATGTTTGCAAGGTTTTGAACATCAAATAGAGCATAGCATAACAACATAAGATATACAATGTAAGTTTACCATAACAATCATTCATCATTCATTACTTGCAAAATGCAACAACTGATTACAATTCTTTCATTACATTTGATCATTCAGCCTAAACTGTCAGCCCTAGCCCTAAAACATACATAAACCCTAAATCTAAAAACTTAAACATAACAACAACAACAAGCTGATGATTAACAGACCATTGAACCCCAAAATAATTGAAGCACCTGTTGTCCAGGATGCTTACAATGGCCATTCAATCAAGCAAACAATCTGATTACCCAAAAAATTTCATCACCATCATCATCACTTCTTCATATATACATCAACTGGATCGATCATCAGCTTTGCAAAATCCCCCACCCCCCATCACCAGCAGCCATCTACTTACCATACCCCCCAGCCAGAACCCCCATGACAAACACAATCATAAACCCCACAATCACCACCCAAGATTTTTTCTTCAGACTCTAATTCACCCCCCTCAGGCTCTCAAGTTCACCCATCAAATCGTTGATGTTGGCCTCAGCAATATCGGCCTCAACCCTAAACCCATCTCTCTCCGTCTTGACCTTTTCATGTCGAGCAACCAATCTCTTAGCAGCAACTGCAAAAGTCTCGCAGATTGGGTCATCAATCCACTTCATCAACCCACAGTCGTCATGAGTTTGCTAACGCATACACCTCGCAAACCTCCTAAGAGGGTTGTCTACAGTGAATGAAGTGTACACAAGGCAAATCGTCCCACAATTGCACCGGAAAAGTACCTTCCTGTCGCATGCACGGTCGCGGCATGCCCTAACTGGGGTGTTCGACACAGAGGAAGATGCAACCATTTGTGATTTGGGGAAGAAAATTAGGGTTACACAGAGTTAAAAAGCCCCAATTTTTAAACCCTAAACTGGAGAAAAACAGGAGAAACAGAAGAGAAAGAGAAGAATAAGAAGCTTGGTTATGGCGGGAGGTTGAAGAAGAAGACAGAAGGAAGGAGGTAAAGAATCAGGGGGGAAAGGAGGATTAAATAAAGCCAGTAAAAAAAATAAAGAGGGGAGGGGGTAATTAATTTTAGGTAGGTAAAAATTAATAGGGTGATTTAAGGGTTAATGAATGAGTTACCTGCTACTCCAGGTTAAAAACCGGTAAAATGGTATATTAGTCTTAATTATGTTAGATTAGTGGCAGTTTCATAACATGTTTTTTACGGGTGGCAAATTTGCTATTTTGGCAAAGTACAGTGGCATTTTTATCCAAGCACTCGATCATGTCAATTCTACCATCAATCAAATATATCTAATTTGTTTCATAATATTTACAAAATTTTGTTTGCGCCAAGGGGCGGTTATGTCCTGTTTCCATTTGGATAATGTAACTCCCTCACGACAGACGTCAAAGTTGTTCTCCAAGGTCTGCAAATGGCAAAAACTGAAAAGCTAAAACTAATGGTCGATTCCCAACTTGTCGCTCTTCTATTGGCAACAGAGGAGGTGCACTACAAGATGATCAGTTGATCAGTTATGTTGGGGAGATTCAAGATGTGAACCTACTTCAACCAAGACTCACTATGCTCTTTCGCTATAATATTTTAATGTGGGAATTCAAATTCATGGATGAGTCCCAATGATCTCCCGTCCATACATGAGTCTCTAACGAACCACATCAACCGGTGCTCCCCTTGACTGGAAGACTCTTCTTTTTTTTTTTGGCCATGTTTCAAGTCATTATCAATAACCCACCAAAGCGGGACAACCACATCTTATTCAACCGATTCGCACCCTACTCTACCTGAGTCTCAAGCCACCACTCTGCTTCAGGAGTATAAGTTGTGCGCAACGCATGGTCCATGTTCTTGTCTCTGTTGCTTCTTATGGGACCACCTTATCACATCTTGCGCCAATCGAACGAAACATCGCTCTGATAATAATTTGTTGGGGAGATCTAAGGTGACAACCTAGTTCAATCAAGGTCAATAGTAACAAGTTAAGTAAAGTTTCATTTTAAAACCAGTTGATGTTAAGAGGAACAATTTACTTGATTTATATACCATTTCCTTTCGCTTTAATTTTCCGACGTGAGATTTCAAACTTACCTGCGAATTCCAACAAACTAATTATCACCTATTCCAAAATATGGATGAGCGGAAGTGTTGTCTCTCATTACTATCAAAAAATTAACATTGCAGACACGATGACAAAGTTCTCTTAGATAATAATACTCATACTGTTAACTGCCTAACCCAATCTTCTAGAGAAGTTCAACAATTGCTTCTGCATTTGAACCATTTGAACAAAAAAGACATGGGTTATTGACACCAAGAGATGACCCTTGAATCAAACGGATCATAAAATTTCAAGTAAGATTATATATAAAATAATCAAAAAAATATTATATATAAAAAAAGATTATATATAAAATTTCAATATGGGAAAAGATATCAATTTTAATGTTTTTAATGTTTTTATTTCATATTTTAGGTGGCTTCGACATATGTTTCATACTTAATCTAACAAAAATATATTAAAAAAAATTGAACTTGATATTTTTTAGAAGTTGGAATCTGATAGTCTTGTTTCATATTCCCTTCGTTCCATATTAGTTGTCACAATTGTGACTTTTACGGTTTTCAATGTCACTCTTTCATTGATAATTTCTTACACAATATGTAATTAACAATTGACATATTATAATTAGGAAAATTAGATTCTAATAATCTCAATTTTTACAAATTGGACAACAATAATTCCCACTTTCGGTTTATATTCTGGTGATCCAAAAAAAAATAATAAAATTGGTTGTAATCCATCGAGAGTATACCGTAAATATCATACATTTTGTGTTGCATTTGGTCCAAAACTTAATATAACACTTTACCACGATTTTTAATGAATTTACGGCGTTTCTCCCAGGAGTGAGTGGGACCGGGATCCCGGTATTTTCGGAGGTTTTCGGTTGTTACCGGGAGCAAAGTTTAGCTCCTGGTCCCGGTTGTGACCGGGAGCAAAGATTTGCTCCCCCTCCCGGTCCCACTGGTACCCTGAAATTTTTAGTCCCGGTTTCTTAATTTTTTTCACCAATTATTTAATTTATTTCCATTAAAAATCAAAATAAATTATACAAGTTTTCTCTAATTTCACAAATGTAGGTACTAGTTTGTTTACATAGCCACTTTTTCCCAAATTAAAATTACGCAATATCTATTACATAATGTTTTCTTTTCAGAAAAAATACGTTAAGTTCGAAATAGTAATAAATAAAATAAATCTAAAGAGAGAACACAAATTAAATTAAACAAGTTTATCAATCATTATGAATTCACTTGATTTGTTTAATATATATATATATATATATATATATATATATATATATATATATATATATATATATATATATATATATATATATAGGGATATTGGATTCTAATAATCCCTACTATCACAAATTGTATGACAATAATCCCTACTATCATTTTGGATTTTGATGGTCCAAAAAAAAAAAATTGTA